>JARQOC010000002.1:479002652-479126933 GCA_033576535.1 Allobates femoralis | reverse complement strand
TCTTCTCTGAATCTGAAAGTCCAAATAGATCCTTTAATGTCTGAAAGACAAAAAGGGGGGAGGGGGTGGGAGCGCATGTGAAGAAAGTTTTTGAAGTGGATTTAGGCCCAGGGCTGTGTGGCCACTCACCAGAGGTGGTTGTGCAACCATGCACAACTGCGTTCTTACGCCTGTGAATCCACCTCCGCCTGGAGGTATAGTGGAGGCACCGAAAGTTGCTCCGGGAGCTCCAACTCCTGCCGCGATCAATGACCGGATTGATGTCACCACAGGTCCTACAATGGTGACCGTGTTGTATTGCTAGGTCATGGAGCTCAGGATCTAGGATTAATGGTATCTCTTGTCCAGAGCTGCTCTTGCCAGGTGTGCACAAGTGCAAGAAGCTGAGAGTAAAAAAATCCCTGGTCTGTGGAGCGCTAGGGCTAGAGATAAATGGCACTAGGATTATTTTAGAAAAAGTTTCTTTATTAACCTCTTACAGGCCACTACGTGTTTCTGCAGCAGAGCGCTTCCTTCTTTGTTTTAACTTGGTATCTGTAGGGTTAATGTTGTAATCATTAATTGTTTTATTGTTCAACCAATGATATGTTGATGTGTTTTTTTATATATTAAGTCACTTTCTGGCAATACCCTCTTGCATCACCTGATGAAGGCAGCGCTCTGCTGCAGAAACGCGTAGTGGCCTGTAAGAGGTTAATAAAGAAACTTTTTCTAAAATAACCCTAGTGCCATTTATCTCTAGCCCTAGCGCTCCACAGACCAGGGATTTTTTTACTCTCTTTAATGTCTGAAAGGACTTCATTCCCTTTTCATTCATTATGCCCGACATTCTTTTAACGCCTCTATTTGATCCTTAAAGAGGACATGTCACTTCCCTGCTGCATGGCAATCTAAATGCATATCTGCTGCATTCAGGGAAGGTGTCCCCCATGTGTCTGTGTGCTGTGTACCCCAAGATATAGCCTTAGGAAAACTCACTGTTAAAAGTTAGGAGGGCATTCACTGGTGCTGGAGTCAGCTCAATTCACGGAGGCCATTCCCTCCCCCTCTGCCTCTCTTTGCCGTCTCCTGCTATGGTGTTTATGCTTTGGCCAGACAGCAGGGCAGCAATCTGGAGCTGACGTCAGGACAAATGATTTGCATGCTGTGTGCGGCAGGATGAGTGCCAGAGAGGAAGAGGGCAGAGCTAGCACAGCAGAAGCAGCACAGAGAGGCAGGGGGAGGGAATGGCCCCCGTGAATCAAGCTGATTCCTGCACCAGGGAATGCAATCCTGACTTTTAACATTGAGTTTGCCTAAGGCTATATATCGGGTACACAGCACACAGACACATGGGGGCCCCTTCCCTGAATGCAGCAGACATGCTTCATTCAGTGCTGCATTTAGATTGCTATGCAGCAGGGGGATGATAGGTCCTCTTTAATACTGATTATAATAAATTTATCCTCAATTCAAAATCCAATTTTTATCACTGTATGAACACGCCCACCAAATTTTTTGCTAAATGAACAAAAATTCAAAGATTGAAAACTAAAATATTGCAAATTAGAAATAAAAGTAATGTTATACTTAAAAAATCACAAATACATTTCTAAAGAATTTGAACAGTATTATAATAATTTATATAACCTGAAAAATACATTTTCAGAAATTTTACCCACAAATGTTTCTATTAAAATGTTTTTAGAAACTATACAACTACTGAAACCTTCTGAAATAAACTTAAATTCACCATATTCAGAAAAATAAATAATGACTGCCATACATTCGTTAAAAAATAGTAAATCACCTGGGCCTGATGGCTTTCAAAATTAATATTATAAACAATTTTTCATGACATTAGCCCCCTTTTTAACTAAATTGTTTGATTCTTCATCATCTACTTGTTCTCTTCCTGCAGAATTGCATGAAGCAATTATTAAAGTTCTTTATAAAGCCCATTTTTAAAGCTTTGCGCCTCCAGTAAACCACATTGAGAGCAAATATTGACAAACAGAGAAAATATGGAACAGTGGTGAACCTTCCAAGGAGTGGCCAGACAATCAAAATTACTGTAGTGATGGCTCATCCAAGAGGTCACAAAAGAACCCACAATAACATCCAAAAAATTGCAGGCCTCACTTGCCTCAGTTGGGATCAGTATTCCTTACTGCATCATTAGAAACATACTGGGTAAAATGGCCTACATGGCAGAGTTCCAAGACAAAAACCACAGTTGAGAAAAAAGAACATAAAGACTAATCTCAGTTTACCTAGTTTATTCAGAAAACATCGTGATGATCCCCAAGACTTTTGGGAGGATACTCTGTGGACTAATGAAGCAAAAGTTGAACTTTTTGGAAGGTGTATGTCCCATTACATCTAGTGTAGAAGTTACACAGCATTTTAGAAAAGGAATATAATACCAACAGTAATATATGGTCATGTTAGAGGGATGGTCTTGAGTTGTTTTGCTGCTTCAGATCCTGGAAGACTTGCTTTGGTAAATAGAACCATTAATTCTGCTGTCTACCAAAAAATCATGAGGGATAATGTTGGGCCATATGTTTGTGACCTCAAACTGAAGCGCACTTGAGTTATGCTGCAGAATAATGATCAAAGTCCACCTCTGAATAGCATAAGTAAAAAAAAATAAGACTTTGGCGTGGCGTAGGGGAAGGGGAAGACAGTGTAAATAGTAAACTGGGCACAAGTAATAAAATTGGGGGTGGCATGGGGGTGGGGTTAGAACAGTCAATATAGTAGGAAGGAATAGAGGCAAAGAGAGATGCATAAAGTGCATGTACACTAATGCCAGAAGTCTCACCAACAAAATGGAGGAATTACAATTGATTTTGTTGGAAAATAATTATGACATGGTGGGGATTTCGGAGACTTGGCTGGACGAGAGCCATGACTGGGCTGTTAATTTACAGGGCTATTGTCTGTTCAGAAATGACCGTACAAATAAGCGAGGAGGAGGTGTATGTTTATACGTAAAATCATCCTTAAAACCCATCCTGCATGATCATATAGGTGAATCTAATGGAAATGTAGAGTCCTTGTGGGTGGAGCTAAGGGGAGGGGGAAAAAATAATAAATTACTGATAGGGGTTTGTTATAAGCCCCCAACAATAATGGAAGTGGAGGAAAATATCCTCATAAAGCAAATAGATGAAGCAGCGACTCAGGGAGAAGTCATTATTATGGGGGACTTCAACTACCCTGAAATACATTGGGGATCAGAAACCTGCAGTTCCAGCAAAGGTAAAGAGTTTTTGAAAACTATGAGAGACAATTACCTTTCACAACTGGTTCAAGACCCAACAAGAAGGGGGGCACTGCTGGACCTAATATTAACCAACAGGCCGGACCGCATATCAAATATACGGGTTGGAGGTCACTTGGGTAATAGTGATCATAACATAATAAGCTTTCAAGTATCCTTTACTAATTATGTGTAGTAGAGGGGCTACAAGGACACTAAACTTCAGGAAGGCAAATTTCCAACGGTTGAGAGATGATCTTAGTGCAATAAACTGGAACGATGTCCTGAGACATAAAAGTACACAAAGCAAATGGGAGATGTTTATTAGCATCCTGAAAAGGACCTGTGCACAATATATACCCTATGGGAATAAGCATGCTAGAAATAGGAGGAAACCACTATGGCTAAATAAAGCGGTAAGAGGTACAATAAGTGACAAAAAGAAAGCATTTAGGGAATTAAAGCAAATAGGTAGTAATGAAGCATTAAATAAATACAGAAAATTAAATAACATCTGTAAAAAGCAAGTCAAGGCAGCAAAGATTGAGACAGAGAGACTCATTGCTAGAGAAAGTAAAAATAATCCCAAAATATTTTTTAACTACATAAATAGTAAGAAACTAAAAAATGATGGTGTTGGCCCTTTAAAAATAGTCTGGGTGAAATGGTGGATGAGGATGAGGAAAAAAACAATATGCTAAATGACTTTTTTTCAACAGTATTTACACAAGAAAATGCCATGACAGACAATATGATCAGTGATAACAAAAATTCTCAATTAAATGTCACCTGCTTAACCCAAGAGGAAGTACGGCATTGTCTAAAAATCACTAAAATTGACAAATCCCCGGGCCCGGATGGGATACACCCCAGAGTGCTGCAGGAATTAAGTGCTGTCATAGATAGACCATTATTTTTAATATTTAAAGATTCCATAATAGGGTTTCCAGGGTCTGTACCATAGGACTGGCGTATAGCAAATGTAGTGCCAATATTCAAAAAGGGGACAAAAACTGAACTTGGAAATTAAAGACCAGTAAGCTTAACCTCTACTGTGGGTAAAATCCTAGAGGGTTTTCTAAGAGATGCTATACTGGAGTATCTGAAGAAAAATAACCTCATGACCCATTATCAACATGGTTTTACGAGGGACTGTTCCTGTCAAACTAATCTGATAAGCTTCTATGAAGAAGTAAGTTCTGGACTAGACCAAAGAAATGCAGTGGATGTGGTGTATATGGACTTTTCAAAAGCTTTTGATATGGTGAAACACAAAAGGTTGATACATAAAATGAGAGCAATGGGGATAGGGGAAAATATGTGTAAGTGGGTTAAGAACTGGCTTAGTGATAGGAAACAAAGGGTGGTTATTAATGGAACACACTCAGAATGGGTCACAGTTAACAGTGGGGTACCACAGGGGTCAGTGTTGGGCCCGCTTCTATTTAATATATTTATTAATGACCTTGTAGGGAGCATACAGAGTAGAATCTCAATATTTGCAGATGACACTAAACTCTGCAGGGTAATCAATACAGAGGAGGACAATTTTATATTACAGGAGGATTTATGTAAACTAGAAGATTGGGCTGCTAAATGGTAAATGAGCTTTAATGGGGATAAATGTAAAGTCATGCACTTGGGCAGAGGAAACAAAAGGTATAATTATGTGCTTAATTGTAAAACACTGGGCAAAACTGTCACTGAAAAAGACCTGGGTGTATGGGTAGATGACAAACTCACATTTAGTGGCCAGTGTCAGGCAGCTGCTGCAAAGGCAAATAAAATAATGGGATGCATTAAAAGAGGCATAGATGCTCATGAGGAGAACATAATTTTACCTCTATACAAGTCACTAGTGCGACCACACTTAGAATACTGTGTACAATTCTGGTCTCCGGTGTATAAGAAAGACATAGCTGAACTAGAGCGGGTCCAGAGAAGAGCGACAAAAGTCATTAGAGGACTAAGGGGTCTGCAATACCAAGACAGGTTATTAAACTTGGGGTTATTTAGCTTGGAATAACGAAGGCTTAGGGGTGATCTTATAAGAATGTATAAATATATGAGGGAACAGTACAGAGAACTTTCTAATGATCTCTTTACTCTTAGGCCTGAGACTGGGACAAGGGGGCATCCTCTACGCCTGGAGGAAAGAAGGTTTAATCATAATCACAGACGTGGATTCTTTACTGTAAGAGCAGTGAGACTATGGAACTCTCTGCCACATGATGTTGTAATGAGTGAGTCACTACTAACATTTAAGAAGGCCTGGATGCCTTTCTTGAAAACTATAATATTAACAGTTATATATACTAGATTCTTTGATAGGGCGTTGATACAGGGAATTAGTCTGATTGCCATATCTGGAGTCAGGAAGGAATTTTTTTCCCCAATGTGGATCTTAGGCTACACACTTGCGTTTTTTACAAGCGTTTTTTGAGACATGCGTTTTCAAAAACGCATGTAAAAACACACCCATAGGCCCCCATGTTAAAAAACGCATGCCCTAATAGCAAAAACGCATGTGTGACAGTACCATGTGTTTTTGGTGCATTTCCAAAAACGCATGAGTTTTTTTAACATGGCTCCTTTGTAAAACGCATGCGTTTTTGACTGGCACTAAATGGTACTAATGTACCATGCGTTTTTGCATGCGTTTTCCATAGGGGCCCATGTTAAAAAATGCATGCGTTTTCTACCAAAACGCACCAAAAAATAGTGCATGCACTATTTTTTGGTGCAGATTTAAAAACGCAGCCAAAAACGCAGGGTGCCATCAGACACCTTAAAAAACGCATGCAGAAATGAAAAAATGCATGCAAAAACTCATGAGTTTTTTTAAGTCACTAAAAAAAACTCATGCCAAGTGTGACCCCAGCCTTAGTGTTGCCACATGGTTTTTTTTTGCCTTCCTCTGGATCAACATGTTAGGCTATGGGTTGAACTAGATGGACTTAAAGTCTTCCTTCAACCTTAAAAACTATGTTAGGCCATGTTCACACACATGCGTTTTTTTGACCATCTTTGCGTTTTTGGGCTGTTAAAAAAAACGCAGGTGCGTTAACGCAGGGTACATTTGAGTGTAGCTGCGTTTTTCAGCTCCATTTGCGTTTTTTACCCCTAGTCCAAAAAACGCTGCATGCAGCGTTTTTGGGTACTGTAAAAAAACGCATGTGCGTTTTTCCAAAAACGCATGCGTTTTTTTAACATGGGGCCCTATGGGAAACGCATGCAAAAACGCATGGTACATTAGTACCTTTTAGTGCCATTCAAAAACGCATGCGTTTCCCATAGGGGCCCATGTTTAAAAAAACGCATGCGTTTTTGAAAAAACGCACATGCGTTTTTTTAACATGGGTGCCCTATGGGAAACACATGCGTTTTAAAAGGCACATTTATGCACCCTGCGTTAACGCTTGCGTTTTTGCCTGCGTTTTTGGTGAAAAAATGACTAAGTCCAAAAACGTGGCAAATCCTTTCAGACACACAAGGGACATTTTTTAGCACTCTTAAAAAAACGCAAGTGCTTTTAAGAGTGCTAAAAAAAACGCAAATTGTGTGTGAACATAGCCTTACTATGTTACTATGTAGTCAAAGTACTGACCTTAATCCTATTGAGATGCTGTGGCATGACCTTAAAAAGGCAGCTCATGCTTGGAAATCCTCCATTGTGGCTGAATTACAACACTTCTGCTAGGATGAGTGGGCTAAAATTCCTTCAGAGCGTTGTAAAAGACTCAATGCCAGTTATCGCAAACGCAGTTGTTGCTGTTAAAGTGGTCCAACTAATTATTAGGTTTAGGGGGCATTCACTTTTTCACATAAGGCCTTTAGGTAGATTTTTCTTTCCTCTAATAACAAAGATATGAATTCATAAACTGTGTTTTGTGTTTACTTATGTTATCTCTTTTTAATATATCTTTTTTGATGATCTGAAACTTTTAAGTGTGACAAACATGCAAAAGAATAAGAAATCAGGAAGGGGCAAACACTTTTTTACACCACTATGTATAATAGAAAAAAAAATAATGGTTCAGAGAATAGCTGCCATACATGCAATATGTAGAAGCACATTCACACTGTGTAAAACAAAACCTAATATCAGAGAATAAAACCATCCCGCATGGGTATACCTTTTTGTGTTTGGATGACTTTTGTGACTTTTTATCTAAGTGGCGGTAACTCTGAACCCTATATTAGGCTATGTTCACACACAATTTGCCTTTTTTTAGCACTCTTAAAAGCATTTGCGTTTTTTTAAGAGTGCTAAAAAATGTCCCTTGTGTGTCTGAAAGGATTTGCCACGTTTTTGGACTTAGTCATTTTTTCACCAAAAACGCAGGCAAAAACGCAAGCGTTAACGCAGGGTGCATATATGTGCCTTTTAAAAACGCATGTGTTTCCCATAGGGCCCCCATGTTAAAAAAACGCATGTGCGTTTTTTCAACATGGGCCCCTCTGGGAAACGCATGCGTTTTTGAATAGCACTAAAAGGTACTAATGTACCATGCGGTTTTGCATGCGTTTCCCATAGGGCCCCATGTTGGAAAAACGCACATGCGTTTTTTTACAGCACCCAAAAACGCTGCATGCAGCGTTTTTTGGACTAGGGGTAAAAAACGCAAATGGAGCTGAAAAACGCAGCTACACTCAAATGTACCCTGCGTTAACGCACCTGCGTTTTTTTTAACAGCCCAAAAACGCAGAGATGGTCAAAAAAAACGCATGTGTGTGAACATGGCCTTAGTTATATGTGCTTATACTGTTTATTCATTTACTGCAGGGTATAAGCTAATTTTGTTTTTATCTTAGATATTGCCTACATAACAGTAATTGTACACAATATGACGCCCTCAATACAGACCTTTTTTCACTTTGCATACACAAACGTACATCTATTTTTTTGGATTTTTTTTTTTTTAGAAAACTCATTTTTATTAATTTACGTAATACATCAATGACAATGACATAGTACAACATGATACATTAAAAGAAATAGAAAATACAACATGTGACAATCATATCTTGCAGTATACCGCATAATAGTTTAATTGTTGTCAGTGAACTACAACATCCCCATTAAACCTAACATTCCCCCCTACCCAATAACGTACTCTCAGCGCACAGTATGCAATTGAAATAAATCTTGATGTCTAAACGAACATTTACTTTTACAGTATGAGTCCTACACTCTTAGCTATTGCAAAGTAACATTCCCAAATTCCCACCTAACTCTTCCAGCAGATACCACTCCGAGTGTTTAAATAATACCATTATTTCCTGAATCTTCAAAGTGGAAAGAACCGCTTCCATGAAGGGTCTCCATTTTGTGATGAACTTCTCCGTCAAAGTATCAACATTCCTCTCCGCCTCTCTCTTCTCAATCCTCAAAACTGCCAGCAATCCCAATATAATTTCTGCCTCCCCTGGTAGCTGCTTCAAGATCCAGTATTGTAAGATCAGCCTTTTTGTCAGCAACGTAATGTAATGGAATATTGCTGGCATGCCACTCCCTCCTACATTATCATCAGTGTAGTGGAATGTCCAGCACAGAGGATTTTTGTCTATCCACATCCCACATACCCTCCGGACCATGCGTTGTACTGCTGTCCATAAATTCTGCGAAGCCAGACAGGACCATAAGCCATGTTCCATATCTGTTTTGTCCCTCTCACATTTGGGGCACTTCAACTATCTGTCCGGGTATTGTGGGTTGGGAGGTACATTGAAACCACAGATAGTTCCGTGCATTATTCTATACTAACTATCCCTCCCCCTTTCATTTATGATATGTTTCCTGATTAGTCCCCAGCCACTCAGAATTTTTTGCGTCAGGTCCACATCTCGTATATGAGAATGCAATTTATGAAACCTCAGGTTTGACTCTGAGGGTCGAGGTGTGTCTCTAAGTGTCCCGTATATATTGAGGATATAGTAATGTCTCCTATACCCCTTTCAATTAGATCATCCCAAATTGGGGTGCATATCTCTTTCTCAACCTCACGTAGGTTAGACAGAACATAATGATGTAACTGGCTATATTATGATAGGTGAAAAACTGGCAGGTTGTACTTGTGAATGACCTCCAACCCCGTCATCCATCGTCTATCCTGCACATGTAAGATATCTGCTGGTGTCCGTACACCTTTTGTCCTCCATGCCCGAAACAGATTATTTTCCCTCCCCAAGGGGAAAGCTGGGAATGCTCATGGGTTTAAAAGTTTAGATATCCTCCACAACATCTTAAGTTTTTTCCTTACCGCTTTCCACGTAGAGATAGTATCTTTGCAAACTATGGAATATTTGATATGGGGCGGTACAAATTGCAGCGGCGAATGAAGCACTGCAGTCAGATTCCACACCCAGCAAAATGCGGCGTCCAGTGTGTAGTCAGAATATCGGCTCATCTAATTTATCCAATCCAATACGTTTCTCAGAATACAAGAGATGTTATAACCTCTTACATTGGGGAGTCCCACTCCTCCATCATCTTTTGTAGGCTTTAATGTGTTTATATTTATTCTGGCCTTTTTCCCCTTCCATAGTGTACCTTTACACGCCACAACCACGGCGATAAATTTTGACGGCGATATGTCGCCCTGGAATTATCGCCACCAGATTGCCTTCCAATTGCGGTGTGTAATGTGGGAATTTGGCGGCGATATGTCGCCTCGCCCCGGTCGACCTGATTTCAGAGCAGTGCTCTGAAATCAGAACCAGGCGACATCTGGTTTATCGCTGCCAAATTCCCACATTACACACCGCAATTTGGAGGCAATCTGGCAGCGATAATTCCAGGGCGGCATATCACCGTCAAAATTTATCGCAGTGGTTGTGGCATGTAAAGGTACCCATAGGAATGTCGAAAATACCTATTTTTTCTGCGAACGTCTGAGTGGCGAAGCTGCATCGGTATGGTTTGTAAAGTGTAGAGTAGTTGTGCAAAAGTCATCATTTTAACGAGATGACACCTTCGTAGAAAAGAAAGCGGTAGTTTCCCCAACGATCCAACTACTTTTCTATCTTCACTATGATTGGTGTAAAATTCATATCGTATATCTGTTTTGGGGTCCTGCCTAAGTATATGCCTAAGTATTAAATGCGATCTTTTGCTATTGGGATATCATATAAACGTTCCTTTCCGTCACGTCTCTTCCCCTCTCTTAAAAATAATAGATTGCATTTGTTTTTGTTCAGACGAAAACCAGAGAATGACCCAAACAAATCAATCATGGACAACAGGTTAGGAAGATCCCATACGGGGTGTCTCATGAACAGGACAATGTCATCTGCAAACAAGGCAGACTTAACTTCTCTTCCCCCATGTGGACTACATTCAGACAAGTATCTCGCCAGGAGGTCTATTGCTAGGTCGAACAACAAGTGCGACAACGGGCAACCCTGTCTGGTACCTTTTTCCAAATCAAAAGTTTCTGAAAGAAATCCCGGGGTATATACCCTGGTTTTGGGGTTGTGGTATACTATTTTTAGATACTGTCTGAACGGTCCCATCAGTTTAATTTTGTCTAGTACTAGATCCAGCAATGACCACCTTATAGTATCAAATGCTTTTTCAGTGTCCAGTGTGATCATGGCTGGATCTCCCTCCCTGTCTAATTTTTTCTCTCTAACTACATCAAACAGTAGCATAGCCTTTCGTTTGTTAGTTATTGCCGATCTGCCGTTTAGAAATCCTGTTTGGTGTGGGGAAGTAAGTCTTGGCAGTACTCTGGCCAATCGATCTGCCATGATTTTGGAGAGCAATTTAATATCCTGATTAGTTAAGGAAATTGGACTGTATCCGGTGGGGTCTGTCGGGTCCCCACCCCCCTTAGGAAGGAGCTTGATGTATGCCATGTTCATGGTGTCGGATAGTTTTTCCACCATGCATGATGTTGTTAAAAAGTGTCGTAAGAATGGATGTTATCTGGTCATTCAAGGATTTATGGAACACTCCGTTGAACCCGTCCGGCCCTGGTGCCTTCATGGACCCCAAGTTTTTATCGCCGCACCAACCTCAGCGTCAGTTATTGGATTATTTAAGTACTTTAATTCATCCTCGGTTATATCTGCAAGGTTTATGGATTCAAACCACGCCATACCCCCCTCAATTGAATAGCCGTCGTCTTTATAAAGTTCGGAGTAAAATTTCCCCAAGGTTTTATTTATATCTTTGGGTGCTGTCAATAATTGACCGTGGTTTTCTCTGATGGATATTATAGAAGTGTAGGTGCGTTGTCACCCTGGCCAGATTCGCCAGTATTTTCCTGGCCTTATCCCCGAATCTATTCAACTCTATCTCTAGATATCCTTCATACAACCTTTCTCTCTGTGACGCCCATTTGTCAAAATTAAGTTTAGCTTGTGTCCATCTATTTTTATCCTCCTCTAGCATGGAGTTTTTATATAGTAAGTATGCCTGCCTTACCTCCTTACTTGCGGTGAGATATTGTTCCTTGACATGTTTTTTCATTTTTAAAGTATGGGCTAAGATTTATCCTCTCATCACCACTTTCGCGGTTTCCCAGAATAATCGGGAGTCGATTTATGTTCTGAGTTGGTCAACTCAAATTCCACCCACCATTCCTTCATTAGTTGATAAAATTGCCCTCTTTCATCATGTTAGATGGAAATCTCCAGATATAATCTCTCCCTTTTTGAAAAGTTTCTGCTATATCTAACTGCACCAGGCTATGGTCTGATATTACCATGGGTTCTATAAGTATATCTAAAACACTCTGAAACATATTGTCTGAGATTAGGATCATGTCTAACCGGGACCAGGTCCCATGGGCATGTGAAAAGTAAGCATACTCATGATCCATGGGGTGCAATGTTCGCCAGACATCCTTCAAACATCACTCTTTTGTCATATCCTCCGGATATTCCCTTCTCTGCCACTTATCAACTCTCCTTACCCCTGGTTACCTTTGGGACATAGTCAGTCTATCTTCTTCGTCCCTCAGCACTTCGTTGAAGTCTCCTCCCAATATAACGTTAGTCCCTTGAGTCGTCAGTAAGTTATTCTGTAAGGATAAATAAAAGTCTTTCTGACCTGTATTTGGGGCGTTTATGCTATATAGATTAATAACGTCGTACTGTAGTCATATCGTGATGTGAATTATTCATCCCTCCTGATTTGAGTCGGTCGCTGTCACTTCATGTGCTAAATTCTTGTGAATCAGATGTAAGGAAAAAGGTGTGTGACGGTCCGCGCTGCTGTGTCACAAAGTCACGAAGAAGACAGTGCTTAAATAAAACATCCTTTATTCTTCCTGTCCTACGCGTTTCGAAGCCACCTCTGAGCTCCTTCCTCAGGGACAATTGATGTCCCTGAGGAAGGAGCTCAGAGGTGGCGTCGAAACGCGTAGGACAGGAAGAATAAAGGATGTTTTATTGAAGCACTGTCTTCTTCGTGACTTTGTGACACAGCAGCGCGGACCGTCACACACCTTTTTCCTTACATCTGATACCAGTGTTCCACGTCCTGTGGTAGGTGGAGGTCCAGCAGCAGCTACATTTCTCGCGCTCCAGCCGGTTGTGGGTTTGCACAACCCAGCAAGGTGAGTGGCCATTACACTTCACCTTTTTCCAAAAAAGTGTCACCATTGATAGGGCACTATTCTGCGCCTCGTTGTGTCTCCTTGTGTTTACACAAATTCTTGTGAATGAGAATCAAGACCTCAGCCTTTCTACCCAGCGAGCTGGAGCCATAAACTTCCCCCACCCAGAGTTTTTTCATTCTGAAAAAGTCCTCCGTACCCAAATGTGTCTCCTGTAATAGGGCGATGTCAGTCTTTAGTCATTTCAAGTGCCGTAGAATCATCATTCTTTTATTGGGCGAACGTAACCCCTTAACGTTCCATATTGTTAACCTAACCATAATGAGAAATAGGAGGTGTCATTTCATCGAGTCGTATATGAGCAAAGTCAGGTGTGTAGTAAGTAGTGTCGAAAAAATTATTAAGAGATGGTATCATCGTTTTAGACCTCATGTTCAAGATTAGAGTACTAAACCCCTTCCCTCCCTCCCTGAACCTACCCCATTTGAGCTGCTCCTCCTGCGCCTCTCCTTCATTCCTCCCATTTGTGACTTCACTTTTTTCTGCCATTACTTGTAAGAAATCACCCCTCTCCAGCCTTATTGTTAAATGTCAAAAGTGATAAGATGAACTCTTTTGTCCCACAATATAGAGCCTTAACAACACATCCTACATCATTGTAAAACATTGAAAAGCATTGAAAAATAACTGGTAATTTGTCACACCTATCAAAATAGCCTTAGCCCACTCAGAATAATATGGCACCATCGAGTATAAATGACTATGGAGTGACCATGTCAAAACCGAGAGTCATAACTCCTCCACCCCACTGCTATTCATAGGGCATTCTGACTTTGCCTATCCAACCTGGATATACCATCTGGCAATAATTGATGCATATACTACCCATCCCCTCCTCCATGCCTCCCTTGTGCGGTATATTGAGATGGCTTGAGAATACCTAGAAAAAGGAAATCATCAATTATATCCTAACATCAGAACCAAATTCTGAAACATATCCAAGCCTTTAAATACCTCAACAGTAGTCTGAGGAATAGTGGAAAAGAAAAAGTAAAGATGTAAAATAAAAAGAGTCAATATTAAGAGTCAGTTTGAATAAGAGTGTGCAGACTTCACTAAACGCCCTCCGTCGGCGTGTGACTTCAATTGAATAGTGCCCAAAGAGTAGGACTTTATGGCCAAAAATTATCAGAGGTTGACGTCTCCCCTTGTAGGCCCTCGGTAGTTCTTCTTTGTCTTTATAATATAAGTAGCATACTGGCTATAAATAGCTACTGGCGCTGCTTAGATATTTCTTCAGTGGATCGTGTGTTTCTGTTTTGCATGTCGCCCTCTCTCCCGCCAGCCCCCTGATCTCTAGGTGGGCCGATTCTGTGCGCTCGTTCCACTCTGCATTTATGGGGGAGGCCTAGCAGCTTGGGGAGTTCTGATTCAAAGACCTCATCTAGCTGGCCGAAGTGACAGATTCAGGGAGACCTATCACTTTTAAGTTATACCGGCGAGAACAGTTTTCCAAATCTTCTATCCTCTCCCAAGCAGCAGATGATTGTTTCTGCAGAATGTTAATCTGCTTCTCCAGATGGTATATTTTGTCCTCTGCTTCAGAGATCCTGTGCTCAGCTTCCTGTAATTGTGCTTCTTGTTGTATGACCTTTGCCTGCAGCTCTTGAGTGGAATTTTGCACCAGGTCATGCACCGCCTGCTTTAAATCTTCAGCCTGATAGGTTGCCATAATTTTGGCCAGCTTTTTATAGTCTAAGGTGTCCGACTGTGCTGACAGCCCTCCATCATCCTCCTCACATCTGATATCTCTCTGACTGCATGTAATTAGGGCCCCACTCTCAGATTCAGCCTCTGTCCCTCTCATGTGGTCAGTGTCTTCTGCTGCTATTGCTGATGTATTCATTGCACAATGCTGCCCATGATCTGCTCCTTGCTCCATGTTTCCAGCCCCTCCTCCTCTCTTCACAAGACGGTACATGTGGGCGCACGTGAATCCCTCAACCCCTTCTGCCGCCCCCTTCTACTGTACGTTGCCGGTGATGTCAGTGGCAGTGTGAGGGACCTGGTGTGGAGGTGACAGTTGCTGGCATGAGTATCAGCACCCCGCTTATTCCGCCGCTTATATCTCTGCGGTGTGCCACTTAATAATAGCGGGTGGTGGCAGCCGGCAGCAGCGCGTGGTGTCAGGGCTGTTGCCTCCTCCTCACTTCATGATCCAAATCCGCTGACAATCCACCATCATATGCGGACTGCTCTGGCACCGAAGCAGCGGTGTCTTCTGCCCGGGCTCTGGTGTGGGACTAGTCGGTGGGGGGTATTGCGGGAGCCCTCTTCATCCACGTCGAGGCATGGAAGCGCCAGAACCAGAAGTTATTTTTTTGGATTTTATGTGATAAACCAATACAAATCAGCAGGTATTTGCAAAGTATAAATAAAATGATATATGGTTTTTTACATTTTTGAAAAATATTAACCTAAAAATAGTGATGTGCATTTGCATTCAACCACATTTACTTAGTACTTTGTAGGACCACCTTTCGCTTCAATTACTGTTACTAGTCTTTTGTGGTATTTCACTATCAACTTTGCACATCAGAAGCTAAAAATGCAGTCAATTCTTCCTTTTAACACAGCTTTAGCTCAGTGAAACTGGACAGAGAGTGTCTGTGATCAGCAATTTTTAAGTATTTCCTCAAATTCTTAATATGATTTAGGTCTGGACTTTGACGGGGCCATTCAAAGCATGAACACATGATTGTTTTCCTTGTGATGTGCAGTTTTAGTTTCTGCCACACGTAGCATATTGCATTGAGCCCAAAAAGTTCAACATTGGCGTCATCTCACTAGAGCTCCTTCTTTGACATGCAACTGTGTCCCCTACAGGGTTTTTTTCTACCTGCAAACAGGACTTCTTATGTGTTACTGTTAAAATTTATTTATTTTTACCAGTTTTCCATCAAGGCCAATTTTGTAGAATATATGAAAGATAGTTGTCCTGTGGACAGATTCTCCTATCTGAGCAGTGGATCTCTGCATCTCACTGAAGAGTGACAATGGTCTTTTTGACTGCTTTTCTATTTGGTGTTTCCATGCATGGAATGTTAGATTCAATAGATGGTTATTTCTTGGGAAATTTTCACTTATGACATACTTCTTCCATTTTTAGATGATGAATTCAATAGTATTCCATGAGATGTTCAGAACTTGGTCTATTTTTTTATAACCTAACCTTTCTTTATTCTTCTCAATTTTTTTCCTGATCTGTCTGGTGTGTTTCTTGGTTTTCACGATGTTGGTTGATCCATAATATTTTTAAACACACCTCTGGGTCCTTTTATAACAGCTGTAGTTATACTGAAAAAAAACTAGGTGACTTCTGGAGGCAATTGGTCACTCTCTGTTTTATTTAAGGGTATCAACCCACAGGAGTACTGAATACAAATGCATGTCAGAATTTTCAGATTTATATGTTTAAAATATTTAGAAAGCCATGTATAATTTAAGAGAGACAGCATTACTGATGTATGTAAAGTGCTATGGAATTAATAGCGCTATATAAATGAATAAATATTATTATATTATAATTCAATTTTCGCTTAATACTTTGTGTACGCATATCACATATAATTCCAATAAAATATATCTAAGTTTCTTGGTGTAAAATGAAAACCTGTGGAAAAGTTCTCAAGATATGAATATGAAGTTATTTCATGTAAGCTTAAGAAGTTTTTATTACTGAATACTTATAAAAGCCAAATAAACATAATAGACATGGAGTGCATGGACCAGTACAGAAGCTCATCCACCCTCAGCCAATTTAATTTGAATACATTTCTGATTGACACCAACAAAAAATCTTTCTAACACACAAGGCTCTAGGTTACACTAAAGCAAGGGTCCCCAACTCCAGGCCTCGAGGGCCACCAACAGTGCATGTTTTCAGGATTTCCTTAGTATTGCACAGGGGTTGGAATCATTACCTGTGCAATTGATCACATTAACACCTGTGCAATACTAAGGAAATCCTGATATCCTGCATTGTTGGCGGCCCTCGAGGCCTGGAGTTTGGGACCTCTGCACTAAAAGGACATGAAATTATTAGCAACTCTACTTTTGGCAATGGGCTGTGTCTGGTATTGTTGTTCGCCTCTAGTTAGAAGAATGTAATAAGTAAGCAAATTGAAAGTAATACTGTTTGTAAAAAATAAATCCTACTCTCATAAAAAATTTCCAAATCAGAAAGCCAATCTTTTAAAATTTTAATTTGACGGCATTGCTGAATTTTGACAGCCCACATCGATACAGTACTTGTTTCACTGTGGATAATGACACAATCTTACCAGCACGTTCACCGCTGGGAAACAGAACAAGTATTTTTCCTGAGCAGTATGATGGCAGGACATTCCCGTCTTCTTTGTACTTGCATAAAACTATTGGTACAGATGAATGAGGCACCTTCAGGTATCTGGAAATTGCTCCCAAAGATGAACCAGACCTTTGCAAGTTCACAATTCTGTTTCTGATATCTTGGCTGATTTCTTTAGACTTTCCCATGATGATATAGAAAGAAGCAGTGTGTTTCAGGGGTGCATTAAATTACATCCACAGGTGTGTCTCTTATTAACTCAGATGTTGCTAATAAACATATCAAAAGCTACCAAACACATGACATAATCATATGGGCTGTCCTATATAGTTTAAAGGCATTGCAATTGTGGAGCCCACTGGGACGGGGTACTCGGTACCGGACCAGGGTATCACGGGGGTTATCACGGCGGTCTTGGTCCGGACCATGTCCCGAGCCCACAAAAAAAAGGTTGGGGGTTATTTAAGCATCTGCATTCTCGTTCTTGCGGCCTGCCCTATATTTGATGGCAAAATTGTACTTAGACAGCCGGGCTATCCATCGCTGCTCCAACGCACCTAATTTTGCTGAGTCTAGGTGGGTCAATGGGTTGTTATCAGTGTAGATGGTGAATTCTGCAGCTGCCAGGTAGTGCTTGAAACCCTCGGTTACAGCCCAAACTACTGCCAGTAGTTCAAACTTGAAGGAACTGTACTTCTCAGGGTTTCTTTCCGTAGGCCAGAGTTTCCTGCTTGCATAGGCAATAACTCTATCTTTGCCTCCTTGCTTTTGTGACAGTACTGCTCCCAGTCCCACGTTGTTGGCGTCCATGTACAGAATGAAGGGTTGATGGTAATCCGGATACGCCAGGATCTCTTCTCCTGTCAATGCCCACTTTAGCTTTTTGAAGGACTCTTTCCTCTCGTCACTCCACTGGAAAGGGGGATTACGGGTTGAAGACCTTTTTGACTGTCCTACCGGATGTCTTGTAGGGGAGCTGCTAACTTTGTTAACCATCTGATAAATCTTTTATAATAGCCCACCAGTCCCAGGAATTGCCTCACCTCTTTCACGTTGGTGGGTCTTGGCCAATCCCTTATCACTGTGACTTTATCAGGAGCTACTCCCTCTGAACTCACGACATGTCCTAGGTACTGCACCTTGGGCTTGAGAAGGTGGCACTTAGATGGGTTGACCTTCATGCCGTATCTGAACGAGGCTTCAAACACTTTTGCCAGGTTTTCTAGATGTTGTTCATATGTCTTGGAGTAGACTATGACATCATCCAGGCACAGGAGGACAGTTTCAAAGTTGTTATGGCCAAGCAGCTCTCCATCGGGTGTTGGAAGGTACCGGGTGCGTTGCTGAGTCCAAATGGCATACAATTGAACTCACAGAGGCCCTTCGGCGTAGTAAGCGCTGTCTTCTCCTTGTCAGCCTCTGCCACAGGAACTTGCCAATACCCACTAGTCAGATCTAGTGTGGAAAAGCAGATTTTAATGCGACTAATGACTCCTCAGTCCTAGGTAACGGGTATGCATCCTTGTGTGTAATGCGGTTGATCTGCCGGTAATCTCATTCTCATGGTCCTGTCCTTCTTTTTAACCAACACTAAAGGCGCTGCCCAGGGGCTACAACTGTCTCTTATTACACCTGCAGTTTTCATCTCTTTGAGTATGTTTTTGGTGGTTTGATAGTGAGCGGGTGGTAATGGTCTATACCTCTCTTTTATACGTTGATGGTTACCTGTGGGTATAGTGTGCTCTACCCTTTTAATTTGCCCAAAGTGTAACGGGTGTTTGCTGAATATCTGCTCATATTCTTTTACTACCCTGTATACTCCATGCTTTTGATGGGGAGGTGTAGAACTGGTATCCACGTGTAGTTTTTGGCACCAATCCTCCAGCTTTTCCCATGAGCCATTCTCATCCACCGTCCACCATCCACCATTTTAAATGTCCTTCCAGACCTTTTCATATGACGATGATCATACCAACACGATACTCTCACGGGTAAGAAAACCTCATGAGTTTCTTGACACTCCTCCTGAAGAGACCCGTGCCACAAGCTTTGAGAGAGAACTTAAGAAACAAACAGCTCTGGACTTACATTATGTAACCTTGGCTGAATACCATAGGGCCCAGAGGATACCACGAGGCCTACGTGTCTCTCTTCGCCCCACTCTTTTTTCAGACAATGAAGCCTATTGCCTGAAGTTCGAAAGCATCCTCAATAAGTGCTCTATGGACTTGATCCTATTGACCATCGAATTTTTACACGAAGAATTGGAGAAGCTCAGTGAGAGTGTTGCCACTCTTGAAGAACAACTTAAAGACTCCCTATCAAACACCGACTTTGAAAAAGCCAAGAAAAAAGCCGTGACTGCTAATAACGACTTCAAAAAAACCCTACAAGCCAGGAAAAAGGCTAAGTTCAATCGGGACAGGGAGGATTACGAAAAACAACAAGTGTACAGATGGCGATCTGTAGAGCCAGTTCCTCCCAGATCAGGCTATTACTCTTCCTCAGGCTCAGAAGGAGAATATGGACACCCACCTGCTTACCCACCATATCCTCACTATCCTCCTCAGTATCCTCCTCCTCCTTTTTTAGGTCGGCGCCCGGCAAGAAAAAGGCACGGAGGGGAAGAGGCGCTCCAGGTCCTTCACGAATGGTGCTCAGGTCACAGGTGGGTCCTCATTGGTTTACAACATATCCTCATATAGCCTCTCCCCCACGGAACTTCACGTCCTACAGAAAGGACTGTCCTTCAGTCCTACCCCGTCCTTCAGTTCCTTCCAACTTGATCAGGAACTAAATAGATTTTTCAGGTCCTTGAGACTCAAAGCCCACTTTCTAGTGAATCCTTCGTTAACACCAGTAACTAGTACCGACAGCACCAGAAACCTTAAGGATCTTGGTCTCTACAGGCCAAGTTCCTTTATGCCCCCTAGAAAATACCATTCGGTTGAAGCATTTGCTGAGCTAGTTACACGTGATGTTAAAAACGTGGAAGACCAAATCCATAAGGGTGATTTACGTCTAAAACATAACCTGACACCGGACGAATCAAGGGCCCTGTCAGATCTTAAAAGTAATTCAAGAATAATCATTAAACCGGCTGACAAAGGCAGTGCATTGGTAGTGATGGACAGAAATTACTACATTAATGAGATACGCTCCCAGCTATAGCTATCTGATACCTCGACTTATGAAACGATAACAAGAGACCCCACCACCGATATCCAAAAAGAGATTAGACTAACGGTTGACTTTTACAAAAAGAATGAGGTGATTGACCAAAAGCTGGCTGATTACCTCATTAACCAGCACCCGATAACACCGGTGCTATATACCCTCCCAAAAATCCACAAAAACCTTACTAGACCACCGGGACGTCCAATAGTGGCATCCACCGACTTGGTCCTTTCACCATTGTCTAAAGTTTTAGAAAAGATGCTTAGTCCTCTTGTACCCACGTTTAAGTCCTACATTAAAGACACTAACGCGTTTTTGGAAATAATCAGAGAGTTAGACCATGTTCCTAGTGATTCCATTCTCGTTACACTAGATGTTAATAGCCTATACACCAGTATCGATCACAGTATGGGCATTGCTGCTGTCCAATGGCTCCTAGACCAACAAGACCGACATAATTCCTCTCAAAAAGAATTTTGCATTAGCTTATTACATATGGTTCTTGAGAAGAATTTTTTTCTCTTTGAAGATACATTCTTTTTGCAGAAACGGGGCACAGCAATGGGGGCCAACGTAGCC
Organism: Allobates femoralis; assembly: GCA_033576535.1. NCBI lineage: Eukaryota > Metazoa > Chordata > Amphibia > Anura > Aromobatidae > Allobates > Allobates femoralis. The sequence continues at coordinate 479,105,995 of JARQOC010000002.1, read as the reverse complement.
CCACCCTATGCAAATATTTACATGGGTAAATTTGAACACGACCACGTTTATCAACATCCTCTGGTAACGGAACACGTCCTAATTTGGCGCCGTTACATAGATGATATTTTTTGCATTTGGCAAAGACCCGAATCATCACTATTTTCCTTTTTTCATGATCTCAACTCCCTGGTTCCCAATCTCTCGTTTACCATTCATCACGACATGGAACAGATCAACTTTTTGGACACCAGGGTCATGATTGACTCCACTGGGCGTCTGACGACGGATTTGTACATTAAACCCACTGACAGGAACAGCTTACTTCATTACAGTAGTAGCCACCCACGCCATGTGAAGATCTCACTACCGAGATCTCAGCATGTAAGAATTGATAGGATTGTCTCTGACCCAGAAACTAAAATATTGAGACACAATGAGATGACCACTAAATTCCGGGAACGGGGATATCCCGAACATATCTCTCAAGGCCACCCTCTTTCCCGACAACGTGGGACCCCTTCAGGTCCACGGATACCATTCGTATCCACGTATCACCCTTTCAGTAAACTCATCCAAGGGGTGATTCTTAAACACTGGCACATACTGAATTCCAGTTATCCTGATATCCCTGAATTTACTAGTCGACCATTGTTTTGCCACAAAAGGGCACCTAACATCAAACAGACAATAGTACGGGCAGATATTGGCTCTGGTAAGAGATTACCACAACAACTGGCACTACAAACACCCCGAAAGGGAACTTTTCCCTGTCTAGGATGCAACCAATGCAACAATGTGATCAAGGGTAATTTTTTCACGCATCCCCGTACAGGTAAACGTTTTCCAATCAAAGGATTCTTCACTTGCGCATCCACTTTTGTGGTATACCTGATTAAATGTCCCTGCGGTCACGTATATGTTGGGGAAACCACCCAGCATATACGTGACCGCATCAGCAAACACAAATCCACAATTCGCTGTAAAAATTTGCTTTTGCCTATTCCACACCACTTTGTTTTTCATGACCATAGCGTATCACAACTACGCTTTCAAATCATTGAGGATGTCCCTCCTCAGAGAAGAGGAGGTGACCGGATTCGTAGACTCAAAATGCGTGAGGCCTACTGGATCCATACCTTACAGACATTAGAGCCTTTAGGACTCAACCGCGAGTATGAACAATTCTGATTGATGTACTTTATTTAAAACACTCATGTCCGCATAGTTACAGGGCTACTGTTATGCACAGTACCATAGTAATGAATTTTGTTTACCTATAATCATATGTTAATGTTACTTATAACTGTTCAGCTTTCCCTTTATAAAGGTTGTACTTGTGACAATAAAAATACATGTACTTTTAGTGATCTATGTGACTAGCGGTCATGTGACCCCTAACAAACGTCATGTTCTTAGTTAAGACAGGTATGTGATTGTTTCCCTTTAATATAATGACTACATGTAGATTGGTTCACTTAATCCAAGATTATTCCCTTGATTTCTATTATATTGTGCTATTTTGATGGAAATTATTACTATTGCCATGGCCTGACTACTGTTTTATTCTTCTTTTACGTCTCTTAGATGCATTACTGAATCCACCACACAGCGGATGGCACTCCTCGGCACTTGTCCTAGCGATTTGGCACTTTTGCAGTTCAACAATAACACTTCCAGCACCTCAGAACGGACGCTCTGCACTTCGTATTCCGCGCATGCGCGGATACACTCGATGTACTACGCATGCGCGATCACCGGCAGGCCGCACTTCCTTGCGGTCCATAGACCGGAGGTGACGTCACTACGTCACGCCCACTTCCCCTGTAAATAGCGGCGTTGCACACACGCTAGCCGCACATCGCCCCAGACCTAGCTGACATTCACACCAGGTATTGTTTCTCTTGGCTACCTTCTTTAGCCTCTGATCTCTTTGCCTTAACTGATCCCTGCTTTCATGTTACAGCCACCGAGCCTTGACTCGTTTGCAGTAAGGTGTGTATCTTCACACAACCCTTGTTATATGTTTGTTATCAGTCTCTTTCTGTAACCCTCCTTTTTTCCTTAGCCTTATAGGATTTTTCCCTATTGATGTGCCTCTATCCTTTTACATCTCAACTTAAGGTAATACCTAAACTCTACTACAAGGAGCATTCTTCCTTTTTTATATACAAACTGCTATACATTAACTCATATTGTGCCTCCTCACAGAGTTTCTGTAGCACCTGGTATTCCGCCAGGTGTGAATAAAAAACTTTGGTTTGATTCACAAGCCTCTCGCTTCACCTGAGGTATACTTATAGATTCCTCATCTTCTTGGCTAACCCTTACTACCTTTTACCTGTTGTTCTCTGACTCCACATTTGGGCATTTCTTTTTGCCCTCACACCTGTGAATCAGTTCCTTGTCCTGCCTCTCTTGCCTCTATTCTCGGCATTTGTCTCTCACATCTGATGGTGAACGATGCCTTTGATCCCTTTTATTCCCCTTTTTCCCACCTATGGTCTCTCCCATCTTTACAAATTCCAGCACCTAGTCCATGGTCTAACTTCATACTGTCAACACAGAAACCCTTCCACCTTGCTGACTTCTTGCTTTTTCTCTCTCCCCCCTCCCTTTTTTTCTGTTTTTTTACTGCTCCCTAGCGTGATACCTAAACCTTGTAGCTCTTTTACCATAGGCTATATTCTGGATAGTTCCTCTGTGACTCTTCATGTTCCCAGGACTCCGCTCACCAGTATTTCTTTGGTAATCATCCAGTTTTTTCAATACTCTGTTCCTCCTTTTTTTTCCCCCCCTGTTGTTTCCTTCTTCACTTTTTACATACAAGTCACGACTCCCTGGTAGTGTTTAATCACCTTAGTCACACCACATCACATAGGATAACTCAGGTTTTTTCACCACACTGTCATCAGTTTCACTTAGTTATTTTCCACATGAACACTCCATGTTGTTTTTTTCTCCTTGTCACCATCCAGCAATCACATGAGGTTATAACACCGTCACTAAGCAATGAATTTATGTTTTTTCTTGGTATTAATTTCATGTAATATCTCTGTACTAGTACCCTGAAGAAGGCCGTTGGCCGAAACGTTGGTGTATGTACTGCGTGACAATAATAAAACAACACGTTTTTTGCACTAGAAAACATACGTGGACAATTCCTTTTTTCCATTGGTGTGCCCAGACTATACTTCTTTGGATTCTCATCCACCTGACTTGACGGGTTCAAGGACTCGACGGCTGTGATGGCATTGTTATCAACCGTAAATAATTTAGCCATGGTAGCATACTTCGGAACAGTGACCTCATCTTCCCCGCAATTTAGAAGGCGTAATGGCACTCTTCCCCAGTGTACCTCAACTACTCCTCTGGCGGTCAGTATAGTGGGCCTACTGTCTGAGTACATGGGTTCTACCAGGGCTTGATAGTCTCGCCCTTTAATGCCTATTGCGACTCTACACCAGACCAACATTTCAATTTTGGGAGGTATTACAATGGGTATCGGGTCACTTAACCTTACACTGCCAATTTAACTTCCTGATATTTCTACCTGTTGTTTCAGCATCAGGGCTTTTATTTCCTTTTGCAGGAGTCTCTGTTGCCCGACTCTGGCAGTCTAGGCGATCTGCTGTAAGACAGTAATTACCTCGGAAAAGCAATTTTCAATTACATTAATTCCTAGATACATTACTGGTTCACGTTCTCGCCGATCAACATCTACAATAATAATACCCTGATTCTTCAATTCCACCTTCCCAATCTGAATGGTCATTTCTCTGAACCCAACTTGTGGTATTATTTCACCACTGCTAGCCCATAAGTTCAATGCAATGTTAGATAGACCACTACTAATGTCTGAATCAGCCCAGTACCTTCTGTAGAGAACATGTGGAATTGATGTTATCTGGGACCCGGTATCCAACAAGGCGCTGAAGGGAATGTCATCCAACACGATAGGGATGAATGGACGTCCTCCCGCACACTTGTCATACCAGGCTAAAAGACCTTGGGAGTTCATACCTGAGGAGCGGCCCGCCTTCCCTGAGGATCCTTGTTTAAAGCACATTCCCGGGCAAAGTGACCTGGCTCCTTGCAACGGCGGCAAATGGGCTGTCCATCCGACTGATTGCGGTCGCTGGGTTGTCCTCTCGTCGCTTGGTACTTTCTGGGCCTCATCCACGGGACATCCTCCTTACTGGTCGCCAACTCGATCTTGGGTGCAGGCTTGGATCCACGCAGCTCCTTGATGACTTTAGCCATGGAAACAACAGTGTCCGTCAGCGCATCTAGCTTTTGGTTGAGGACCTCATTAGAGATAGGGATTTCTGCTGACTGCAAAGAGCCTAACATGGCAGATGTCGCTGATGCTCCTGGCTGCTGAGGTGCTGCTGTAGGGCCTTGAATATAATTTATTTCCCGGGGCTCCTCTATCTGCTTGAGACGGATGGCTCTATCTTTTAGCTGGCCAAAAGTGATTCCGGGATCCTGGATGGTCATCATGCTCAACTGTCCTTTGTGAGAAGGGAATAGGAGGCCCCCTATGAACTGATCCATCAGAATTTTGTCAGCTCCCGGGACTAAGGCAGGTTCTGCTAGTTTAAGTGGTTTGAGTGCTTCCTGCAAGTTTAAGGCATAGTCTCTTGCGCTCTCTTTAGGCTTTTGTTGGGATCCAAAGAACCTCATTTTAGCCCGTGTGTCAGCACTGGACTCAAATGCTGCTTTTAGTCCAGCCACAAGATGCTCTACAGTGTCTTTGTCTGTGTCCGGCCAGGACGTAACTTCCCTCTGTGCATTGCCGGTTAACTGCCCAATAATCATACTGACACGCTGGGCTTCTGTTAGGGGGTACATAACGTAGTACACTTTGATTTTGGTAACAAAGTAATTGAGGGTATTGGGCTCACCTGAGAATTGTGGTAGCCACATTGCTCCCGGAGTGTACGGCATCAGGAACGGCATGATGGGTGCTGCTCCTTGCGCTGCAGCACTGACGGGTGCTCTGCTGTTGTCCGGTCCCACAGCATCTCCTTGTTGCGACATCTTGCACCCCCTTAGTTAATGTCAACCCTCCTGGTCTTCCGCTTCCGTCCAGATGTCTACTAAAGGTACCGCGGTGGGTCAGAGATTCTCTTCCCCACCGGATGATTTCAGAGCACTTTGCAGAGTGCCACAATGACACACACCCTTTTCTTCTCACACATCATGTGCTCTGTAATGGCAGCATTTCAAAAATACAGTATTTGTGGCGCAGTTTAAATTCTGTTTGCCGCGCGCTCTGTAATTGCAGCAGGTTCAAAACGGTTTCTCTCACAAATCACGGCACACAATGCCTGGTTTACCGGCCACAGTATATCCTGTTCATGATGCCAAGTTGTGGAGCCCACTGGGACGTGGTACTCGGTACCGGACCAGGGTATCACAGGGGTTATCACGGCGGTTTTGGTCCGGACCATGTCCTGAGCCCACAGATAAAGGTTGGGGGTTATTTATAGGGGATAAAGTCGTGACGCCACCTGTGGTATGTTGTGAGGGTGACCACCACTGCTATAGAACCTCCGGGGGATGATGGATGGCAGCCTGTGATGTAATGCCTCTCCACGGGCAGAGACTGGTACCTGGGGCAGTAATGATGAAACAATTTGTGAGGTAGTTGAGAGGGAGAACAGGGTTAGCAAGGATTACACAGACTCACTGTTTTGTAGTTTTCCAAGTCTTTTACTGAAGCAGATGGTAATTCAGCTGGGTACTGTCCACGGAGTCTGTACAGGGAACGGGTTGCTCCCATCCTGGCCAGGTCCTTTGGCTCCCTGTTCCTGCACTGTGTGTGTGGCCCTGCTGCCGCTTGAGCTAAACTGCCGGCCCTTTCTCCCCTCACGGGTACCAACTTGCTAGGCAACTTGAGTCTTATTCCGTGTTCCTGACCCCACCATGTTGTTTTGCAGTGGTACAGTGAAAATGTGGGCCTTCACTAATCCGGTGTTCACTTTGTGTCAGGCACAGCATCGGATCCAGTATCTGTTCTATGCGCTTCTCTGAGGCGAGTCTCAGGGGACTCAGTCTCCAAGGGGTGTTCCTCTCTGCTCTTTCTCCTGTTGCTCAGACCCTGGCCGGCCTGGAATTGGACAGTGGACCATGAGTTGGGCCTAACGCAGCCCTTTTACACCCAGGTCCATCTTCCTCAGTGCGGCTCCGCAATGAACTAACTACCCTTCCTCTCCACACCAGAACATATAGGGAAGCAGCTTTAGCTCCCCCTTCTGGCCTGGAGGCGCTAGTGTAGTATTGTGGATTGTGTGGGGAGTTAACCTTTTGTGGTGGTGTTACTGTGGCACATGAACCCTGGGTGCCACACAATCTTAATGCATGTCAACTTGTGGCTTTGCAGAAAGTAATAAAATTGCCTTTAAACATTCTCTCTCATTATTATGGCATTTGGGAAATATAATTATTTATGGTAATCCTAATTGACCTAAAACGTGAAAGGTTTATTCTGATATCATGTCAAATAGTGAGAAAAACATGTATATGTGTATTTAAAAATAGTGTATGTAAACATCTGGTTTCAGCTATACAAGTGATTTGGATTACAAGTATATTAATGGAACAAATTATGCTTGTAATCCAAAATTCCACTGTGTCATGCTTTTGAGACTTGAGTCATGAAAGCCTTGGTATTTTCATAGAACTATGAGCGTGTAACAACTGCCCCTGTTTGAAGAGTAAATAGGGTTTTGCGCTTTACTCATTGAAGAGGTGACAGTTTTTCAGAAGCCATCCTAAAAATATCCTCTTATTCTCTTCATTAAGGAGACAAAACAGAAATACTTTACTGTATTGAAAAAGAGGAAAAAAAACCTTTATGGGGCATCTGCAACTGGTTTACTAATCACAAAATAATGAGCCAAATACAAAAGATATTTAACAAGTTTTGCAAAACGTTATCCTATCCACTCTGGAGACAAAACAGAAGTACTGTTTTGATAGATAGCAGGTAACATTTATTTTCCATTCGCTGAGCTAAAAAACGGATGAGGCATACTTGGAGTACAGCATGTAGTGGAGGAGCATGATGATATGGATGGTGAGGATGACACTAAAGGGGTGCTATGTAAGGGAGTGGCTTGGCTAACAGAAAGATAAGCATTGTTAGAAGTAGGAGCACCATAAAAACTGCTCTGATTGCTGGCAGGCTTGCCTTTGCCAAATGAGCAGGTGATGTCAATGTGTTCATGTGCAGATAGTTCCTGGTCTATTAGAGCCAGAATGTCAATTGCTTAGTTTTCCCTTGCAGAGCCTGCAAAGTGCAAAAAATCATTTGACAGCAACATTCAAAAGAACACACATGATAAACCTGCAAGTACGATTCAACACCACCACGAGACCTCTCAGCCACTCTAGAGTCTTCTCCCCCAAGAATATGTGCTGTATTACTTGCTCCTAGAGCTGAGCACAGAAAAATCAGATTGGGCTAGAAAGGATGTTTGCATCATATGGCACCTGTGCCTGTGTATAAGTGATGTAAGCACCTTCCTCGTCTGATGACCTCAATTCCTCTTCACTTCACCTTGTTTTAGGGTTTTGTCCAATACAGAATCATTATTATCATCTTTATTGCCATCCATGATAAGGCTGAAGGTGCATCTTTGTCTGAAATGTCATGAAAATCTTGCCCATCCACCAGATTCCCGATCAAATGTATGCACTGATTCAGATTTCTCTTGCCACCGATAGTCTCCTACCATCTCTTCTTGCAGGACCTGCAACACAGATTAGCATTAAAATCATGTTGTCCATCTTGTCCAGCACTTTGTTTTTGAGAACAAAGCCTGATTTTTCGTGTCTTACAAAATATTAACTAGAAAAAGTTTTTTTTACCCTCCAGGTTGCTGTGAATTAAAAGACTTTATGGAGTGAATAGAAACCAACAGACTGGAAATTCTGCTATGCATTACAATAACGATTATGGTGGTAGAGGATATGGACTGAACAGAACACTGACTCCAACTGATGGTGTCTCTGTCTGAGGCTACATCACCCTGCTGTGACTGAGATGAGGAATTGGACAGATTCTCCATTACACCCTCTATTTTCTCTCCACTAATGAGCTGGCCAGAGGAAACGTAGGCCCATTGTTACGTGCACTTGATACTACTCCTGAAGGAATGGTTGCTGCTATCACTACCAGTGGTGTTAGGCTGCCTTCAGACTTGCAGATGCATCTGCAGCGTTTTGCAGATGCATCTGCAAGCATCTGCATGCAGACCGCGGCCCCTATGTTTATAATGGAGCGCACGGTGGTCTGCAGATGCTTGCAGACCGCCGTGCGCTCTCATTGCCCGCCATTAGTGATCTGTGCACATGCAGATGCCTGCGCACAAATGACACACTCTCGCCCGCACCCGGGACGCAACATCTCGCGTCCCGGGTGCGGGCGAGAGTGTGTGATTTGTGCGCAGGCATCCGCATGCGCACAGATCACTACTGGCGGGCAATGAGAGCGCACGGCGGTCTGCAAGCATCTGCAGACCGCCATGCGCTCCATTATAAACATAGGGGCCGCGGTCTGCATGCAGATGCTTGCAGATGCATCTGAAAAACGCTGCAGATGCATCTGCAAGTCTGAAGGCAGCCTTAGACCTGCTGCTAGAGGCTGCCACATTTTTATCTATGATATTAGGGTTTACTTCTATCACCATGCCATTTCTTGTGCTATGTTTGAGTTCACTATACATTTGGTCAAAAGTATAATATTATTTTTTAAAAGAAACCTTAACAAATTTTGTCAATTTTTGGTTTACAATGCTCACACCCTTGATAAAAAAGCTGATTCCTAAATAGTTTTATATGAAAGTACATGCACAGAAAGTAATTTGCGGCAACTGCCAGCGGTGTTGTTGGGGCTCCTTCAATCGTGAAATCTGACTAATTAAACAATTGTAAATCCTCAACCTCTGAAGCTATTTTTTTAAATAATGATATTCAGCCAAAATGAAAAGTAATTTAAAGCAACCTGAAATGCAAGGCTACAAATTTGCTACATGTAGGTTCATGACCAGTAACAAACATGTAGCAAAAACGGCAGTATAATCGTGAGGTGTATGGTATCTAGAGTAGACAATTAAAATGGGAATTCCAAAAGTAAAAAAAAAGACCTTACATGTTAAATATAAAGACAATATGCCTTTACAAAATGCGATGAAAGCAGGAAGTGTAGGTAGAATCCCTTGCAAGCAAGCGCCTGCACCTGGCCACTATATTTAGCTGGCGTGTGCATACATCAAATGTTAGATTATTAAAGCAATAATGAAAGGTCAACAATTTATTTCAAACAGTTTAGCCCATAATCACTTGTGTTTAAATTTCAAGATCATTTTGTTTCTCTTTAAAATAAGAATAAAAAAGGCCACATACCTTTAGATAAATGGATGAGATCAGGAAATCAATGCAGAATCATGTCCGCTCCTAACAACAAGCATGTGAAAATGGATACTGTATTCTGGTAGCGTTTACATGTATTTAATATTAAACTATTGTAGGTATGAACTGAAAATATTTTTAACACACACAATTTGGTAGGTATACACTTGTGATTCAGTTTCAAAATTTGGGTCGTTTTTTTATTGAAAAAAAAAAATGCATGGGGAGTGGCCTAGCACCACAGGAAATGGCCGCATAACTCAGGAGCTCCCGGACCCTGGGCCTTCTCTACAGCATATCAGCGATTACCCTCACCTCCGGATCCTCACACACAACCCGCCGGGTGACTGAACGTCTCAGGCACGCATGGGTAAGATTAAACCACCTCCATCTTCCCTGCCTAAGCGGGTATCTGACTACTTCCCGCCGGAGCGACACAGCGCGGATCAGGCCTCCAAGATGGCGCCCCCCTCCCCCAGATCCCTCAGAGCTTCCCGCCGAGAACATCATATCCCGGGAGCGGGGGCCGCAGACCTCTCCTCAGAGTCCCCGGTCACTTATGCGGTCATGAAGGACCTGATGACTGACTTGCTCTCAGACCTCCGCTCGTCTCTTCAAGATGACATTAAAGAAATGGTGGCAGACTTGAAGGGGGAGGTACAGGAGTTGGGTACAAGAACAGACCATATAGAAACTAAAATAGCGGAGCTCGTGAGATCCCATAATGATCTAATAGACGATCATGAACATCTTCAGTCCACTCTGACAGCGGTGCAGGCGAAGAACTGCGACCTGGAAGATCGAAATCGCCAGAATAATATTCGTCTCCGTGGCGTTCCGGAATCAGTATCTGACTCACAGCTAAGATCGTTGCTGCGTGACTTTCTCCTGGAGGCTCTCCCAGACCTGGATGCCAGAGACCTCCGGATTGATCGGATACACCGACTCCCTAAACCATCTGGGATACGCCAGGAACTGCCACGGGATGTCATAGCCAGAATACATTTTTTTGAAGTCAAAGAAGACTTTCTTCAGGCCCTGAGGAAATTGCCGACGCTCTCGGAGCGGTTCGCCGGTCTGGAAGTCTTCCCCGACCTATCACCTGGGACTCTGACGTTCCGCAGAGCCTTCCGTCCCTACACAGCGATTCTCCGGGAAAAAGAGATCCCTTATCGCTGGGGTCGGCCTAACCGCCTTATAGTGCGACGTGATGGATCGGCACACTCCTGTCTGCTTCCTTCACAAGCGGAGCTGCTCCTTAAGGAATGGGACTTCCTGCCGCCGAACTTCGCCGCACCGTCCCTACGTGATCCTGGCGATCGTCTTCCCAAGCAACGCTCCCGTAGACGGAGACTGAATCCGGAGTGGTCCACTGTTTGAAAACTCTAACGCTGAACTGCAAGTATTTCTTCGGCCTGAAAGGCCTGGGGTCCGTTTTCCTGGTCCTCATACGAATCCCCCTTGGGTCCTTATTCTTCTCTGCCTTTCTATTTCTACTTTCTAAACTGTTTTTCTTGTCCCATCTTTCCTATTCACTACAATCTTTCCTACTTTACCTCCTCTCACATTCTTCCTCTTGATCTACTGACCCTGGGATTCACCCCCCCTTTTGAGCGATTTTTATTTTCCCGCTCTTACGTTTTTATTTTTTTTTTCTTTTGCTGGTAATTTTTGTCCCACCTGCGACAACTTTTTCAGTCGCTACCCCTTACCCTCGAGATCGTCAACCTGTGACGTGATCTCTTCCTGACTAAGCTGCATTTGGGACATTTACTCGCAGTTGCGATTATTTTTATTCGGTAGTTTGAACTTATGTGGCTGTTCTTTTTTTTTTTTCTTTTTCTTATATCTGTTGACTACTGCCGCTGGACAACTTCTGATTTTGATGTGTTCTATCTTATTTTTTCAATGTTTTTTCCATTTTTTCTATTGATGGTCCTGTCGATCGGTTTCGTCACATGTACTGGCCGGATTGGGACCCAGTTTGACGAGCCGACCGTTGGACCGACACCTTATACAATGTTTTATGCTTTACTACTTCTCCCCCTCCCTTCCCCCCTCCCGTTGCAGATTCTTTCACTACAAGAATGGTACCTAAATACTGCACTGTCTATCATAAATCATCATGCCTTTATCAATATTAGCCCTTAATGTGAATGGGTTAAATTCGCCCCAGAAGCGATCCCTGTTGCACAACCATCTCAGAAAATCACAAGCAGATATAGTATTTTTGCAGGAGACGCATCTGCGTCTAGAAGACAATCACCGTCTTGCCTTCTTACGGTTCCCACACCAATTTTTTTCCAATAATTCTGACAAGAGAGCTGGAGTAGCAATACTGATTGGGCCCACTCTTACTTTTGAGTTAATTAGCACTACATCGGACCCAGAAGGCAGGTTCCTTTTAGTGGTGGCGAGATTGAACGGAATTCTCTTTTCACTGCTCGCTGTGTACTCCCCTAATGTGGGCCAACGTACTTTTCTTAACTCCCTCCTAGACAAACATGTCCCTTCTATGACGGGACACTTCCTGATAGCGGGCGACCTTAATGCTCCTCTACATAAAACCCTTGACTGCTCCTCTCCGACGGCCTTTCGGACAGATCTAGCACCTGTTGTTGCTGCACATAACTTACATGACATTTGGCGCTATCTACACGGTGACGAACGTGACTATTCCTTCTTCTCCCCCAGACATAGATCGTTTAGCCGTATTGACTACATATTAGTGAACGATTCCCTACTCCCGCTATGCTCTAGAGCTGATATTGGCAGCATCACCTGGTCTGACCACGCCCCCCTCTCTCTGACCATCACTGACTCCACTCCACGTCTCCCAAAAGCCCCCTGGAAGTTAAACGATCACCTACTAACTTCCCAGACAACACTAGACGACCTCATGGTTCATCTGCAAGAATACTTCCGAGTGAATGACACATCTGAGATCTCCCCGGAGGGACTTTGGTTTGCCCACAAGGCGGTGATGCGTGGTCATTGCCTGAAATTGGCCTCAATTGCCAAACGTAAAAGGGAAGATAACCTGACTGCTCTGCTGGGTGAAGTGAGGTCCTTAGAGGAAGCACTGCGATCCTCTTCTGAGAATGCTACTATTGAAGCTCTGACGCAGGCTCGAACCAAACTTCGGGCTCTACTTCTTTCTGGAGTGGAGCACCAGTTGAAAAAGCTTAAGGCGAATTTTTATGGACTCGGAGATAGAGCTGGAGCGCTTTTGGCCCGTCGAGTTAAACGTAAAGAGCTAAGATCCCGTATCTCTCTGCTTACTTCTTCCAAGGGACAACACATTCGCAACCCCATTGCAATAGCAGAACATTTTAGAGATTTTTATCACACGTTATATAATTTATCTACCCCATCTTCCACTCCGCAACCTACCCCCGAGGCTATTACCTCTTTCCTCGCTAAGCTTCGTCTTCCCTCGCTCTCCGTGGACCAACTCAGATTTCTGAATAGCCCCTTCTCCCTAGAGGAAGTACTGGGAGTCATCAGATCCTCCAAAAAAAATTCGGCCCCTGGCCCAGATGGCTTCTCTTATTCCTACTACTCATCCTTCTCTTCCATTCTTGCTCCACACCTCCTTTCTCTATTTCGGTTCTGGCAGTGTGAGGGACGCATTAGGCCTGAGGGTCTGACGGCAGCCATCTCGACTATACCCAAACCGGGCAAGGCCCCCTCGGACCCGGGCAGCTATAGGCCTATAGCACTGATTAACTGTGACGTAAAAATTTACTCTAAGCTGCTGGCGGACCGCCTCAAGACTGTAATCCCCTCCTTGATCGCCCGAGATCAGGTGGGCTTTATTCCTGGTCGACAGGCGAGAGATGCAACTAGGAGAGTAGTGGATCTCTTGGAGATTCTTGAGCAGAGGGGGACCCCCGGTGTACTTCTGTCCCTTGACGCCGAAAAGGCATTTGACCGAGTACATTGGGATACCTGGCAGCGGTCTTGGACAAGTTTGCTTTTCATGGGAATATTCGGTCGGGGATTCTGGCTCTTTATTCCTCCCCTTGTGCTTATGTAAAAGCTGGAGGCTTTTCCTCGTCGACTTTTACTATCACTAATGGGACCAGACAAGGCTGCCCCCTCTCTCCTCTGGTATTCGCTCTTGCGATGGAACCGTTAGCAGCTTCCGTCAGGGCCCACCCAGAGATCTCGGGGGTCACGGTAGGACAAATTGAACACAAGATCTCTTTGTATGCCGATGACGTCCTCCTCACCTGCACGAACCCGGAAATTTCTATCCCAGCTGTGGTTTCCCTTTTATCTACTTTCTCTGAGGTCTCCTTTTATAAACTTAATCTCTCTAAATCCTCCCTCTTTCCGGTTAATCTCTCCCCTCAATCTCAAAATACTTTAACCTCACAATTCTCCTTCAAGATGACTCCCCTGGGATTCACCTATTTGGGTATTCGGATCGCACCGACGGCAACCATGATTAAACTTAATTGTGAGACCCTAGTATCATCCCTAAATTCACTTTCCTCAGAATACTCGAAGACCCACCTCTCTTGGATAGCCAGAATTAACTTAGTTAAAATGATGTTCCTGCCCAAAATTATTTACATTTTTCGGTGCATTCCTCTCTTATTCCCCCGGAAGTTCCTGAACCTAATTCAATCTATTCTAGGAAGGTTTGTATGGAATAACAAGCCTCACCGAGTATCGCTTAGTGTCCTTACCCTTCCCATCTCGTTGGGCGGTTTGGGTATGCCTGATATCATTTGCTACTACCAAGCTATCTCTCTAGAACTAGCCAAGATTTGGTGGACTGAGTCCCCAGAGACATCCGCTCACTGGCTCCATATTGAAGCCCACCACTCTCCGAGAAACTCGGTCAGACTCCTATTGGAGATGACAATTATGAAACCGTCTCTCCCTCGGATTTCACTTAGTTCTATGAAGGCACTTTTATCGGCATGGTCCAAACTGGCGAGAGTCCACCTCCCCTTTTTAGCCAACTACCTTTCCCTCCAAGCGGTCGAGTCCTCTATGTTGGACATCTCCTTGACCCGATGGAAAGAAGCAGGGATACTATTAGTTAAAGACCTTCTACAAGAAGGTCACCTGATATCCTTCTCGTCACTTACGCGAAAATTTTCCCTGCCCCCCTCAGCCTTTTTCTCCTACCTCCGAGTTCATCATTTTTTAGTCTCCGCCTCCCTCCCATCTTGGGACCCTACCTTGATCGACCTTAATCTCCAATCCTTTTTCAAACAACGAGGTCCATCAACGAGGGGAGTCTCAATAGTTTACAAGGCTTTGATCACAACCCGTGCTGAAGTTAAGCTCCCCTATATGAATAAATGGGAATCCAATTTAAACTTTGCGGCCCCACTGGAGAGATGGCATAAGGCCTCATCTCATGCAGCTAAATTCACTAAATGTGTCAATCACTTGGAACAGGCTAAGAAACTGCAGATGAACTGGTACCTGACGCCTGAGAGAATTGCTAAATTTAAATTACGTGCTCCCTCTTCTTCACCTCTTTGCTGGAGGTCTTGTGGAATGACAGGCAACGAGGCTCACATCTGGTGGACTTGCCCGAAGGTACGACCCTTTTGGTCAGGAGTGAATACACTTTTAACAAACCTGACTGGACTGACATTCCCCTTGACTGCCCCTATGGCCCTCCTAGGACTGGACTTAGAGGATATTCCTCGTATGTTAAGACCGATAGTGACCTTTGTACTGATTGCTTCACGCAACTCTATAGCGGCAGCCTGGAAGTCGCAACTCCCTCCCTCCACGGCAGATGTGGTGTCCAAATTGAATCAGTACTTTACATACGAACTAGTCTTGGCACACGATATGCCTCGTAAAACGAAAGTGCTGAATTGGTGGGATCCTTGGGTGTCCTCACAATATAATAAGGTATCGATAATGCATTGATTGTCTTATATCTACAAATGAAAAAACCCACACAACCTGATAGAATGTATGGTTTAAAGTAACTTGGTACTTAAATTAATCTCTTTATCTGCTCCTCTATTCCCCCCCCCCCCCCCCCCTTCCCTTACACCAACTGTTCTCGATTATATTTGTTGACTTTGTGTTAATCGAGTTGACCTCTGAATGTGAAGGTCGACGCAGATTTGTTTGTTTGTTATCTATTTCTGAAATAAAAATATTGGTTAAAAAAAAAGAAAAAAAAAATGCACATTTCAAAACAAAAGGATCACAATTTCATTTACAAACATAAATAAGCCTTGGATTCAGAGGTTGGATTTAGCTGAAAAATCTGTATCCCATTCTTGCTGACACTATGTGAAAAAAAGTAAACATTAAGGTGTTGTTTCTGCAATATATCACAGATGTATTAATTTACAGTGTGTATTGAAAATGAGACTGCTACAACCATCTTATTCTTTCATAGCTTTAAAGATCTAGCAAGTTCAACCTAAGCTAACATTTTGATCCCTAAAATGGCAAATGCTATTTGCCCCATGTTAGGATAGAAAATCTTCCTGAATCTACATTTGACAATCAGACTGGCTATTGTGATCAACATCTCATCAAAGAATCCAGTACCCTAACCTGTAATACTATATTTTCCATAAAAGGTATCAGGACATAGTGAAACAATAATTACATCATGGGGCAGAAAGTTCCATAATCTCATGGCGTTGGCAGTATATAATTATAATTGAATCTTCTTTCCGCTAAATGTAGAAGATTTTCATTCTTTTAGGCCTAGGTATAAAAAGAAAATCAGAAAGATCTCTGTACTCATATACTTGTACATTACAAACCTGTTGTTTTCTCCAAACTGAGTGACCCCAAGAATGAAAATCTGTGTTGGTATTGCAGTTCACCCATTACCTTAATAACCTTGGTCGCTCTTCTCTGCACCTGCTCTATTTCAAATATTTCCTTCTTATATACAGGAGAATAAAATTGTACACAAAATTTTATGTATAGCCATATTAGTGATCAGCTCACTGTATAATCACTTGAATCTTTGATTTCGATTCACAGACTATGTCTCCCAAATTCAATCTGGTACATCAGCACTGAAGTAGTACACAACAATTTCTTTAGGCCTTGATTTATCCCTAAACTGTGTGGTCTGAGCTCCCATCCTTTCATATTACCGGAATGAAATGATATTTTTTTGCTAGCCCCTAGGTTTTATAGTGCTTTGTGATGGACTCCCTTGATTGGCCGTGCTGCACTAAGGGATTGAATTGCTGCCAGGCACTATGGCAGCCCTCCTGTCACTAGCTCTTAACAGTTTCCAGCATTTGTGAAATTGGGTTGGGCATTTTTGGTGGGCCAATTCTCAAAAAACCTAATTGTAGATTTTATGAATTTGCATGGGTTTTAGGAATTTCGATCCTCAGTGGATCCATCCACTTATTTCTAATGAGCAAAATAATCTGATCTGTGTTTAGATAAGATAATTTATAGATGTCAGCTTTTTTGGTAAAATACCTTCCACAATAATCTCTGCTAGCCATTTACTATGAAGTTTATTTATCATTACCTGTCAGATTTCCAAGCCAGGAATGATTTTAGCCACTCCCATACGCCTTCAAAATACAGATGTTGATGTGTCATAAAGAAAAATACAATTCAACTGTTGATTTACATAGATAGAGATATCCCGGGAACATCCAAGCAAACAGACACATTCAAATTTTGCCTCACCCTCTCATCTCTAGCCATGAACATTTCTGAGAGATCTGCATATTTATAAGCTTTTGCCTGTGCTGCATGCCATTCTCTTTAGAGAAAATTATATCATCAATGCCATGTTTCATTCATTACTATTGTCCTATAGAGATTGTATAGTGAACTGTGTTTTTTGTACTTGCTGCCATCTACTAGACATTGTTATAATGTCTTTTGATGCATTGTATTATGATTGTCCCACAATGCTTTTCTCTCTCTAGCTCCTCCTATCTTTTTCCTTTCATCCTTCTTCTTCTGTCAGTGCCATCTTTCCAGCATGTGCTTCAGCATTGAGGAGAGGATTCAATTGTTACCTCTAGCCTTTATCCTCCATCTTGCATCTCTGATCCTTCCCATCATCTCCCTGACATCTCATTCTAACTCTATCAAGGTGCTGTCAATAAATGAATTATTGTTTAACCACTGCATCATCCATCCTTACTTCACCATATGTAGCTGGTTAAAAATGGGGCAAGTGGATGGTCAGTAATCTATCACTGCTTGTACAGAGATCCATGCTCAAATCCCACATATGTGCATCAGTGCTAGAATATTGCCTCTATCAATTCAATATCACTAGTTCGTTTCTTATTGACATATTAGAAGATATCATTTTTTGGGATTTAAACTGTAAGACCTCTACTAATTTTTTCAGTGTTAAATAGTGTTGAGCAAATTGTAAAATATTAGTGTTCGGATGCTTTGTGTAGATCACCTCGTACTATTCGAATACACATCACAAGTAATGAAACTAATGTAAGTCAACTAGTGATAGGCTCTGCCCACACACAGCTCACTATAATACAAGCATATATGGAAAAGGGGGTGGACTTTTTCTTTTGTGTGTTCACAGAATACAACAGGTTGCTGTACCCCCCAGTGAGAGCCTTATATTCCAGTGGCTCCCACTGGGGTGTCAGCAGCTCCCATTGTTCACTGAAGCGAGACAGCAATTTGTGTCAGATCATTCATAATCGACACATCACTCTCAAGCACCCACGATACTTGCTGAGCACCAACTTTATTGCATACACTGTACTATTTGTGTGCGTAATGAACAGTAATGAGTAAATTCACACAACACTAGTGTTGGACTCCGTGTTTCTTGGAGCGTCAAAGATACAATAATAAAAAGTATGGAATGAAAAAATATACCTGAATTTATTATTAAGTATAGTGTGAATTATGAACTCTAAGTATTAAAGGGACACTGTCAGGTCATTTTTCAGTATGATACTAATATTACTCTTGAATAGTGCCTGGGCAGACCTTTTAAAAAACATGTAAAATCAATATTGTACCGTTTTTAGTATCTATGTTATCAGCATTGTCAGACCCTGCAGGGAGCTCCTGGATTACTCCTCTCCATTATAAGCAAACAGGAATAGTCTGGCTGCTGTATAAACGGTCATGTAATTATGCACTCCCTCTCAGCAACTCTGTCCTCCCTCCTCCCTTTGCTAACAGTGCAGTGTCAAGTTTCACTTTCAGGAGGTATGTTCTATTGAGGACATGGAGGGAGAGCACTCTTACAGATCTGCCTTATCTAGACTCCATTTGTTTCTCTAAGCAGTTATCCCTGCTGTGACAGTTTCTGTGTTGTATTTGACCTCTTGTGATGCTGCAAACACAGAGAGCAGAGAGGAGAATACAGCCCCCCACCCCAGTGATGTCCTGTGCACTGATGTGGAGTGGATATGTGACATGCATATTCATTTTATGGGGAGTGGATAGCAGAGAGCCAAGTGGATCATTCACTATGAGTGATAGATGAAATTAATCTCTTTACTTGAAGTTTACAGAAGATAGGAAGGAAATATAAATAAAAGAAATACATAAATAGAGAGAGTTTAGAGCAAGGAATTAGAAAATGATAGCAGTTACATATGGATTTTTGACCTGACAGTTTTCCTTTAAAAACTGTGGTGTTAACTTGTGGTGTCAGAAATCAGTAAGCAGAAGAAGTCCAATTGAATGTGTAATTCATTCAGTTAAATTCAGTAAAGGGCTAATGAAAAAATTATCTGCTGGTCTAAACAGATAAAACTGATGCCTTATGTTTTAAGTGAGCGTTAAAGGTCTTCTACGTTTAATAGAGTCACCTAGTTTCATTTGCATTAAAAGGACTTCTCATTCAATTTACTCAATCATAGTAGGTAACGTTCTACAGAACAGTGCTAAAGGCCACCATTATATGTAAGGAAAATTAAGATGATGTTCTTGGTTGCTTTACAGTTCTTCTAGTTCAACTACTCCAATAAATGAACATGTACAACAAGCCGAAGGGCTTTTTATTACAAATTTAATTCATTTCTCTAGACAACTGTGAAATTTGCCATTGACATTAGTCATTACCCCAAGGCGAACTAAAAGATGATCTCAGTTAATAAATGATCCTTAACAAGGAATGCTCGTATCTTCTGTGATATTGGCACCGGCACATTTTATTAATGTAGCACTAGCTTCCTGTCACAAAACCAGAATAAAATGCTGTTTTTTGTGACTGTCTCTTCTTCCTGTTTCCAATATTAATAATTATGCAAAAGTATAATTAGCAACACAAAGAGACATCCTTTTCAGTTAGTAGCTAGTGTTTTTCGCACAGAACCTTAAGGGAAATACAGAAGTGAAGCAAAATATCAAGCCAAATAGCCAATGCAGGTTGATTTCACAGTGTGTTAAAGACTAATTATCTGTGAAAAATCTGACCTCCAGTAGAAATACATACAATATACTGAATCTCCTGGTTAAACAAGTGTCAACTTTCCAAGAATGTCCAAGCTATAACAGAATGTTATTCCAAAAATAGGAAAAAATACACATTAACATGAGAAAATCCCAACACAGATTGCACTATTAAACAAAAATATTTCAGCTCAACTTCCCATTGCCAGGGATTATAAAAAAAAAACACAGAGTACTTTGCTGTAAATACTTAGATTTGCAATACAGACAGAAATAGGTTAAGTGCATTTGTTTTCTCAAGATAAGGTAAAAAGATAGTTTGTAATAAATGTTAAAAATATTACATTTCTTCCACATGCTGTGTTATTCCTTCTGGTTATATGAATGTTTATCCAATAGCCGTAATAACAAACCACCATTTTGTCCTGGAAAAAAAAAAGAAATAAATTGTATTTGTAAAAAGTAGAGGCATTATATAGTGTGTTAAAATGCAATATTCCCATTTTCTCGTCAGACTTCCAATTTATTGAAGTAACAGAGCAGAAAATACACTGACAGCTGTTACATTTTATTGCGAATTAGTATATACATTTTATATCCTGTGAGCAAATGCATGATACATTGTATTCTAGTAATTGCCACTCACTTTCCAAATGGAAACGAAATGATCTTAGTGCAATTACACTCTGGAGAGTAAAATGTAACAAGCTACAGTCTTACAACCCAGTACTTTAACAGAGCAAAGAGTTTCCGAGATTTTACCTTCTTCTAGAAAGGTCAAATTGAATCTGAAAATCCACAATAGAACATGTTCAGCCTTTTGTGCCAGAGAAGACACTCAACATACCTATAGCATACTTGCAAACTCCCAACATTTTAACTATTTATATCTACAGTATGCTCTTGTGAATGTATATGCCTTATGTCTAAATTTTGATTAAATATGCCCTATTTAATAATTAAAGTGGTATTTTACTCATAGCAAATGAAAGCATATCACTAGCATGTCTTGCTAATCAAAGAAAATAGGGATATATTTCCCTTTTACTATATTGGTACATCAGTGAATTGCCTGAAGAAGGAGCATTTTGCTCTGAATTACATAGCAAATAAATCACTTGTCTTTTAATTATTAACTCTCCTGGACCCTGATTTCTACACGGCAGCTCAGTGTTATTCTCCTTTCCTCTTTTAATACCTTTATATTTCCTTTACAACATTTTGCAGAGAACTACTCATACTTATTGAAGTGATTTTCATACACTAACCTGAGGATAGGGATAAACAAAGGGCATAGTGCTGCACAGGATCTAAGCGCAATTTAAACATATCAGAGATTAAAAGTACAGAGCTGATGCACTCACACAACTTAGGTTGGAAGAAACTGCGTATTGACCCTGGTAGGAGATCTCAACCAAGGCCATAGTGTTTCGGTCTGTTGTATGGCTCCTGGCACACGAGGCGATCCTCAATCATCCGCAGGTTAGAATGAAGAAATATAAAAAATTAGTCTATTGCCGGTGCTCTCAAAAATCATATGATGTGCTATATAAGCTTATTTAGAAAAAAAATGATTTTTCATTATTCCACCTTTGCAAGGTAAAAACAACGCATTTCGGCTTGAAAAGAGCAAAAGCCTTCATGAGGTAGATTATACATCGTTGGCTTTTGTTCTTTTCAAGTTGAAATGCATTGTATTTACCTTATATGTGTAGAATAATACATTTTTTTTAAATAAGCTTATATAACACATCATATGATTTTGGGAGCACCGGTAATAGACTGTTTTTTTATATTTCTTAATTTATTAAAGGCTGGCTTCACACCACGGTGTGATCCGGTCCAGGGCTGTCCGGTGTAAACCAGACAGCCCCGGACCGGTTTTTGGCCCCATAGTAGCCTATGGAGCCGGATGGAGCCGGACGGCAGCTCTCTGCCGTCCGGTTTCATCACTGCGGTGGAATCCGGTAGAATGTGGTTTATTCTCTCCAGACACAAAAATGTTGCTTGCAACATTTTTGTGTCGGGGAGAAAAATCTCCTCAATTTGCCAGATCCCGGATTCGCCCGGATTCTCCCGGATCCGGGGCAATCCGGCGCTCCCTAACATGGGAGCCTATGGGGCCGGATTGCCCCGGTCTGGGAGGATCCGGAAATCGGACACTGGCGGCTGCATCTTGCTGTTCTTTCAGGACCGGGGCTAGCTCCTTGCCAGCCGCGGTCCTGAATCATTAGCAGCTGCAGCTGCGTCCGGCTGCACACAGGACTGGAGGGCACATTTGTTCTGTGTGCTGATCCGGTCCGGGGCTGTCAGGGTCATCCCGGACAGCCCCAGACCAGATCACACCATGGGGTGAAGCCAGGCTAAGTGAGCTTGACTCACTACCTGTAAAATGATTCAGACTTTAGACCAAAATGCAGGAGGTATGAGAGTTACATTATTGAGTTAAGTGGGGAGAAGCACCCAATGAATTTTCATGAATAGTAAAAAAAAACATGTGAACTTACATCACTACCTCATTAATCTTATGGAAATTTGTCTTTCACAGATGTTTTCAGGTTCATATGTTGATAGGAAATGGATTAAGGGGTGTGTGAGCTCAAAACATTCCCATTTTTGTTGCTTGATGCTGGAATAAAGACCACCTTTACATCACTACTGGAGTGCTGCGAATGTTTCTGGAAATTGTATGTATGTAAACTGCAAGTGGAGCAGTTTGTCTGCTCTGCACCCGATTTACCAGCAACATTGTGCTGTTCCTGTTTTTTTTTTTGATAGATAGATAGATAGATAGATAGATAGATAGATGGATAGATAGATAGATAGATAAATCAAATAATGGTTATTGAGCAGCGTTTCTTGTCTGGTAAAGAACTCTCGCTTAGCCAAACTGAGATCTTGGAAAAAGGGTTGTCATATTGTATGTCCACACATGTTAATTGGTTTGTAGTGGAGAAAGAAATGTACCAATTCTTTAGAAATATTCGTCTTAAGTATCATTTTCATGATAAGATCCCAATTAAAGGGCAATCTACTAGTGAGTTAGACCTAAAAAAATTGGGTATCCAACGTAAAAGTGATTTCATGCCAGATGAGAATATCCCCATAATAGAGGCCTTTGAACAAGCGGTCAAACAGGAAATAAAAATTTTGAGAGAAGCCACCAAAAAAGAATTAGTGAGGCCAAATGTAACAAAAGAACAATTTCAGGCGGTACAGGAACTTGTCCATGATGGCGGTTTGATAATAAAACCAGCTGATAAAGGGGGAGCAACCGTCATCATGGACAAGGAAACCTATCTAAAGGAAGTCTACAGACAGTTAGACGATAATCAGGTGTACAAAAAACTACAAAATGATCCCAAATTTGAAATACAAAAGAATATACAAAAAATACTCAGTACTGCATTGGTAGGAGGGACTATTGACCAAAATTTGCATGACTTTCTGTTTGAAAAAAATCCTGTGACACCAGTTTTATATTTGGTTCCTAAAATCCATAAATCGTTGATTGATCCACCAGGAAGGCCCATTGTGGCAGGAATAAATTCTATATTTTATAAACTTGGGATTTTTCTGGAGAAAGTCATGAGCCCTTTTGCAAATGAAGGAAAGTCGTATATAAAAGATACTGGTCATTTCCTTGAAAACCTAACAAGGTACAAAGAGCAAACCAAATTTATGGGGAATAATGAGTATATATTGGCTTCTTTTGATGTAACATCACTATACACGTCGATAAAACATGAACTGGGAATCAAAGTAATTGCAGAGTTTTTGAAAAATACAAATTACACCGATCCATGCAAACAGCTGATCATTGATTTACTGGAGGTGTTTCTTAAACAGAACTATTTTATGTTTGGTGATGAATTCTTCTTACAATTGATGGGCACCGCTATGGGTGCCCATATGGCATGTTCATATGCGGGGGCGGTTATGGTCTATTTGGAGGAAAGTTACGTCTACAACTCCCACCACTTCTCCCAAGTGGAGAGGTGGTGGAGGTATGTGGACGATATTTTCATCATATGGAAGGGAAGTGAAAAGGAACTTATGTCCTTTTACAACTATATGAATACTATAGATGACACAATAAAATTCACAGAAGTGCATTCCCCAACAGAGATGCAATTTCTGGATGTCAGGGTATTTTTGAAGGAGGGCCTAATTAACACGACACTCTTTGTAAAAGCCACGGATAAAAATAAGTTACTCCATTTTTCCAGTGGACATCCGAATAGCCTTAAAAAGGCGATTCCATATGGACAAATGATTAGAGTCAACAGAATTGTGAGTGATGAAAGAGAGAAAGATCTTGAAATAGAAAAATTGATCGAGAAGTTTAGGCAAAGGGGGTACCCAGATATGATCCTTAAACAACAAAAGAAAAGGCTAATATGTGGAACAACTAGGGAAAATAAAGAGAAGAAAAGGATTCCTTTGACATTAACATATGGAGAAGAGACAAAAAACATAGTGGGCATAGTCCGAAAGCATTGGAGTATGCTAGAGAAATGTTTACCCCAAATAGAAGAGTACCAAAATACTCCCTTGGTTTCGTACAGAAAAGGGAAAAATATGAAAGATCTACTAGTTAGATCTGACATTGGCACAATGAAGGTTGGTAGACAACTTACACTAACAGGAGAGAGAAGAACAGGTTGCTATCCTTGTGTCAATTGTATCAATTGCTCGTTCATGATTAAAGGGAACAAATTTTGTCACCCCAAAACAGGTATTGAGTATAGAATCAAACAATTCTTAACCTGTAATTCTGACCATGTCATATACCTCTTGTCATGCCCCTGCCAATTGTGGTACGTAGGGGAAACTACTTTAGACTTTAAAATAAGAATTAGTCACCACCGCTATACAATACGCAAAAAAATTATGAACTTACCAGTATCAAAGCATTTTTCGGAAGCCAATCATAAAGAAAAGGACCTAAAATTTAGGCTAATTGATATGGTGCCAATGCCCAGAAGGGGCGAAGACAGAGTTGGGTTACTAAAAACCAGAGAATTAGAACGGATACATAGATTGCAAACTCTGAAGCCGGAGGGACTCAATGTAGATTTTAAGTTACATACAGCACTCTGAGAAATGGCAACCATCTAGAAATCTGTGTATTTTAATCACTTTTGATGCACTGTCACTAAATATCATGATTTTAATACATATGTTTTCCTACCTTTTATTTTCTATATAGGTGAATGCATAAAGTGGGAAACTGGTACACCGGGTGCCTGCAGCTCAAGTCATGTTTTGGATGAAAATATAGCATGCACAGCATAATTTGTAAACACATGCACATTTTCTATAGGATTTTGTAAAAAAATTTTTTTGCACTTATTAATGCACATTATTTATTAATAGAGACATTAGATTAATTGAATAATAAATAAACAAAAATAATTGATAAAAATATATTCTCTTGTTTTTTATGACAAAAAAATGGAATACACATACATAAAAAAATTTTGCACATCAATGACTATAATCAGAGTAGCATAAAGGGAGTCCTTGGTATTCCTTGGGCAGGGGGTGCAAAGGGAGTGAACATGCCCCTGGGCACCGTACTGACAGGGGAGTGCTACAACCCGAAATCGGGATGCACTTTGAATTGGGAACCCGATGCACTTATGAATTAAGTCTCAGGTGCACAAATGTATTTAATCCAGATAAAGGGAGAATACATAGAAAATTTTCTCCCTGTGTCACCTCCATATGAGAGTAAAAACAAGAGACATAGAATTTAGCACTGTCACTTTACGAAGGCACTTTTTTTAATATACAAATTTTAACTTCAAAAAGATGCCACTGGTACTTAATTATAGTAGCACTTACTTAAGAATAGATAGCCACTATTTTAAAGAAAATTAAGCAATTTTTAGGATTATACATAAAGAGGAAAGGAAATATTATGAAAGCGCACGGCCGGACGCTGTACTGGCACGGCGCATGCGCGCGAGCTCGAACACAGAGCGGAATGGGCTTCCGGTAGTAGCGGGTAACTAAGGACGCGCATCCAGTAAACGCATGCGCAGTACAGTATAAACAACGCCGATGGCGGCGCGCAGCCAGAGAGAGGCTGCACATGGCAAACAACACGCTGGGGTAATGTACAATAGATTAATGTACAATAGATATGATTAATTAAGCAGGCACCTGGCCACCAATTAACCCACTTTGTGCACTTTATGAATATAACTCTGAATAATGTGGAACATGTATCACAATATAATCAGAAAATAACTATATGTATATAATGGACACAAGGTAAATGTATGATATAAGTTTAAGTCACAAATATATTGTAAAAATGTATGTAAAATAGTTGATTAGCTAACAAGATTGGAAATTGGAGGATCTATATAATCTCCAGCATTTGCAGTAAGTGATTGCTGGAAAAAAGTCACCACTGACCGAAACGTCGCTACCTTTGCCTGAAGGCCATTAAAGGCGAATAACAACTGAAATTGAGTGCTGCAGCCTTTATTCACAAGTACCTAGATAGATAGATAGATAGATAGATAGATAGATAGATAGATAGATACAAAGAAATGGCAGCACTTCATTAAAGATCCCAACTTCAGACTTTTATTGGGCTATGTGGTGTGATAAAAGGCGTCTTTTTGGTTCCTTGGAAACTTTTACTAGGCTAGAAATGGGTTAAAAGGAACCAAAACATTGCCTGTTATCTCACCATATGGCCCAATAAAGGTATAAAATTGAGAACTTTAATGGACTGCAGTCTTCCAGGTTTTTGTATGTATAATAGAGCGATTGAATTATTGCCTTGTGGGATCGACACCCATTTTTTCCAAGGTTTTGTGCTACTCTAACTTTTTTGTGATGATAGATAGATAGATAGATAGATAGATAGATAGATAGATAGATAGATAGATAAAAAAACACTGCACAGCACTCACAGACACAATGTGAACTGGTGCCAAGCAGGGACATTGAGTTAAACAACTAGAAATAATTCTCTGCAGCACTCAGCTACTACCAATGATGCACACATGCTAACAAGCTGTATATATTTGAGAACATTTTTTAAAAACTTTTTTTTCAAAAAACTCAAAAAATTCTTATTTTTTTTATTTCAGGGGTTCCTAATACATACATTGGCCAATGTCTGTTTGCTCATCAATTATTTCTTGTTAGATAAATAGATAGATAGATGAAATGTGTTTATTTATATTTTATATCCATTTATAACTGTCTTAATATGGAAACTACATTGCCAATTTAATGAAATATCTAATGAATTCCATAATTTTAAAGTACAAGTCTAATTTTTACTTCACTATATTAAAAAAAATGATAAAGGGCTCCACTAAAGCTTGCTAATTGTTCTCAGTACATTATTTCCATTTTCTTAGGTGACCCTCATACAGAATTGATCAACTGATTTGCTGTGCAGTGCCCAGTATAAATGAGTATACTCCTTTGAAAAGTCACTGAACACATGATCAATTTTCAAAATTTTACAAGACTGATTTTCATACAACACTTTTAAACCCATAATATAAACTTAAGGATAATATTATAAGATAATATATAACTTTCATTACACAATCTTCACCTTAACTCTAATTAATTGATACAAAATGAATACCTCCCACATAAAAAACAACCATGTATATTATTTTGTCTGACCTAAGTTGGCCATATATTGAAATAGCTATCATTTTCCATTTTTCAAGAATTACTTATTTTTGAGCCTTGATGCTGGATGGAGAGTGATATTGAACTTGTTTTTTCCAAATTCTCCATAGGTGTTCTATTGGGACCAGATTGGGAGTCATACTTTGTTACTTAATAACTTTGACATATTCTTCTTCAGAAATACAACAGGGGCCTGATATGTGTGCTTTGGATCATTGTCAATTTGGTATAATACACTTTCATCAGGGGAACAGAGTGATGGGAGTGTCTTCTCTTTTGATATTAAGCAGTCCATTTGTGAATTCATGGTGACATAAATAAAATGCAGCTTAGTCCAACGTAGTCCATAGGGAGAGCAATGTCAGCTCTGCTTCATCTCTCTGAACAGACAAGCAGGCTGAGACTCACAGTGACAGTGAGAATTCAGTCGAGTTCATAGCTGAGCCATGAACTCTGGTGAACCCTGACATCCATTCAAGACAGCCAAAAATTGTAGAGTTCTCATCGTTGCTGTGAATTTCCCCAGAAGTTAATAAGTACTAGAAGCAGCCGGGACAGTGAGATGACAGGATGCATGCCACGGACTCTGCAGGTATAACAATTATGTTTATTAATTATATGCTTTATTTTACCGCCCCTGGAACTAAACTGTAACCCATGTTCGGGATATGTGTACGGAAACTAGGTGTCCGGTACAGACCTCGAATTTTACAGTTTGTGTTTGCCCATCCGCATCTATGGGGACTCGAACTTTACAGTTATAAAATAGTGGCAGTAAGGGCTGGGGGCTGGAAATGGAAGCAAAATGTGGAATAAAGGAGGAGAATTATACTTACCAGTCTCCTGTGGTCACACTTTTTTTCTGGGTCCGCTCATTATCTTCATGTTTATTCACTGCACTTATTCCAACAGCCAATAACAGATGTCCACTCTCAGTGACAACATCTGTGATTAGCTGTTGCGACTCCACCCATTGTGATGACATCTGTGGTTGGTTGCCTTATACATTAGTGTATTGGCAACAAACCTGCAGTCACAGATATGTAAAAATAAATAAATAATAATAAAAAATGTTTTGGCTCTAACTTATTTTTGAATGCCAGCCAAGGTAAAACCAAGTTGCTGGGGCTAGTATTCTAAGAATGGTGAGGCCCAGTTATTTGCTCCCCCCCAGGCTACACAATAGTAACCTGCAGTTGTCCTAAAAGTGGCACCAAATTCTGGCATTTTTACCTGGTTCTTTCTAATGCCCTGGTGTGGTGTCAATAAAGATAATAGTAGGGCTCAGTATTGACAGCTGTCATTAAGCCCTAGCTTGGTAATTTTCAGGCTTCTATGAGACCTGCACATCACGATTCCTTTAAAGAAATAAGTAAAAAACTCACAATGAAAAACTTTTATTTTACATAGCACACACAGAAAACCCTCTGTAACCTGTTTATTAACCTCAAACATACCCTCTGAAGGTAATCCACAGTGATGTCCAGCAAAACGTCTCAGCTTTGCTATATTGTAGTGAGGGGACACAATACACTGTCTGCTCACCACAAGTAGCACTCTCAGACTGACTGCTTGTTGTGTGAGTAGTTTCATCAGAGAGTTCATCTGAGATCACAGCTGAGCCATGCCAATATCCAAGTACCTCAAGAGAAAATATTGATTATGTATAAAAGTACTTTTTACTATTAGAGTAATAAAACTGTGCAATTCCTTATTGCAAAATAGTATATAGTAAACATTATATCTGCTTTTAAGAAAAGGCTGAATTCATTTCTGTCACCAAATGGCATTATGCGTTATGAATTATTTATTCATAGATAATTGATAACTAGCCAGGAAGGTTATACTTGAAGAACATTTCTTTTTCTCAACCTATAACATCAATTTCAGAAAATACCCACTTTACAATAGACAGGAATTAATTTGAGTGGAAATTTTTTTCTCCTTAAATTTTTCAAAAATATGAGGTCGCCAGATTAAATTTTTCTTTTATGCTGCGTGAATTCAGCAAATTAGCACCTTACTGCAAAATGTAGCTAAATCATAAAGGGCTAGTAAAACAGATAAAAGAAAACACCCACTTTACCACTCAAAAGGCGCAACCCCCAGAGGCAGCCATCCAGTCCTCCACGCCACTTCTTATTGCCTTTTCCAGTTGCAGTTTCTCTTTGACCTTTTCACTCAAAACCAGGACTTCCATCACGGTTAAGTCTTTGACATCTCTCTTTCTAGTACAGTTGATGACATCATGACTTTACAATATACGTTACCTGAGTAATGGCATAGTGCACAGTAAGGTCAGAGGCCTAGTTTTGCCAGAATTATAATAGTAAAAAAAATAAATGGCACTCTGCTATGACAATTAGAATACAGAAATATTTCAGTTAGGCAAAAAATGCAAACATTGAGACACTTAGCTTCATAACTATGGCCATATCGATAACCCGCACGGTCACCACATCAAGGCTTGTCTCCTTGATTGGGTCCCTAACCTGCATTTTCAGCCTCTATCTGGCTTAAAAACCTTCTCATTTATAGCAAACTGGATAAAACTGATACCAGAGAACACTTACTTTACGGGCTCAGGGCGGGGAGAGGTGCCAAACAGAGGGCATGAACCCATACTACAATTCAGAAAAAACAGTGGCTCACAATCCTGCCAGTGTGCACAGGTGCATCGCCAAACACAATAATTACAATAGTAAAAAAGCGGCACTCTGCTATGACAATTATAATACAAAAATATTTCAGCTAAGCAAAAAGTGCAAAATTTGAGACACTTAGCTTAGCGGGTCTCCTTGACTGGGTCCCTGTCAGTGTGCACAGGTGCATTGCCAAACCCAGGATTGAGTGTCGCAGTTGTTTCTGAATTGTAGTATTGTTCACACCTCTGTTGAGCACCTTTCCCTGCCCTGGGCCTGTAAAGTTAGTGTTCTCTGGTATCAGATTTTTTCCAGTTTGCCTATAGATGAAGAGGTTTTTAACCCAGATAGAGGCTGAAAATGTATATTAGGGACCCGGTTAAGGGACACGCCTCAATGCGGTGACTGAGCGGGTTATCGATATGGCCATATTCATAAAGATAAGTGCATTTTTTGCTAAACTGTAATATTTCTGTATTCTGATTGTCGTACCAGAGTTCTGCTTCTTTTACCATTGTAATTATGGTATTTGGCGATGCATCTGTGCACACTGACAATATTGAGTGCAGCAGTTTTTTCAGAATTGTAGTGTCGGTTTGCACCCTCTGTTGTGCACCATCCCTGCCTGGGCGTGTAAAGTAAGTTTTTTCTGGTAGCAGCTTTTTCCAGTTTGCCTATAAATTAGGAGGTTTTAAACCCAGATAGAGGCTGAAAATGGAGGTATGGGACCTGGTCAAAAAGACACGCCTCAACGCGGCAACTGGGCGGGTTATGGATATAGCCATATTCATAAAGTTAAGTTTCTCAATGTTTGCATCTTTTGCTTAACTTACCGTATATACTCGTGTATAAGCCGAGTTTTTCAGCACAAAAAATGTGCTGAAAAGTCCCCCCTCGGCTTATACACGAGTATATACGGGTACCCGGCTGTATACAGCTTCCCCCGTGGTATACCGGGCCCCCCTGTGGCAACCTGTAAAGGAAGCGATGATTATACTTATCGGGTCGCTGTCGCCGCCGCCGCCGCTCTGTCACCGTCCGTCACCGCGCTCCTCCTGGTCTTCATGCTTCCTTCACCGTCGCACAGGAAATGACGTCATTTTCTGTGCGCCGGTGAAGGAAGCATGAAGACCAGGAGGAGCACGGTGACGGACGGTGACAGAGCGGCGGCGTCGGCGACAGCGACCCGATAAGTATAATCATCGCTTCCTTTACAGGTTGCCACAGGGCGGGCCCGGTATACGAGGGGGGAGGGCTGTATACAGCCGGGTACCGCTGTATACAGTGGGGGCTGCTGTATACAGCGGGGGCTGCTGTATACCCCTCTGGGGCTGCTAAATACCCCTCTGGGGCTGCTGTATACCCCTCTGGGGCTGCTGTATACCCCTCTGGGGCTGCTATATACCCCTCTGGGGCTGCTGTATACCCCTCTGGGGCTGCTATATACCCCTCTGGGGCTGCTGTATACCCCTCTGGGGCTGCTGTATACCCTCTGGGGCTGCTATATACCCCTCTGGGGCTGTTGTATAACCCTCTGGGGCTGCTATATACCCCTCTGGGGTTGCTGTATACCCCTCTGGGGCTGCTATATACCCCTCTGGGGCTGCTGTATACCCCTCTGGGGCTGCTGTATACCCCTCTGGGGCTGCTATATACCCCTCTGGGGCTGCTGTATACCCCTCTGGGGCTGCTGTATACCCCTCTGGGGCTGCTGTATACCCCTCTGGGGCTGCTATATACCCCTCTGGGGCTGCTATATACCCTCTGGGGCTGCTATATACGCCTCTGGGGCTGCTATATACCCCTCTGGGGCTGCTATATACCCCTCTGGGGCTGCTATATACCCCTCTGGGGCTGCTGTATACAGCTCTGGGGCTGCTGTATACCCCTCTGGGGCTGCTGTATATACCACTGGGGAGGCTACTGTATACTACCACTGGGGAGGCTGCTGTATACTACCACTGGGGAGGCTGCTGTATACCACTGAGGGGGCCTGTATACCACACTGCTGGGGGCTGTATACCTGTGCTGGGGTCCACCCTCGGCTTATACACGAGTCAATAGGTTTTCCCAGGTTTTGGGGGCAAAAGTAGGGGGGTCGGCTTATACACGGGTCGGCTTATACACGAGTATATACGGTAAATATTTCTGTATTCGAATTGTCATAGCAGAGTGATGCTTTTTTTTTACTATTGTTACTATAATATTTGGAGATGCACGGGTGCACACTGACAGGATTGAGTGCCACAGTTTTTTCAGAAAGGTTGTACCTGGCCTGGAGTGAAGAGACCAAAAAGAATCTGTGAAATAAGGTAAAGGGAAAATAAGAGGCTTGCAGAGGATTGTTGAGGATAGTATTCATTTTTCTTTTTTTTTTACATCTTATGGTCATTTTGGTTTAGAATATGGAGCATTCAACTTGTCTCCCTTTACTGCAATCAAATTTGTTAAATTCAAAAACTTAGCAGATCTGCTTCTCTCTGCTTTAAAGGTGGCAGTAGAATATGAAACCATGAATCTACTAAAATGTCATGAATCTGTTCATGAATCTGCTAAACATTTTACACCAGTATAGCTATTTAATTAGCAATGTCTGTAAAAGAGATCCTAAATTATCTACATTTGATAACTAAGATAATTAAATGCAAAGTCATTGCCATTATTAGCAAATGTACTCAATTGGTGGGATTTATAGGTATGCATCATATCAACTTTAGTGATTGTAAATGTAATACCATAGGTGAAAGTCTGTTGACAAGAACACTGTACAAAAAAAGTAATTTAAAATAAAAGAAAAGTGTCCTCACCAAAGTTTAATCAACACTATTACAAAGAGAAATACACAATTTCAACATCTTATTATGGAGTATATTATAGACAAGTCATAACTTGTCTTATTCTTACAGAAATAATAATTCAAATAAAAATAGTTTCTAGGATTTCTTTTATCAGCTGCTGTGGTATTTTAAGAATTGCTAATACAAAAATTGACAAGTTATGCTTACGAATAATATGTGCAAAATTCTAAAAATGTGGAAATTGTTATAACATTTAAAAAATTTTAGCATTTCTTAAAACAATTTTTAGTCCTAAAGCTATTTGTTAACTATGTTTATGGTTAATTTTTATATTTGATTTTTTTGGTGATTCTTGTCTTTCTTTTACTAAAGAAAGTATTCTATTTCACAAAGAGACAAGTACGGTTACCAGAGTAAATGGGTATTTAAAATTACAACAGTGAATGAAAAAAAATAAAAAACAAAACCGACAATGCTCACTTGTTATATACATTTCTGGTTACACTCATGTGTTAAAGGGAACCAACCACCGAAAAAACCCTATCTAACCTATAAATATCTGTCCCTGGAGCCTAAGATGACTATTCTAACCATCCCTGACTGACTAAATCTACCTAACTACATGCACAATAAATCACTTTTTATACTTACCAAACCCTTGTCGGATGGGCGTTCCTCCATGCTCTTTGTCAGAGAGGCGGGTCTCCTCACCGCGCTCACACCCGCCTCGCTGCTGTGCATCTTCGTCTATGATTCAAATTACCTGCCCATCGCGTCCTCGCAATGAGCGGGTCACGTGCTGCAGGCCTCGCGTCACTTCCGCCCGCCGCGTCGCTGGGTCTATGACGCGCCCAGGCCGGCTTCAGCATGCCATCTGCGCATGCTCTGAAGCCGGCCTGGGTGTACCAGTGACGCGGCGGGCAGAAGTGAAGCAGGGCCTGCAGCACGTGACCCGCTCATTGTGAGGACGCGATGGGCGGGTTATTTGAATCATAGAAGAAGATGGACAGCAGCGAGGCGGGTGTGAGCCCGGCGAGGAGACCCGCCTCACTGACAAAGAGCCTGGAAGAACGCCCATCCGACAAGGATTTGGTAAGTATAAAAAGTGATTTATTGTGCATGTAGTTAGGTAGATTTAGTCAGTCAGGGATGGTTAGAATTTTCATTTTAGGCTCCAGGGACAGATATATATATAGGTTAGATAGGGTTTTTTCGGTGGTTAGTTCCCTTTAAATACTGTACCCTGCTGCTCAATTGCCAATGCTTCAGTGTTCTCCAATGGGATGCCACAGGTTTCCATAGATGTTATCAGAAGAGAGTTAGGGTAATCGATAAACAGAGTTGGAGGGTGTATTCAAGGGCTTCAAGAGTGATAGCTGTTAGGGACAAATAGAAACATGCTGTAATAGTTAAAATGTAACTGCTGTTTAAATTTTTATTTAATAATAATGTAGATCAATTGATAATAATAAACTTTCAAATATACATTAGTAATGAAATCCGGAAGGAAACCTTTCAAAATCCTTCCGCAAGATGTCCCCACTAGACTGTGTCTTAAACTCATTCTCTGTGAGATATGTCTTCAGCTTTCCACACACAATGAATACGGCCATATAAACATATAAGGGTGGGGGTGGAGCCTGTCTAGGTTGGCTACAGCTGATCTGTGTATTGTCAGTTTACCATATGCAGGGATAGTGTAAGCTCAGGCTTACAGCACACACATGTCCTGTGAGATCTTATCTGACTCCTCTCTATTTATTTCGGCCCTGCTCCTTGCAATCAGTTGATGACAGAGAGCAGGGTAATGTGAATGGAGGAGTCAGAAAAGATCTCACAGGACCTGTGTGCAGACAGCTTGAGTTCGCACTGTCCCTGCATTAGGTAACCTGGGATACTGATAAGCTGTGAACGCTCTATAGGCCCCGCCCCCCTACCCAGCTTATGTCAAGTTTAGAAATAGCCTATGGGGACATCTTCTGGAAGGATTTTGAAAGGTTTACTTGCAGATTTCACTTGTGAAGTATATTTTCTCTTCATTATTATGAAATAAAAATTTAAACAGCAGTTACACTTTATTGTTGAATTTGACTGAGAAAAAAGTATGAGGAAGGAGCAGGTTGCAGAAATATATGTATAAGGTATAAGTGAAAAAGTAAGCACAGACTTGTATGTGCATGCTGAAAAATAGAATAGAATCAAAGTTTATCCCAAGGCTGTATGTTTGTGAGAGAGTATAAAGTGGGAAGTCATTAAAAATGGGTAGGGTCAATATTTCTGGTGAGAGGTGGTAAGATGAGAAATACTGATCAACTTAGTTTTATCCATAATTAAATTTACAAAAGCAAAAGGAGATGATACAATATAGATGTTAGACATTCTGGACTTCTGGATAGCTAAAAAATAAATGCTAGGCCAGAGAGGAAAATTTAAATGTCATTAATGTAAAACCAGTGTAAGTGGTCATGGAGCTATTCTGGTACAGAGGTATAAACAATTGATGCCATTATACAGTCTCCTGTGACATTGACTAAGGGAAGGTAAAGTGAAGCATGTCACGCATGGAACGGATTAGGGGATAATGGGACACAACACTTTTACCTCAACTCAACCTGCCCTCTGCTAAGAGCCCCTACCTTCACCCACAGACCAGAAAAAAGGACATCATTCCAATGGAAGGGGACAGCAGCTGCTCCGGCAGAACGTCTGCACAGCACGGGTCCTAGATGAAAATGAACTCAATCTGGGACATCTAATGGAGGGAAGTGGAGCTATTTCAAGGCTGAGGGTGTGGAGATCTGAATACTAAGACACACCCCTCCACCTCCACCCAAAAGATTTAACTTACCCTTCTACCTGCAGATCTGCACACAGCAGACTAAGGAAAAAAAAACTCAGATTTAATCACAGCAGCTCCAGTGATGAACTGCAAAGCAGTCAACACATGACAGTACCCCTCTCCTTAACGGGAGGCCTCCGGACTCTACACAAGGCACATGGCCTAAGTTTCCTGAGACATGACCTGTGGAAGATATTACGGGTGTCTACCACCGAAGGAAGTTGTAGCTGGAACAACACAGGTTTGAAAATGGCTAATATACTAAATGGACTAAAAACTCCAGTAGTAGGAGCTCCAGCCACACACTTACATCTTACCTGTTTTAACAACACCCACACAAAATCATCCACTCTCAGGTCTGTACCTGGACATTTATTACCATTCATGCGGTCACAAACAGAGACTCCATTTGCCGAAGGAAGGGGGGGCAAACAGTAGAGATGTTGTTCACCTCAGCAACACATCCTTCCACCTCCTCCAAAAAACTATGACTCACCACCACTTGCAGATCTTCACGCAGCAGAATAAGGAAAAAATTCAGGTTCAATCACAGAAGCCGCACTGATGCACTGCAAAGCAGTCAACACATGACAGAGTGAAAAACATTGTTCTGTTAGTAGAGCATGGAGAGATTCAGGCAAGAATTGAGTCTGGTGTTACAAGAGTTAAGGTAGTTTGTAAATTTGGAATAAGAAGGCACATATGTTAATAGCAAATGACAAGTTAAATAAAAAATGTAATTTGAGTCTGTCATTTGCAGTTGTGATCAATGGTAAAATGGCTTACACTGACAGGCTTACAAGATCCCAGGTTCCACTTACCAGATCCCAGGATTGCTCTGGCCTTCATCTTATAATCCATGTAAAGATATTGGGACTTAAATGGGCATCGCTTGGCAGAGTAAGCTGCTGTATGCTGTTGATGGCAGGCAGGAATTGTCAGGTAGCTAGGTCAGAAGGAAGAGGGCAGGAAAGGATGCAAGAATAGTCAGTAAACAGTCTGAGATTAAAACAGGAAACAAATACCCTAGGTAGGGTGTGGTGCTCTCCAACAGGCTGTAAGAGCGAACTTATAACCCACTCTATGTGACAGCATCTGTGATTGGCTGTTGGGCCCCTCTGCAGTGAATATTAAGGAAGTTAATGAGTGGGCCGGAAGTACAAGCGGGAGGATGCCCTGACGCTGGTAAGTATAATGATGCTGTTTAATTGTTATTTTCTTTCCATTTACAGCTCCCACGAACCCAAAATGTAACACTGGGTCTGTGTCCGAGCATTATGTGTTTGGTACAGACTACAAACTTTACAGTTTGAGTTCGTCCATCCCTAATGTTCCCACATTCTATTCATCAGAGGTCTGCTCCAAAGATTCACATACTCCAGAGGAGGAAAGCATCTACCCAGATGACCAAAATGTTTTGGTGTTGGATCTAGGGACAGACGATGTAGGGTTCCAGCGTAATATAGACCCTTGTCACCAGACATTAATCTCCAGGGACGGCGGCGATGAAGATGATGAGTCTCAGACATCTGTGGGGCACCCACACTGTACTGTGCATTCAGGGTAAGAAGTGGAGGAGAGTGACTTTCAGGGCAAGGACTCTGACAACAGAAAGGATGATGATGAGGGTCGAGATCATACTTGGAATTAACTTAGAGTAATGCATCTGAGTAGCTCAACAGAGGAGGAGGAGGAAAATGAGGAAGTTAGATTGCATCTTTCCACATAGAGAATGAGGGCTGCAAGCACCACAAACACTGCATCCTCAGCCACAACTCTGGCTCTTAACAGCAGTGGTTGCTGGTTTGCAGTTGTCAAGGGTGGTAAGAATTCCCTAGCCTGAGCCTTTTTTGAAACTGCAAATGATGACAAAACTCATGTTATTTTCAAAATTTGTAAAAAAGACTTCAGTAGAGGCAAAAGGCTTGGTACCAGACAAACTAGTAATAAAGGTGTAGAAGCCGAGGAACAAATGATGAAAGACAAGGATGATGAAGTGATAGGCACAAAACAGTTAGGAGATGTGGAAGAAATGATTCCCCTTTCTGTTGTCTGGGGTTGTCAGAAGAGAACAAAGAAAGGAAGCTCGATTTTTATGCAACCACCAACACAACAAGGAATTAGGCCTCATGGATGCATAAGAGAGGTGAGTGCCTTTTTGCAACAATATCTGCAACATGATGCCCGTATTGTTAGGATTCTAATTAGTAATGACTACTGGGTTGCCACACTGTTGGATCCGTAGTTCAAGAAAGAGTAAATTTAGTCAGATGCTTCCCACCCTGGATATGGACACGCGCATGCTGGAGTATCAAAACAAGATAGTAAAATAACTTAGGACTGGTTTTCCCTAACACATCAGTGAGGGACACAGTACACATCGCAGATCTACACTTCTAAGCCTGGGGACATCAAGTCATCAGCATATATTAGCAGCAGCAGTTTAACTGTCTGAAGCAATTACTGAAACTCATTTGACCAATTTTTTAAACCAGCCTGTCCACCGGCAGAACTGATAACAAATCTGACACATAGTAAATAACTGGAGAAGATGGTGCCGGAATATCCAGAGGTCAATACACATGCCAACAGTCGGTGAAGTTCCCCTTTTGCAATTTCGGCGTAAAAAATGAAGGAATGACCTGAGATCACCAATCATGCCTTGGAGGTTTTGTCATGCCAGGCAGCCAGCATTCTCTCAGAACATGTTTTCAACGCTGCTGAAAGTGTCCTGATGGATAAGCGCATAAGGCTTTCTCCTCAAAGTGTAGAGTGCCTATCTTTCATCAAGATGAACAGATCATGAATCTCCAAGGGCTTTTTCATCCCAGTGGTAGACTGGGCAGACTAGGCGATATTGTATTTTTCAAGTCAATGGATGCCACTATGGAGGTATATGGCTGTAATTTTATGAAATGTAGAGACTCTTCTTGGGGTCTCCTTCTTGTCTATTTCTTGAATTTAGTAGGTCCCTCTTAGCATAATGTCTACGCGTGTCACTCATCCACCTGTTACTAATCATTGTTTAACCTTCAAATTCTAGGCCATGCCCTGTTCCAGACCCTGTGACATGCATGCAGGTTGCATAAATCCAAAGGACCAGGGTGTACAATGATCCTTTCTGCTGAGTATAAGGAAGGACCACAAACTTGGTATATAAGAATGGTGCTTTATTTCTTCTTTCTATGACCCAAACAGGTCATTGTTTATGGTGGCATTCCTGAGGAAGGGGCTGGGACCACCCCGAAACACGTAGAAGAAATAAAGCACCATTCTTATATACCAAGATTGTGGTCCTTCCTTATACTCAGCAGCATGGATCGTTGTACTCTCTGGTCCTTTGGATTTATGCATATGTTGTTCCTGATGGAGCGGTGGATCTTGCAGCAGCTGTTTTGAGCATTAAAACCAGTTGTGGGGCACACAACTGCATAAGGTGAACAGTACCTCATTTATGAACTATCTGGCATCTAAGAGATAAGACACTAGAGCGCCATAGTCTACACTTTAAAAATTTAAAAGGGGGGGGGACAAGAAGCGCAATAGTGCCCTATCACAAATGACACTGCAGTATGTCAGAGTGGTGCTATGGAGCCACTCACCTGGTACAGTTGTGATCCCCACAACTGGTTTGAAGGCGTAAAATACTCCAAGCTGCTGCAGGACCTCCACCAACCATTGACCAGTGGTGATATCCAGAATGATGATGGGAGTGTAGGTGTGTCACGGTCCACGCTGCTTCAGGCTCAAAAAACTCACCAAAGAGTCAAAGATTCATCAAACAGATTTTCATCCTTTTATTCTCTCCTTCCTACAACGTGTTTCGGCGCCCCACCTGGCGCCTTCCTCAGGGATATTACATTCCTTGTTACAGTGGGGGTTTTTATAGACCCAAGCCTTACAAAAAAGAGGTGTTGTCTGTTTATCAGTGATGTTATTTTCATCATCAAAAATGGGAGGATCTCCACATTTTGGCGCAATTTTTACAAACATCAGAACTACAACTCAAAATTACATTGTAAAATGCCCACTGCAAATAGTCTATACTTTAATAGGTTATGCATGCAGGTTGTGCCATTTTACAATTTTTATGGGTCAATTGATGTCACTTTCATGGTGTCTGGCCGTAAATTTCTTGAAATGTGTAGACTCTTCTGAGTGTGTCTTTGCTGTGTTCTATATGAATTTAGCAGGGCTTTCTGAGCACCATGCCTACACATCTAACTGACCTATCTGACTAATTATTTTGGTAGTACTCCAGGAAGCTAATACTTGTGGAGCCTGAGTGTGGTGGAGCATAACATTTATTGGAGCAGTTTCATGAGGTATGAGCCCCCTGCCCAATAGGCCTATGACATGTGACTGACCAACCTGACTAATCTTTTGGTAGTACTCTGTGAAGCTAATACTTGTGTCACAGTAGTGTGGCAGAGCATAAAATTCATTGGAGTGTTTGCATGAGGTATGAGGGCCCCTGCCCAATAGAGCTATACATGTTACTGTCTCACCTGACGTTCTTTTAGAAGTACTCTGTGAAGCTAATCTTTGTGAAACCTGAGTGTGGAGGAGCAAATATTTATTGGAGTGGTTGCGTAACTTACGAGGGCACCCAGCCCAAAGGTCCTACACCTGTCACTCATTCCCCTGTTTTTGGTCAAAGAAATGCTAGGCCAGGCCCTGTTCCCAATCATGTGCCATGCATGCAGACTGTGTCATTACACAATGTGTATTGTGGGTAACTTGATGCCACTTTGGTGGTATCTGGCCTTAATTTTTTGACATGTGGAGAGTGCTATTGGGGTGTTTTTGTTGTGTGTTTTGTGAATTTACCAAGGCTCTCTGAGTACCATGCTTAAAATGTCACTCATCTCCCTGATCCTGATCAATGTTGAAGCTTGAAATACTTGACCAAGCCTTGTCACATGCATCCATAATGCACAGTGATAAACATTTTAACTCTGGGGAATAGGTGGCACTTTTCCTGGTGTCTGTCCCTAATTTGAGCTGTTTTGGCAGTTTTTGGGCCTCTTTCAAGGTGTTTTGTGTGCCCTTGGTTTTGCGTGCCTCTGATTTCAATAGGATTCGGAAGTTTGACGAACAATTTGGCGAACATATGCCTGCTCGGTGAACAGAGCCAGAACTTCAAATGGTGCACTCATCTCTAGTAATAAGGAGAAATTGCAGAGCAAATAATGGAGTCCATTTTTTACTGTTACCCTTGTAAAAGTAAAAAAATTGAGCTCATAGAACATTTTTGTGGAGAAAATGTGATTTTTATTTCATAGCTCATCGTTCTAAAACTCTGTGAAACATGTGGGGGCTAAAAGTACTCACCACTAGTGATGAGCGAGTATGCTTGTGACTACTCAGTACTCGCACGAGTATCACTGTACTCGGGCTACTCGGCGATACTTGTGCTGTACTTGGGGTCCTCATCCCTGCATGTTGGCGCTCTTTAGAGAGCCAGCCCACATGCAGGGATTGGCTGGCAGTCACTGCAATGCCACAGCCCTGTCAGTTGTGGCATTGCAGTGATTGGCCGACCCGCACAGTGTGACCGAGCCTTTATAAGACCCGGCCACGATGTGCTCTGCACACAGCCATCCAGACAGTGAGTGTAGGGAGAGTGTCTGCTGCTGCTTAGGGAGAGATTTGCGGCCCTCATAGGTAGATCCGGAGCAGGGCTGCAAACTGCTGCTGACCACAACAGTCCTTCTCAGGACTAATCTAGGAGGATATAGGCAGGGTGATCCAAATCGGAGTCCAAGCTTTACAGCGACCAGAACAGTCCTCAGGAGACTGTTGGAGCTGACTAGCTGTTTACAGGCAGGGTCTAATATCCAGCTTTCCTGTGACCAGAACAGTCAGGAGACTGTTGTAGCTGACTAGCTGTATACAGGCAGGGTCTAAAATCCAGCTTTCCTGTGACCAGAACAGTCAGGAGACTATTGTAGCTGACTAGCTGTATACAGGCAGGGTCTAAAATCCAGCTTTCCTGTGACCAGAACAGTCAGGAGACTGTTGTAGCTGACTAGCTGTATACAGGCAGGGTCTAAAATCCAGCTTTCCTGTGACCAGAACAGTCAGGAGACTGTTGTAGCTGACTAGCTGTATACAGGCAGGGTCTAAAATCCAGCTTTCCTGTGACCAGAACAGTCACCAGACTGTTGTAGCTGACTAGCTATATACAGGCAGGGTCTAAAATCCAGCTTTCCTGTGACCAGAACAGTCACCAGACTATTGTAGCTGACTAGCTGTATACAGGCAGGGTCTAAAATCCAGCTTTCCTGTGACCAGAACAGTCACCAGACTGTTGTAATTGACTAGCTGTAAAGAGGCAGGGTCTAATATCCAGCTTTCCTGTGTCCAGAACAGTCACCAGACTGTTGTAATTGACTAGCTGTAAAGAGGCAGGGTCTAATATCCAGCTTTCCTGTGACCAGAACAGTCACCAGACTGTTGTACTTGACTAGTTCTATACAGACAGGGTCTAATATCTAGCTTTCCTGTGACCAGAACAGTCACCAGACTGTTGTACTTGACTATCTCTATACAGGCAGGGTCTAATATCCAGCTTTCCTGTGACCAGAACAGTCACCAGACTGTTGTAGCTGTATACAGGAAAAATGCGCAAGGGCGTTGGCAAGGGACAAGGAAGTGGACGTGGTGGTGGTGCAGGCAGAGGCCGAGGTCATGTGCAAGCACTAATTTTGCAACAACAAAGTGGCACATCTACTCGCTCGCACGTCCTATCCCAAATTCTTGGGGCCCGCAGCAGTACACCGCTCTTGAACCAAGACCAGTGTCAACAGGTTGTTACTTGGATAGCGGATAATGCTTCAAGTCAGATTGGCACCTCCACAAACACCCTGTCTTCCACACGGTCAAGTGTCAGTAGCCGTGATACTGCACCGCACATTTCCCTACGTGATCCTCCTTCCTACCGCCAGGCCGAGTACACGTCCACGGACATTACTGATCCCACACTAGGACACTCGGAAGAGCTGTTCACGTATCCATTCGCAGAGTCTGGCCTCTCGCCAGCTACTGTTGAAGTGGGTGATGAGATGGTATGTACAGATGCCCAAATATTTGAGCAGCCACGTTCTCACAAAGGGAACGTTGGCAACGTGTCTCAACAAGGGGTGGATGATGATGAGACACAATTGCCAGGAAGTCAGGAGGAGGACCAGGGTGCGGAAGCGGAAGACGACGTGGTGGATGATCCAGTAGCTGACCCAACCTGGCAGGAGGATATGCAGAGCAAGGACAGCAGTGCACAGGGGGAGGGAGGCGTAGCTTCCCAACAGGCAGTAAGAAGCAGGGTCGTGTCCGCAGGCAGAAGGCAGGCAACCGTTCCCGGAACAACAACACGACACAAGGTGCCTGTGCAAATGTTAGGTCTTCCCGAGTCTGGCAGTTTTTTAAGTTGGCTCCAGATGACTCTAAAAAGGCCATTTGCAACACCTGCCATGCCAGCATCAGCAGGGGTACGAAAACTAGCAGCCTGACCACCACCAGCATGATCAGGCACATGTCAGCCAAGCACCCGACTTTGTGGGAAGTACAACAGAGTCGAGGAGCGGTGCTTGCTGATGTCACTGCTATGTCTTCGCGTGTTGTGCGTGCGAGCCAATCACTGTCCATGCTGGCCGCGAACAAGCCTCCGGCCCTGCACCTGACGTTTTCCATGCACAAATAACACCACCATCAAGCACGTCCTTGTCCCAGGGCAGCGTTCAATTATCCATTCAGCAAACCTTTGAACGCAGGCGCAAATATGCTGCCAACGCCCCACATGCCACAGTCCTAAATTATCACATTTTGCGACTGCTTGCGCTAGAAATGTTACCTTTCCTGCTGGTGGAGACGGAAGCATTCCGCGACCTGATGGTGGCTGCTGTCCAACGTTACTCAGTCCCCAGCCGCCACTATTTCTCCAGATGTGCCGTCCCCGCATTGCATAACCACGTGTCCCAAAGCATCACACGTGCCCTGAACAACGCTGTTTCAGCCAAAGTCCACCTAACCACAGACACGTGGACAAGTGCTTGTGGGCAAGGCCGCTACATCTCCTTGACAGCACACTGGGTTAATATTGTGGAGGCTGGGACCCAGTC
This sequence comes from Allobates femoralis, assembly GCA_033576535.1. Lineage (NCBI taxonomy): Eukaryota > Metazoa > Chordata > Amphibia > Anura > Aromobatidae > Allobates > Allobates femoralis. The sequence goes on along the minus strand of JARQOC010000002.1, from coordinate 479,062,146 downwards.
TGAGCAAGGGACGGAACACGTCCTTCCCACACCAAGGATTGCAGGCCCTACCTCAGTTAGGGTTTCACCCACACTCTACAGCTCCGGAATGTCATGCTCCTCGGCCTCCTCCTCCTCCTCCTCCTGCGCATCCTCATCCACTTTACCCTCCACACCAGTCCCAAGCTGGAAGCACTGCAGCACTGCCTCTGCGAAGCAGCAACAGGCTGTGCTGAAGCTAATATGCATAGGTGAGAAACCCCACAATGCAGAAAAGGTGTGGACAGCTCTGAAACAGCAGTCAGATCACTGGCTCACACCTCTGAACCTAAACCCAGGAGAGGTCGTGCGTGGCAATGGCCGGAACCTGGTGGCAGCTTTGAGGCGAGGCCAGCTGACGCATGTTCCATGCGTGGCCCATGTGCTCAACCTGGTGGTTCAGCGGTTTCTAAAGTCATACCCAGAGCTGTCTGATCTGCTGGTAAAAGTTCGCCGCCTGTCTGCACATTTTCGCAAGTCACCTGCTGCTTCAGCCGGCCTTGCCGGCTTTCAGCGCTGTTTGCGTCTTCCGGCCCACAGACTGGTGTGTGATGTCCCCACGAGTTGGAATTCAACTCTGCACATGTTGGTCAGGATATGTGAGCAGAAGAGGGCAGTTGTTGACTACCTGCATCACCTAAGCCGTCGGGAAATGGGTCAAACTCCACACATAACACCTGAGGAGTGGAGATGGATGTCCGACCTATGTACCGTCCTCCAAAACTTTGAGGACTCCACCAAGATGGTGAGCGGCGATGACGCCATTATTAGCATCACCATACCGCTACTCTGCCTTCTAAAACGTTCTCTGCTGAAAAACAAAGAGGATGCTTTGCAGGCGGAGCGCGATGACTTGGAGCAAGAAACATTAGTTGGTGTGGGTGATAACACACAGCCCAGCCTCATCTCATCACAACGTGCATTGGAGGACTATGACGAGGAGGAGGAGGAGGAAGAGGATGAAGACATGGAGCAACTCTCTGGCCAAATTGAGGATATGACATGCACACCAGTCATATCCTCGCTTCAGCGTGGCTGGCCAGAGGACAGGGGAGATGAGGAGGAGGACAGCATGTTCAGTCATCGTGTTGGTCAGGATACTGAACTGATGGCTGTTAAGAGTCTGGCGCACATGGCTGACTTTATGGTAAGCTGCCTGGCTCGTGACCCTCGCGTTCAGAACATCTTGGCCGACAATCTGTACTGGTTAGCAACACTCTTAGACTCACGGTACAAGGAGAACTTTATGTCTCTCATTCCTGAGGCGGAGAGGTCAGCCAAAATGCAGCAGTTCCAGAAGGCCATAGTCACGGAAGTAGGCAAAGCATTCCCCTCACAAAACGCTAGCGACATAGGTCAGGAATCGGTGGACAAACAAGGCGTACGGCCGAGAGGGGCACAAGTCCAATCCGCCAGAGGTAGGGGAACAGTCTTTATGATGTGGGACAGTTTTCTCAGCCCCTCACGTACCACCTCCTTCTCCTCATGTGCCACCATGATGACCGTTACAATAGTTAGGCTGTTGTTTCAGGTATACCCCAAGTGGTAAATTTTTTCGCCCATTCTTTTAGAATGGGCATTACAACCACAGGAGACCCACTCCTTTTCAATGGGAAAAATGTTTTGAGGCCCTCATGCACGTTTCTATCCAGGGACAATGTGGAGCCTCCCAATTTTTGGCTGCCCTGCCAAAGGGCTATACTACAATACACCCTCTTGAGGTTTACAAGCCCTCATGCATGTCTGTATGCATGGGTCATTGTTGAACCTCCCAATTTTTGGCTGCCCTGCCAAAGGGCTATACTACAATACACCCACTTGAGGTTTACAGGTCCTCCTGCACGTCTCTATCCAGGGACAATGTGGAGCCTCCCAATTTTTGGCTGCCCTGCCAAAGGCCTATACTACAATACACCCACTTGAGGTTTACAGGCCCTCATGCATGTCTGTATTCATGGGTCATTGTTGAACTTCACAATTTTTGGCTGCCCTGCCAAAGGGCTATACTACAATACACCCACTTGAGGTTTACAGGCACTCATGCATGTCTGTATGCATGGGTCATTGTTGAACCTCCCAATTTTTGGCTGCCCTGCCAAAGCGCTATACTACAATACACCCACTTGAGGTTTACAGGCCCTCATGCATGTCTGTATGCATGGGTCATTGTTGAACCTCCCAATTTTTGCTGCCCTGCCAAAGGGCTATACTACAATACACCCACTTCAGGTTTACAGGCCCTCATGCACGTTTGTATCCAGGGGCATTGTTGAACCTCCCAATTTTGGACTGCCCTGGCAAAGGAAAATACTACAATAGACGCACTTCCTCAAAATGGGCACATTATGTCAAGACAGGGCTTCATGTACGTCGCTTCTCAGGGACATCGGAGTGCCGCACAATGTTTTCACGTGAAATCTTTCATGTAATCACAAAAAGTAACATACACCAGCTGTATCTCACTATTGGGTATGTGCCCTTAACATTTCCACCCTGAATATTCATTTTGGTGTCATTTTGGAAGGTTTTCTGGTGACTCCGTAAAATTGGCGTGAAACTCGGACAATATTGTTCACAGCTGTGACTTGTGAGTGAGAAATACTTCCAGGGGTCTTCCCCATGGTGTTGCCATGTCATTTGAGCACTCTTCTGAGACTTTTGTGACATTTTTAGGGTTTCTACATGCTGCCAGCAGTCATTTCATAAAAATACTCAGGTCTACCATAGGATAACATTGGGCTCGGTGCTCGGGCCGAGTACACGAGTATCTTGGGATGCTCGGCCGAGCTCCGAGCACCCGAGCATTTTAGTACTCGCTCATCACTACTCACCACCCATCTAGAAAAGTTTCCTGAGGGTTTTACTTTTAAAAAATGGGGTCACTTGTGGGGGAATTCCACTGTTTAGGCACATCAGGGGTTCTGGAAATGTGACATAACATCTGATAACCATTCCAGCCAATTTTCCACTTCAAAAGTCAAATGGTGCTAAATTCTTTCTACACAAACAGCAGTGTTCCACCACATATGAGGTATTAATGTGCTCAAGAGATATTGCACAACAAACTATGGTGCCTTTTTTCTGTTATCCTTGTAAAAATAAAAAAAAATTGAGCTTCAGGAACATTTTTGTGGAGAAAATAAGATTTTATTTATTTTCGTGGTTCAACATTCCAAAATTCTGTTAAACACCTAGGGGTTCAAGGTGCTCACCTCATATCTAGAAAAGTTACCTGAGGGGTATAGTTTCCAAAATGTGGTCGCATACTGGGGATTTCCACTGTTTAGTCTTATCAGAGGCTCTCCAAACACAACATAGCTATCCACTAATTCTTTCAGCCAATTTTCTGCTGAAAAAGTGAAATGGTGCTCCCTCCCTACTGAGCGCTGCTGTTCACTCAAACAGTAGTTTTGCAGCTCATAGAAGGTATTGGAATATTCAGGAGAAATTGCACAACAAATTCAGGCTCCATTTTATCATGTTGTCCTTGTGAAAATAAAAAAAATTGAGAACATTTCCTGTGGAGAAAATGTGATTTTTATATTTTCATGCCCAAACTGTGAAGTCCCTGGGGGTACAAGGTGCTCACCACTCATCTAAAAATGTTCCTTGAAGGGCCTAGCTTCCGAAATGGGGTAACTTCTAATCGGTTTCCCCTGTTTAAGTACATCAAGGACTTTCCAAACGCGACATGGCATTGAATAACGCTTGCAGCAAATTTTCCTTGAGAAGTGAAATGTTTCTCCTTCCGTTCAGAGCCCTGCCGTGTGCCCAAATAGTTTTTTTCCACCACATATGCGATATAGTTGCACTTAGGGGAAATTGCACAATAAAGTTTGGGGTCCATTTTCTGCTACTACTGTAGTAAAAAGCAAAATTTGGTACTAGAGTAACATTTTGGAAGAAAAAAGTAAAATGCTCATTTTTTTTATTCCACATCTCTTTAGTTCCGGTGAAGCACTTAAAGGGTTAATAAACGTCTTGGATGTGGATTTGAGAAGTTAAAGGGGTGCAGCATTCTGAATGGTGTCACTTTGGGGTATTTTCTGACATGTAGGTCTCTCAAAGTCACTTAAAATGTGATGTGATCTCTATATAAAAGTGCCTTCATGAATTTTGTTGAAAATATAAGAAATTGTTGATAAAATTTTAATCCTTCTAATTATCTAACAAAAAAGTAGTTTAAAAAATTGTGCTAATGTAAATTGGGAAATGTTATTTTTTTAACTATCTTGTGTAATGTAACTCTCTAGCTTAACTGTATGAAATATTCAAAGTTTGAAAATTGCAAAAGTTTCACCAAATTTACAATTTTTTTCACAAGTAAGAATGTCTTTGCCAAAACAGCGGAACTCTACTGTAAAATGGTTTGAGCAGTGTTTGGCAGCTATTGGGCCTCTTTGAAGGTGTTTTCTAGGCCCTTGGTTTTGCCCCCCATTGATTTGAATGGGATTTGGAAGTTTGGCAAACTGTTCACCAATCTATTTGGCGAACATATGTCCATTCAATGAACCAAACTGAACTCGAACGTTAAAAAGTTCGCTCATCTCTAAACTAGACAACTCCTTTAGCTTTTGTCTTGTACCTTAAAAAGAATATCACGAGGGGTACCATTGGGTCAATATCACCACACCATCACATTTTTTTTTCTACATGTATTTTGATCAGGATTAATTTAAATAATGAAATACAGCCCTTCAGTGGTCCTTTGACCTTTTCTAATGTTAGGGTTTTTAATAAACATGAAGAAATGACATTTACATCAAACATGGTCATATTTGGAGTAATAGAAATGTACAATTTTAAGATTTGAAATTATATGCAATGAACTATTGTTTTATTATTAACCTTTGTTCTGTACTCATGATTGACACTTATGAAGTTCTTAGATTCTTTGGAATATGTTGGAACTGTGCGCTCCTTCACTCTTGGGCACAAGAAACATAGGCGTTTAAAAAAATATAATTATTGCCTTCTTACACAAACAGTACAATATGGTCACAGTGACCCCACTGTTCTTTATATAGTTACATAATTATAAACTACAAAGAATAAAATTTAATATAGCATATGTAATATGTCAGCAGAATCTTCAGAAGAAAATACATAAGGTGTCATAATCATGTGTAATAATGCTTTGGTAAATACACATACAATCTGCATGGGGTCACATTGATCCCACAGTACCAGCCAAGGGTTATGTAGACTAAGCTAAGGGAGGAGTAAGAGCAAAAAATAAATATGGGCCAAAGCTCTTTCCTTCAGCTCATTTCTGGTTTAATTCTAGTCTATCTCTGATGAGTGCACTTCTGAATTTTTATTTCTAAAAGTATATTAGTAATGGCACGGCACAGGTCTAATACAATTCCTGTCAGTATTATTCTAACAATCATAATGTTCTGTAATACAGAATTAAGTAACAAAAATACATTTTTCTTTAAATCTAATATATAAAGCTGAATGTGTGTATGTATGTGTGTATATCCGGGATTGGCATCTAACCGTAGCAACTACACCCATAAAATTTTGCACAGTCACACGTCTGGACCCCGGGAGCGTCATAGGCTATGTTGTGAGGCGAAATTTTAACCCTGCGCGTTCCAGTTCACCAAACAATTTTGCCCCTATCTATATAATGGGGAAAAAGTGCATGGAAAAGTGTTGGAGGAAAATCGACAGCTGTCAGCTATAGAGACAAAATTTTGCACAGTTACACGTCTGGACCCCGGGAGCGTCATAGGCTATGTTGTGAGGCGAAATTTTAACCCCGCACATTCCAATTCACCAAACAATTTTGCCCCTATCTACATAATGGGGAAAAAGTGACAGTTACCAGTTGACAGTTGTGAATGAGAGGGGCTTAATGATAGCGCCAAAGACTAACAGCACATACCAGCATATAGTCACTAAGGTGGGGCCCCAACATGAGATATTCACCACACTTGGGGACATGTAAACACACCACACGCACACAAAGAGTAACAGCAAGTGTATAGTCGCTAAAGTGCAGCCCCAACATTGGATACTCACCACGCACCAGAACAAACACACACACACCACAAAGAGACACACACAACACAGAGACACACACACACCCCCAAGGGGACACACACACACTCTATAGCGACACATGCACTCATCCCACAGGGACACACACACACCACAAAGAGACACACATAACACAGACACACACACCACACAGACCCCCCCTCCACAGGGACACATACACACATAGCCACCCTATAGAGACACATGCACTCACCCCACAGGGACACACAACAAAGAGACACACACACACCACACAGACCCCTCCACAAGGACACACACACATAGCCACCCTATAGGGACACATGCACTCACCGCTCAGGGACATACACACACCACAAAGAGACACACACAACACAGAGACACACACACCCCACACAGACACACACCCCCACAGGGACACACACACATACACACCCTATAGGGACACATGCACTCACCCCACAGGGACACACACACCACAAAGAGACACACCACACAGAACCCCCCACAGGGACACACACACATACACACCCTATAGGGACACATGCACTCACTCCACAGGGACACACACACACTCACACCACAAAGAGACACACACAACAGAGACACACACCACACAGACCCCCCACACACAGGGACACACACATACACACCCTATAGTAGGGGCACATGCACTCACCCCACAGGGACACACACACACCACAAAGAGACACACACAACAGAGACACACACCACACAGTCCCTGGGGTGTGTGTATGTGTGTGTCCCTATGTGGGGGGGGGCCACATAGGGACACACACATACACACACCCCAGGGACACACACACACCACACAGACAGACACAGATGTGCACAAATCACCTCACACAACTCGCCTCATACGTGTGCTATCTTTATTTTCCAAACATAAACATCTGATTAAAAACAGCAGATGTGCAACACATGTGCCATATAGGGAATTAAGGCAGATGTCAGTCACATGAGCTGTCTATTATGTGTATGTGTGAGGTAACATATACTGCCTGGCCAGGGGGTGGGTTTACTGTTGGCTGGAGATTTATTAGGCTGCCTATAGCAATCAATCACAGCTCAGCTTCTATTTTCTTACAGGTCATTAATATGACATATTCAAATTCTATTTTGTTATAGCTAACAGCAGTTATTTATTAACCCGGGCGTAGCCGGGTACTACAGCTAGTATCATATATAATTCAAATTTTAGTATGGAGCCATTAAAATCTAAAGGGCTATTCCCATCTCCAAGATCCTACTATCCCAATATGTAGCAGGTATAATAATATTAACTATATTGTCAAATACCTCCAATTAGAAATATAGTATAGTATAGTTCTTCTAATATAGCCGTGTCTGTTACCTTATGTGTAGGCCTTTGCAGCCTAGCTATCCATGTTTACAACCCAGTCATATGGTGAAAGCTAGTTAGTGAACTAGTTGCTCTTGGTCGTAACCAGTGATACTTAAGCTGCAAAGGCCTGCATACAAGGTAACAAACATGGCTATATCAGGAGAATTATGCTACATGTCTAATTGGAGGTATTTGATAATATTATTATGACACTCACTATATATTCCGATAAGACCTTGGACATGGGAATAACCCTTTAAATCACTTACAGAAAGATAAAACAATAATAATACTTCATCTGAAAAATTAAAAAACTCAAGAAAACTAAACTTCAAAGACTTTGATATCAAGTACTAAAATATCAGTTTGATGGGTGTGAAGAGTATAGTGTAATATACGGGACTGCAAAAAATGTATCCTGTTCACCATCTAATATATAATTTCCCTAACGCACTTCCGTAAGTTTCGGCGCTACTTTCGTCGTTGTGGCCGTGGGCGCACGGCGCCCAGGCGGCCAGTGAACCATTGCCCGCGCAGCGGCCATTGCGAGCCGTTGCAGGGGCGCGAGCAATGGCCGCGTAGCGGCCATTGCAAGTCTCCCGCCCCGGCGATGACCGATGAGAGCCGAGCGCTGTGGCTGAAAATGGAACCAAGGGCCTGGCCATGCACAGCTCTAAAGAACGCTATGTATCTCAAGGGGAAGTGAGGCGCTATGCTCATTGGTCGTCGCCAGCATACAGCGACCAATGAGCATAGCGCCTCACTTACAGCGGTAAATTTGAAACTCAAAGTCCTCCATGTATCTCAATGGCCAGTGAGGCGCTATGCTGATTGGTCGCTGTGTTCTGGCACCGACCAATGAGCATAGGGCCTCACTTCCCATTCAGATACATGGAGGACTTTGAGTTTCAAATTTACCGCTGTAAGTGAGGCGCTATGCTCATTGGTCGCTGTGTGCTGGCGCCGATCAATGAGCATAGCGCCTCACTTCCCATTGAGATACATGGAGGACTTTGAGTTTCAAATTTACCGCTGTAAGTGAGGCGCTATGCTGATTGGTCGCTGTGTGCTGGCGCCGACCAATGAGCATAGCGCCTCACTTCCCATTCAGATACATGGAGGACTTTGAGTTTCGCATTTACCGCTGTAAGTGAGACGCTATGCTCATTGTTCGCTGTGTGCTGGCGCCGACCAATGAGCATAGCGCCTCACTTCCCAGTGAGATGCATGGAGGACTTTGAGTTTCAAATTTACCGCTGTAAGTGAGGCGCTATTTTCATTGGTAGGCGCCAGCACACAGCGACCAATGAGCTTCGCGCCTCACTTCCTATTGAGATACATGGAGGACTTTGAGTTTCAAATTTAGCGCTGTAAGTGAGGCGCTATGCTCATTGGTCGCTGTGTGCTGGTGCCGACCAATGAGCATAGCGCCTCACTTCCCATTGAGATACATGGAGGACTTTGAGTTTCAAATTTACCGCTGTAAGTGAGGCGCTATGCTGATTGGTCGCTGTGTGCTGGTGCCGACCAATGAGCATAGCGCCTCACTTCCCATTCAGATACATGGAGGACTTTGAGTTTCACATTTACCGCTGTAAGTGAGGCGCTATGCTCATTGGTCGCTGTGTGCTGGCGCCGACCATTGAGCATAGCGCCTCACTTCCCATTGAAATACATGGAGGACTTTGAGTTTCAAATCTACCTTTACATTTAAAACCCAATCCACAAAATCCTTTGGCTCGAAAGACACAACAGGTCAGCATTCTGCACAGCAACTTAGATGCGTTACTTTATCCTTTGTTTTTCCCTTACGGCGAACAAGGGTGGCATGATGGACTAAAGCATCAAGGTAAAAGTCAACGCAGGGTTACCCAATTCCAATATTACTGTTATCTGCTGTCTGTTTAATCAGTTTAATCCCGTTTTGAATGGAGGAAAATTAACACAGCAGTATTTCGTCGATGCTTATGTGAAAATTGAGGCCAATCGCCTGAATTTTATCCGTCAACACCAAAAAGATTTGAAAGTCGAGGATTACTGCATACTTCAAGAGCATCTCATTAAAAAATACATTCAAAAAGGCATTCCCATTGGCAAAACTGTCATTCTACCATCATCTTTTGAAGGCAGTCCCAGAAACATGCAACAGCGTTATCAGGATGCCATGGCTATAGTCACTAAATTTGGTCGCCCAGATCTATTTGTCACCATGACATGTAATCCAAAATGGAGTGAGATTACTAACAATTTAGAACCATGGCAGCGTGTAGAACACAGGCCAGATTTGGAGGCACGTGTCTTCAGAATCAAACTGGAAGCACTCTTAAAAGACATTAAGAATGGCTTATTTGGAAAAGTTTGCGCTATGGTTCATGTAATTGAATTTCAAAAATGTGGTCTCCCACATGCTCACATTTTGATTATTTTGGATGCAAACTCTAAATTACGCACAGAGATTGAAGTGGACAACACAGTTTGGGCTGAAATACCAGATCCGACCAACTACCCTCAGCTTCATAAGATCGTCATGCAACACATGATTCATGGTCCCTGTGGAGAACTGAGGCCAAATTCGCCATGTATGGATCTTGGCAAGTGTAGCAAAGGTTTCCCCAAAGATTTTCAGGATTATACTGTCATAGCAAAGGATGCCTATCCCACTTATCGACGAAATAGAGGCCCATCATGTGAACACCATTCCGTCATGGTTGACAATTCTTGGGTAGTTCCATATAATCCTTTCTTACTACTAAAATATAAGTGTCATATCAATGTGGAAGTTTGTGGTTCTATTCAAAGTGTCAAATACTTATTTAAATATGTATATAAAGGACATGATAAAGCAAATCTGGAAATATGCCAGACAAGCATCCAACATGATGAAACACGTCAATTTATGGATTCCCGATATGTTAGCGCACCTGAGGCAGCTTGGCGTATATTTGCTTATCCCATACAAAAACAATCGCACAGTATTATTCGCCTGGCCGTACATCTGCCTCATTCACAACAACTCTATTTTCATGAGGATGACACCATAGACAACATCAAATACAAGCTCCATAACAATTCAACTCTTATGGGCTATTTTCAGCTTAATGAGAAGGACCACAATGCTCATAGTTATTTATATCGTGAAATTCCTGAACACTATGTTTGGATAGATGCTTCTTGGCAACAGAGAAAGCGAGGAGGTGCTTCTGTACTTGGAAGAATGTATACCGTAAGTCTCAAAGACCAAGAACGCTACTATTTGCGGTTGTTGTTGCTGCATGTCAAAGGTGCCAACAGTTTTGACAGTATTAAAACGGTTAATGGAATTACACATCTAACTTTCAAAGACGCTGCCTTAGCTCTTGGTTTATTATTTGATGACAGTTTGTGGAGAAATACCTTACTTGATGCTTGCATTTTGAACATGCCTGCACAGCTACGTGATATATTTGGCTACATTTGCATTTTTAGCCCTCCTGCAAATCCACTGCAGTTGTGGCTTGAATTTAAAGAACACTTTATTCAAGACTATTGCCATAAATATCACTCAAACACAGAGAAGTGTGTGAATTGTGAAGGATATACTATGACAGATATCCAAGAAATTTTGAGAAGTCATGGCAAAAAATATACTGATTTTAATTTACCACGCCCTGTCCGAAAACAACAACTTCCACAACAATTTCATAAAGACGATGAGATAAGAACAGCTGCAGAGATGAAAGCAACTCTCAATCCTGAACAACTTTTGGCTTATGAGGCTATAATTCAAGCTTTAGAAGACAATACTGCAACACCTAAGTGCTTCTTCATTGACGGTCCTGGTGGCAGTGGAAAAACTTATCTTTATCATCTACTTCTACATTAACTAAGGGGAGAAGGAAGAATGGTGTCACCAGCTGCCACTACAGGAATTGCAGCCAATGTGCTTGAAGGAGGAAGAACAATTCATTCTCTGTATGGAATACCAATACCAGTGAATGAAACATCGGTTTCCAGGATAAAAATTGACACGGATGCAGCTTATGATTTGCAGAAGACTGAATTGTTTATTATGGATGAGTGCACAATGATATCAAAGTATGCATTGCATGTCATTGAAAGACTGTTACGTGATGTTATGAACAAAAAAGTTTCCAAGAAAGAGAAAACTCCTTTTGGATCAAAAGTGATTGTACTTGGAGGAGACTTTCGATAATGTCTTCCTGTCATTCCTCATGCCACAAGAACAGATATTGTAGAGAGCTGTTTAAAATATTCAACACACTGGCCACTTTTCTTTTTCTTTTCAAAATTCTTTTTATTGAATTATTTTGTGAAGATAGAACAGTAACAGAGTATTTTTTGCAAGGTAATCTACACAATACCAAAGCCCAATACAAACCAACAGTAAGTATAATGTTCCTTGCGGCCCACTAGTGGGTTGATATCCAATCAGGGATAAAGGAGCTTCAAAAAAAAACTCAAAGCATTGTGCGTACGTCAGAACTATGAGTATGTTAATAAAGTTCTCCTTGTCAGACTTGACGTAGGAATAGCAGTGGCTCCCTCGTAGGTAGGTCAGAGTCAAGTCAGTTGGGTTCCCATCTAGTAGGCTTTACATACCCTTGGAGTATTGGTTCACTTCTTCAAAATATTAAACATATCAACAAATAAACTTTGCGTTCTAAGTAGTAGTAGAGTGGAGAGGAAAGAAAAGGAAGATTAGAAATGAGGGTAGAATAGAATATCAGGGCAGTTCTGGGGGGGGGGGAGGAGGTATAGAGAGAAGTGAGAGGAGAGGGGGGGAGGAGTGGGGGTCAGGGAGAGGGGGGGGGGGTGGCAGGCACAGCCAGTCCCTAGATGTTATTAGTTGTCGATTAGTGTCTGAGAGTATCACCCTGTCTGTTTGAATGAACGTACATGAGCCAGGGGGTCCAGATGGTGAGGAACTTCGGGGTCGTGTTATTTACTGCGGCCACTACTTCAGCCACACGGTATAGAGAGTGTATCTTCTCTTCCAGTTGGGAATGAGAAGGTAAGTCTGAGGATTTCCAAAACAGAGGAATTAGCAGTTTAGCCGCTGTTAGTATGTGTTGAGCGAGTAGTGAGATATTGGCACAGTCAGGCCAGGTTGGGAAGTGTAACAAGGCCATTTCCGGGCTAAGTCGGAGGGGTTTGGTCGTGATAGTTCGTATTAGTTGTTCCACTCGTTTCCAGAACTGAGCAATAGTCGGACATTTCCACCATATGTGGAAGTAGTCAGCATCGGGTGTATCACATCTCCAACATGTAGTAGAATGATGGGCATCCCATTGTTGGATATGGTCCGGTGTGTGATACCACCTCGTTATGATCTTATAAGCAGTTTCCTGAGCTTTCACACATTGAGTAGGGCCGTGTGAGTGCCTGTAAATATGTTTCACCTGTGTAGCCGTAAATTTGCATCTTAAGTCCTTCTCCCAAAGCGCAATATATGCTCTTTTGGGGCTAGTTTCTGTCTCCAGTAAAGCCTGGTAGATTTTAGAAAAAATTTGTTTCGGCTTTTTCACCGCGGCACAAAGGTGTTCAAAGCTAGTTAACTCCCTAGAAAGATCCGAGTATCTCAGTAGTGGACGGAGGACACTGTGTATTACTTTGTAGTGTAAGTGGTTCAAGTTGGAGAGTCCAGGTAGTGTTGTAAGGTCTGTATAAGGTAGAATAGTGCCGTCTTGTAATAGTTGGTCAATGGAATAGGCATAGAGGTTTCGACTTGGTCCCGGGACGGTGGTGTGTGCAGTCTCTAGGTGGGCCAGTATGTCATTAAGATCAATTAGGGGCGAGAGGGGTGGTGATAAGTATTTCGCATGGGTACGCCATATCTGTAAAGTAGCTCTGGTATGCAGATTTGGGAGAGGTGTGTGTTGTTTCAAGTTGGAGTGTAGAAGGAATAGAGATCTAAGGCTGCAAGGTGCTAACGATTCCTCAATATTCACCCAGTGTTTCTCTTTGTTTCGTCTCAGTATGTCAACAAGGCGGGTGATTTGCGCTGCTTTATAATATAATTTAATGTCAGGGGCTCCCATCCCGCCTAGGTGCTTAGGGAGGGTCAAAGTGCGTAAAGATATTCGGGGTCTCTTGCTTTGCCACATGTAGTTAGTGAAGAGTGTATTAATTTTAGAGAGAAAGCTCATTGGGATCGCTATGGGTAGCATTTGGAATAAATAATTAAATTTAGGTAAAATTAAGCTTTTTAACATATTCTTCCTCCCCATCCATGAGAGATAGGTATCTCTCCAGGTCCGCATAGTAGATGTCGTGGATGTCAAGAGAGGAAGAACATTCAATTTAAATAGGTCTCGGTAGTTTCCGTTCAGTTTCACTCCTAGGTATGTAATGTAGTGTGTAGGCCAGGAAAGTGGGTATAATGTTTGTAGTTTTTTAAGGGTGTCCGGTTTGATCTGTATTCCCAAAGCTTCAGATTTTGACGTGTTTATTTTGAAGCCCGACAGGTCGCCATATCTCTCCATCACATTCATGAGAGCTGGGAGTCCCCTCATGGGTTTTGTTAGAAATATTAAGAGGTCGTCTGCAAAAGCTGCTGTTTTGTAGTGAGCTCCTGCTATTCTGACGCCCTCTATTTCCTGTTTTCCCTGTATCGCCATTAGGAGGGGCTCCATTGTCAACACAAATAGTAAGGGGGAGAGCGGGCACCCCTGTCTGGTTCCATTCCCAATTGTAAAGGGTGTAGTCAGCGAGTCATTGATTTTGATGCGTGCTGAGGGCCGTTGATACATTGTCATAATAGACGTAACAAGTGCGGCCGGGAGATTAAATTTAAGTAATGTCAGTCTCAAGAAAGTCCAATCCACCCTGTCGAACGCTTTCTCCGCGTCTGTGCCCAGGAGAACTAATGGTAATTTGTGTGCTTTTACATATTGGATTAGGTGTAAAACTTTGTGTGCATTGTCCCTCCCCTCCCTGCCTCTTACAAAGCCTGTTTGATTCGCTGAGATTAATTGTGGTAGGAACGCCGCCAATCTGTGGGCAATCATGCCGGCCAAAAGCTTGAGGTCAACGTTCAGTAAAGATATAGGCCGGTAGTTGCTACACAGAGTTGGGTCCTTCCCCTCCTTATGAATCAGCGAGATCTTAGCTTCAAGCATTTGAGTAGGCAGTGCTTGGCCAGCAAGTGTGGCATTGCACAATGCTAGTAGATGCGGCAAGAGTAGGGATGGGAAGGTCTTATAATACAAGGCCGAGAAACCATCAGGTCCAGGCGCTTTCCCTTTAGGGCAGCGGGACAGGGTGGATTGGAGTTCATCAAGAGTAAAGGGACGGAGGAGCATATGGTGGTCAGCGTTAGTTAAAGTTGGGAGGTGTATGTCACTCAAGAAGTTTTTAATTTCTCGGGTTTTATGATTCGTGAGATCTTCCGAATCTCCAGACCTCAAGTTGTACAAGCGTGAGTAATAATCTAGGAATGCCCGTTCTATGTGAGATTGGTCCTGAGAGTCTACTCCCTCTGCGTTCTTTATTGTGTGTATTTGCGTACGGGCTTGTTTTTTGCGCAATAGAGAGAGCATGAACTTGGATGCTTTATCACCATGGGCATATAGTTTGGTTTTCCATTTTTTATATTGCCTTGCTGATGTTACGTTAATTAAGTCTTTTAAGCGTTGGCGCTTGGATGTCAAGACTTTGAGAACCTCCGGGCGTTGGGATTTCTTGTGACATAGTTCCAGTTCTGCGATCTCATCATACAGCTGCTGTGTTTCGGTATGCCGTTTCTTATTGGCATATGCCGCCATGGAAATCAGTTCTCCCCTAATCACGGCCTTATGCGCTTCCCCCAGGGTTTGGATAGAGGTATCCTCATTTTGGTTGTTCTGGAAATATTGTTGGAGGCGTACCGTTAGACGTTTTTTTGTGTCATGGGAGGTTAATAGGGCTTCATTTATCTGCCAGGATCTGCATGATGAGCGATGCGCAGAAGTGGAAATGGACGTTAGGACTGCCGAGTGGTCTGAGAAAATGCTAGGGGTTATTACAGAGGTGCGTGTTGATGGCAGCAAGCGCTTTGAAACTAAGACATAGTCTAGCCTGTGGTAGGATTTATGGGGGTGTGAGTAATAGGTGTAGTCACGAGTTGAAGGGTTGATATAACGCCATGAGTCAATTAATTGCATGGTTTGTAAGCGTGAACGAATTCTTGACAGGTCTCGGTGGGAGATGGAGCTTTTTTGTTTGGTCGTGTCCAAAAGGGGTTCAAGTGCCACATTAAGGTCACAGCCAATGATCACTAGTCCTTCCCTAAATCTCTCTATTTTATTCATAGTGGCTAATATCCATTTTAATAGCTTTTTATTCGGGGCATATAGGCTACCAAGCGTCACTAGGGTGCCATTCAATAGACCTTTGATCAGTATGAATCTGCCTTGAGGGTCTATCCAAGACTCTCGGTGTTGGAAGTGAACATGTTTTCTTAATGCTATTGACACGCCTCTGGCTCCAGTTTGGTTGGAAGTAGAGTGATACCATCGGTCAAATGCCGATTTTTCAAAATTAGGGATTTTATTTGGTTAAAATGAGTTTCTTGGAGGAAGAGGATGTCAGTACCTTGTTTCTTAAGTGCATGTAATGTCGGGTGTCTAGTGCTCGGTGAATTCAGACCATGTGCATTAAGTGAAGTATAAGTGAATACGTTACCCTCAGCCATGATCTTCTAGGATATGCGGTCTCCAGTAGATGCGTCGAAGAGGGGTTCGGCTGTGCCTGTTAGGAGAGGTGGGGTTGGGGGGAGACTCAGGGAGAAAAGGAGTGAGCAGAATAGGGGACAGATAGTGAGAAGTGATAGAGTTAGAGAGGAAAAGAGAAAACATTAGCATTTGAAAATACAAGTCACAAGAAAAATGCGTAATTTTCATCAATGTGAACATGTCTACTGCTGCACAGCAGTATGGGGGCGCTTTCTAGTTATATTGTTATAAAACAGATCCAGTAACAATAGTCAGGCTAGGGGAGGTTGGTTCTTTGTTAGCAATGAACCTCATGGTTAGGCTAAAGAGGGGGCATACAATCAGGCTACATCGTATCGGTCACTACCTCGTTGGGTAGCGAGCTGGGGGGTTACGGGTAGCGGGAAGTGGAGGGGGTGGGAGTAGTAAAAGGGGGTGGAGGGGGAAGGAGGGGAAGGTGGGGGTGTAAAGGGGGGGGGGGAAGGGGGGAGAGGGGATTAGGGAAGAGGGGGATGGAGAGAGGGGAAGATAGGGGTAAAGTGGGAGAAAGGTGGAGGGCAAGGTTGGGGGGGGTGGTGTGGGAATGGAAGTAGTGGGAGAGGGTTACATGGGGGGGTGTAGGGGGGGGAGGAAGGGGTGTTAGGACGTGGGTGTACAAGGAGATGGGTACTAATAGTAAAGTTCAGTTATTAGAGTACAACAATTTCTACTATACACCAATATTCTTAACAAGTGCAACGAGCCTATAGTATAAACATGAGGGCGTCATTGTGGTCCTTATTCAGAGTAAGGAAAGTCATGTCCATAAAAGGTAGGTCTAATCAGCAGGTTCAATAGCGCCGAACGTAAGGCGATTTAGAGCAAAAAGGGGAGAAAAAATAAAAGAAAGATTCCGTGTGTTCGCCCCTCAGGTAACGTCATCTGGGCTCTTCAGCGATGGGGATTTAGACAGTTTCTTTTTTGCTCGCTGGGCTTTTGGTGTTAGCATCTGTTGCCAAGGCGTCGGGGCTGGTAGTGGATGATAGAGGGAGGCCGAGTGGAAGGACTCCAGGTCCGGGTATTGGTCGAGCACTATGTCCAGGGAAATACATGCCTTTTTTATGTCAGCGGAGGTCCTGGCGGTGATGATTCTTTCCCCGGCTGTGACGGATATCCCAAAGGGGAATAGCCAGCGGAACTTAAAGCCCTTCTCGAGAACCGCCCCCGTGAACGGTTTCAGCAAGCGTCTTTTTCTCAATGTTATAGCCGAAAGATCCTGGAATAGGAGTATTTTGGAGTCCCCATAGGCGGCCTCCTTTGCATCCCTGGCTCTGCGCAATATCAATTCTTTTGCTCGGTAGTCCAGGAACCTGCACAAGACATCTCGGGGGGTTTCCCCAGGGGCTGGTTTAGGGCGGAGGACACGGTGAACCCGGACTAATTCGATGTCTTGCGGATCTCCATCTTTCAATAATGCCGCAAACATTTCTAAGACCGTTTTTCCTAGGGCTTCAAATGCCACTGTTTCTGGGAGGCCCTTAATGCGGATGTTATTGCGGCGCTCCCTGTTCTCGTGATCTTCGAGGGTGGCATGGATTTGGTGTAGTTGTTGTTCATGTGACATTAGACATTCTAGCTGTGAATTTGTCTGGCGTAATATTGTGCCCTGTGTTGTTTCCAACGCCTCGAGTCTATGGCCTTGTTGGGCGAGATCTTGTTTGATGTCCGCTAGGTCGCGTCCTATGGGTTCTAAGGCTTTTGTCAATATACGTTTCAAAAAAGATCTCGTCACCATAGAGTCCTTCTTTTTAATGCTAGTGTCTGATTCGCCCTCCATGTCCGAGTCCGAATCGTCATCAGGTTGGAGAACAGAGTGTTTGAATGGGTTAAGAGAGTCTGAGGAGTCGGTTTGCTTCCTCAAGAAGTGATCTACGTCTGCTTGGGTTATGGATTTTGATGTCTTTGCCGCTAATTTAGGGGTTTTTATGGATGACTTCCCCATGTTTCAAAGAGTTAGATATTACAAGTAAAAAAAGGATGCGTGTTCTGGATCACACTGATGTGGTCTGTTCGCGCCCCCTACTGTTTGCTTAGGGGGTTTACATGTCACACACTGTTAAGTGACTTGTTGTTATATAGGGAACAAATGTCTTTGGAGATCCTACTGGGTTACGGTTTTAGACACCAGGTAAGGAGGGTACGAGGTTTATATTTGGAGTATATTAGCAGGGCACGAGTTGAGGAGGGAGGCACACAGGATGAAATCAGATGAGGTGAAGAGTCAATGTGGGATGTGAGGATTTGATGAGAATCTATCTATTGCTCTCTGATCACTGGCCACTTTTCAATCCACTCCCGCTTATTAACAACATGCGCTCTATTGATCCAGAATACAGCAGTTGGTTGCTTCAACTTGGAAATGGTGAGCTGTCCAATGAACATAACCTTGGAGATGATATCATCGAAATTCTTCCAGATATGGTGTGCACTGGGTCTTTAATACATGAGATATTTGGAGACAGCATTAACATTGATGTCAATAACAACGAGAGTATCAATATTGCTGCTTCTCATGCTATCCTATGTCCTAAGAATGATGATGTTGATTTTGTCAATTCAAAAGTCATGGATTGCTTGATTGGTGAGTACACAGACTATATGAGTGAAGATTCTATTGATGCGGATGAGTGTGATGATCCTGACCAATACCCACCTGAATTTTTGCATTCACTAACACCAACTGGAATGCCTCTACATCATCTAAAAATTAAAGTTGGCACCATTGTCATGCTCTTACGCAACCTAAATACCAGGAAAGGTCTGTGGAATGGTACTCGGCTCATTGTTACTGCATTATTTCAAAACATGATCCAGGCAAAAGTTATTACCGGCTCAGCAGCAGGACATGTGGTATTCATTCCACGTATTGATTTATGTCCATCAGAGACTGCATTACCATTCAGATTAAGAAGACGACAATTTCCCATCAAGGCAGCATTTGCAATGACCATCAATAAATCTCAAGGGCAGACCCTCAATCGAGTTGGGATATATCTACCAGAACCAGCATTTGCCCATGGTCAATTGTATGTGGCCTATTCAAGAGTTAAACAACGTTGTAATGTTAAGGTCAAAGTCGTCAATACACCACTGCAAGGACAATTACTGCCTGATTCTCCAAAAGTGTTTACACACAAAATTGTCTACAAAAATGTTTTACTTTAAGCTTTTTCTTTTTTTTCCAAGGTTCTGATACTTCTTTACAAAAAAAAAAAAATTTGTTTAGTCATAGTGATATAGATATTACCGTATATACTCGTGTATAAGCCGACCCGTGTATAAGCCGACCCCCCTACTTTTGCCCCCAAAACCTGGGAAAACCTATTGACTCGTGTATAAGCCGAGGGTGGACCCCAGCACAGGTATACAGCCCCCAGCAGTGTGGTATACAGCAGCCCCAGAGGTATATACAGCAGCCCCAGTGGTATATACAGCAGCAGCCCCAGTGGTTAGTATACAGCAGCCCCAGAGGTGTATACAGCAGCCCCAGTGGTAGTATACAGCAGCCCCAGAGGTATATACAGCCCCAGTGGTACTATACAGCAGCCCCAGTGGTAGTATACAGCAACCCCAGTGGTAGTATACAGCAGCCCCAGTGGTAGTATACAGCAGCCCCAGAGGTATATACAGCCCCAGTGGTACTATACAGCAGCCCCAGTGGTAGTATACAGCAACCCCAGTGGTAGTATACAGCAGCCCCAGTGGTAGTATACAGCAGCCCCAGTGGTAGTATACAGCAGCCCCAGAGGTATATACAGCCCCAGAGGTATATACAGCAGCCCTTAGGTAGTATACAGCAGCCCCAGGGCTGTATACAGCAGCAGCCCCAGGGGTGAATACAGCAGCAGCCCCAGGGGTGTATACAGCAGCAGCCCCAGGGCTGTATACAGCAGCAGCCCCAGGGCTATATACAGCAGCAGCCCCCGGAGGTATACAGGCCCCCCCATCATGATCCAGGGCCCCCCCCTTGCGCGGCAAACCTGTAAAGTAAAATCATACTTATCACTGTCCTCCTGTCGCGCTGTCCCGCCGCTTGCCGACATCACGATCCCGGGCTTCATTCCGCGTCTTCCGGCTTCCGGCTTCCTGTGGTCGCAGGCAATGACGTCATTGCCCGCGACTACAGGAAGGCGGAAGACGCGGAATGAAGCCCGGGATCATGATGTCGGCAAGCGGCGGGACAGCGCGACAGGACAGGGATAAGTATGATTTTACTTTACAGGTTTGCCGCGCAAGGGGGGGGGGCCCTGGATCATGATTGGGGGGCCTGTATACCTCCGGGGGCTGCTGCTGTATACTGTATACTCGCGTATAAACGAGGGGGGACTTTTCAGCCCAAATTTTGGGCTGAAAAACTCGGCTTATACGCGAGTATATACGGTAATTACATGGTTACTATATACCATGTAACACATACTTTTTTTTCTTTTTTTTGATGGAGATTAAATTCTTTCTTGACTTACTTAATAATTTATATATATATATATGATCACACATTTTGTCCGAGATATTAGATGTGTATCATCCAAATTTAGCAATTTGGTGATAGAAACCATAATATTACATTCCAGCACTACAAGTGCTGAGAATTTGGCTTTACTTTTTTTTACAGGGAGAGGTTTTTGTGAACAGCTGAGGGAGAGGTGGGATGGCTGTTCACACACATCTCCATCTCAAGGTGTGTTCATTACATATAGATAGAGAGGGACATATCTAAATTGACATGTACCTTTTACTGCAGCATTTTTAGCCTATTTGTGGAAAATTTTCTCAAAAATTAACCATTTCTACATTTGATGCCTAAGGTCTGACCTGCAGCACACTTGCTGTAATTCCCATGCAATATGGGTGGAATTTGTTGGCCACTTGCGGTGGATGCAGCCAACGTGCTTGCGGTAGTTTCATCCACAATATCTCAAGTCACCTGTGGTTTGTTAGTGGCTGTGTTTGCTGCACCTGCCAAAGCCACGTTTGTTCCTTTTACGGCAGATTCACTGCAAGTTCCTTATTTTTTGCATGTGAATTGCTGCAACTCTGTCGACAGTAAGTCCTTAGGTGTCAATTGTAGAAATTGTATATTTAATATCCACATCCTTTTGCAATAGCTCAAAAATGCTGCTGTAAAAGAAGTCAACATATTCAAAATTCGAAATTAGTTAGATTAGGGACCCACCAGGTGTAAGGGCATCTTGGCACAATTGGTGGGCTGACACAAACTAGCTGATACGCAGAATACCAAGATTGATTTATCAAATCAAGGTATTGACACATTAATAAGTATTGTTACTTTGTATTCTAAGACCCTTACAACATAATAGTTCAATTTTCCAAAAATGATATCAACCATACAAATATATGTCGTTGATGGAAAGATATAATGGAATAATTGGATTATTATTTAAAACTCTTAAAAAAATTATATACAGATTCTAGACTCCCGATTCTTTAGAATCGGGCTCACAGCTAGTTAATTATATCTTCTCAATGTGGCCAAGTAGCAAATGTAAGTTGCACCATAAGCTGTGAGACTTCATCTCTGGCTATTGTTGATAACATCCAGTTATGTTCTATTCCACTGGCATTATGATAGCTGTTTCCTACTTACACTGGAATCAACATAAAATGTTTCAGCAGATAATTGTGATCATTTTTAAGATGGCCTGTCCAATTTGTGATTTAGCAGGACTTTAAAGGAACAATATAGCACACTTGCATTATGACCATATTCTCTAACTATGGAATCTACTCCTTTCCCATGTGTTACACATATGAATAAATAATGTTAAAAGTAATAAGATCTCTGAGACAAAATGATTATTGTATTTAATCACTAACCCTATAAGGCAGCTAACTATATTATCAAACACCTTCACTTTCTATAACTCTATCTATCACATACAATATAGACCTGATGAAAAGGAAGGTGGAAGTAATCAGGATAGAATGCCAATTACCCCATTACTTGTCATAGCACATTGTAACTGGAAATTGCTTCTTTCAGGTTCTGTTTGCTCAGGCAATTACAATAAACTCTCTGCTTGACATGTTGTTTGCACAGATGTAGTACATTAATAAACATGAGGTCTAATCTGAATTATTGAACCAGCCGCAATAATTCCAACAAAGGATTTATAATAACTCTAAAAGCCTGATGTATCACTGGAATCCCCTATAAGTAAGAATAACGCTTTGCTAAAGTATTTGGAAAACTTTTAAATGATCACTTTTTATGCATGCGTCAGCAAAACATTTCATATTGAATTTGCATGTAGATGTAGTTACCTATTATGCAAGCTATTTAAAGAGGTAGGTTACGTTATCTTGTTAGTGCACTTTTCGTCATCAGCAAAATTATCTTTATAAAAGCTGCTGGCGAGGAAAAATGAGACCAGATCAGTCCATCAGCCTCGTCTAAGAAAAGTAAGTTTCCCATTACAGGTGTTTTACAGTTAAAGAAACTGGTGGACTGTCCTCGACAAATATTCCTCCATCAGCAACCATTTAATTGACAGACGTAATGTGCAGTTTGTGAGAAACGTTGCCCCAACAGAAGAAAGCGGCAAACTCCTAAAGTACTAGTTGATACCTTACTGTACTAATAAAAGACTACCGTATAACAAACGTCTATGCTGTCATTCAGATTGTTATTTTATTCAGATTACACTATTACTAATCCTTTAAAATGCAGAACCTTCAACAAGTCATATAAAAATATGAAAAAATGTATGTTGTTACCTTAGGCTGGCTTCACACCACATTTTTTTTGATCCGGGGCTGTCCGGTAACCAGACAGCCCAGGACCGGTTTTTGGCCCCATAGCAGCCTATGGGGCTGGATGGAGCCCGATGGCAGCTCTCTGCCATCCGGTTTCATCACTCTGGGACAATCCAGGGAAATACGGATTATTCTCTCCGGACACAAAAATGATGCTTGCATCATTTTTTTGTCCGGGGAAAAAAATCTCCCCAATTTGCCGGATCTGGATTCTCCCGGAGTCGGGGCAATCCGGCGCTCCCTAACATGGGAGCCTATGGGGCCGGATTACCCCGGACCGGGAGGATCCGGGAACCAGACACTGGCGGCTGCACGCCGCTGTTGTTTCAGGACCGCGGTCTTGAAAAATCAGCAGCTGCGGCTGCAATTAGCAGCATCCGGCTCCACACAGGACCGGAGGGCACATTTGGCCCTCCAGTTCTGTTTGCTGACCCGGTCCGTGGCTGTCAGGGTCATCCCAGACAGCCCCGGACCCAATCACACCGTGGTGTGAAGCCAGCCTTACAGGACTCAGATGCATTAAGAAAAAAAAATTCAGTCCAGCTGATACAGTGCCTTGTACATAGCAGCAAAGTTTAGAAAACCGGCATAAAACCGCTCCACTAAAATCAAATGCTCAAGAAATTTAACCTTACTTAGCCCTTGTGGTTCCAGCTCCTTACAGTTAATTCAATATCATTGCTAAGCACAGTAATTGACTATACCAGCAACCTGCGTAAGTCATTATGTCACCATTGCTATCCATGTAAACTGGGGGCAGAAATACAATGGTAGCACTGGAGCAGAAAAGGATACGTGAGTAGTGATGGGCGAGTCCTAAATTACTCGGAATCGCTTGACTCTAGCGAGTCCGAGCCCGGGACTCGCTACTCGTTGCGAGTCTAGCGAGTCCAATGTTAATGAATGGGGAAGCGAGTAATAGCGAGTAGTGTGCGATTTACAAATCACAGATGTGTCTCGGAAGATTCAACCTGAAGCAATCCTACTTTTGTCAGAGACTCTGACAAAACTAGGATTGCCATTGATTTGCATTGGACTCGTTTACTGTGCAAGTAATCGCTGGGAAACTCGCACAGTAAGGAGTCAGGCTGTCTCCTCTGTGCTGGCTGCCGCAGCTCCAGGGTCCTAGAGCCCGCCTGCTGCCTGATGTAGCAGAGCTGAGATTGTTCTCAGTCTGCTCATTCCCTGTGCATAGACATCTATATCTATGCAAAGGAATGTAGCAGAGAGGACATCGCGTTTTGGACTGCGTCGGACGGAAGAGGATTTTTTTAACTAAAGATGGAGTCCCTAATGGCTTTTTTTTTTTATTTCTAATAAAAATTCTTCTCTGTGTTGTGTTTTTTTTAAAACAATTTAATAGAAATTCATGGCGGTCATGTCTAATATTGGCGTGACCGCCATAAATTTCGGGCTTAGGGCCAGCTGATAATACAAAGCTGGCCCTAACCTCTTTATTACCCAGCGTGCCACCGCCACCAGGGCCGCTGGAAGAGCGGGGTTCAGCGCCAGAGGATGGCGCTTCAATGAACGCGCCATCTTCTGGGGCGGCTGCGGGCTGCAATTTGCAGCGCGGGGGTGCCCAGAAAGCTTGGGCATCCCTGCGCTGCGGATTCCAGCCCCCAGCTGCTTAGCTGTACCTGGCTAGACATAGAAATTGCGCGGAGCCCCACGCATTTTTTTTTTATTATTTCATGAAATTCATGAAATAATAAAAAAAAAGGGCTCCCCTATATTCTTGTGTCTGGCCAGGTACAAATAGGCACCTGGGGGTTGGGGGCAGCTCGTCGCTGCCTGCTGGATCCGGCTGGTTCCAGAAATACGGCGAAGCCCATGTAATTTTTTTTCTGAAAAATCAATAAAACAATCCTAAAAAAGGGACTGTATCTTTATTAACCCCTCGCCCATGGTCCAGGGGTTAGTAAAGACGCAGTCCCTTTTATTTACATTGTTTTATGGATTTGTCAGAAAAAAATTTCGCGTAGGCTTCACCGTATTTCTGGAACCAGCCGGATCCAGCAGGCAGCGACGGGCTGCCCACAACCCCCAGGTGCCTATTTGTACCTGGCCGGACACAAGAATATAGGGGAGGCCTTTTTTTTTATTATTTCATGAATTTCATGAAATAATAAAAAAAAAATGCGTGGGGCTCCGCGCAATTTCTATGTCTAGCCAGGTACAGCTAAGCAGCTGGGGGCTGGAATCCGCAGCGCAGGGAGGCCCAAGCTTTCTGGGCACCCCCCGCTGCAAATTGCAGCCCGCAGCCGCCCCAGAAGATGGCGCGTTCATTGAAGCGCCATCCTCTGGCGCTGAACCCCGCTCTTCCAGCGGCCCTGGTGGCGGTGGCACGCTGGGTAGTGATGGGCGAATCCTAAATTACTCGGAATCGCTTGACTCTAGCGAGTCCGAGCCCAGGACTCGCTACTCGTTGCGAGTCTAGCGAGTCCAATGTTAATGAATGGGGAAGCGAGTAATAGCGAGTAGTGTGAGATTTACAACTCGCAGATGTGTCTCGGAAGCTTCAGCCTGAAGCAATCCTAGTTTTGTCATTTATTTGCATTGCTCGTTTACTTTGTAAGTAATCGCTGACTCGCACAGATAAGAGTCCTGTCTCCTCTGTGCTGGCTGCCAGCTCCAGGGTCCTAGAGCCCGCCTGCTGCCTGATGTAGCAGTGCTGAGATTGTTCTCAGTCTGCTCATTCCCCGTGTACAGACATGAATGTCTGTGCACAGAGATGATGTAGCAGTGCTGAGATTGTTCTCAGTCTGCTCATTCCCTGTGCATAGAGATCTATATCTATACACAGGGGATGTAGCAGAGAGGACATCGCGTTTTGGACTGCGTCGGACGGAAGAGGATTTTTTTAATTGAAGATGTCCCTAATGGCTTTTTTTTTTATTTCTAATAAAAAATTTTCTTTGTGTTGTGTTTTTTTTAAAACAATTTAATAGAAATTCATGGCGGTCATGTCTAATATTGGCGTGACCACCATAAATTTCGGGCTTAGGGCCAGCTGATAATACAAAGCTGGCCCTAACCTCTTTATTACCCAGCGTGCCACCGCCACCAGGGCCGCTGGAAGAGCGGGGTTCAGCGCCAGAGGATGGCGCTTCAATGAACGCGCCATCTTCTGGGGCGGCTGCGGGCTGCAATTTGCAGCGGGGGGTGCCCAGAAAGCTTGGGCATCCCTGCGCTGCGGATTCCAGCCCCCAGCTGCTTAGCTGTACCTGGCTAGACATAGAAATTGCGCGGAGCCCCACGCATTTTTTTAAAATTATTTCATGAAATTCTGAGATTCTGACTCTGACTCTGAGACTCTGAGACTCTGAAATTCATTAAATAATTTTAAAAAAATGCGTGGGGCTCCGCGCAATTTCTATGTCTAGCCAGGTACAGCTAAGCAGCTGAGGGCTGGAATCCGCAGCGCAGGGATGCCCAAGCTTTCTGGGCACCCCCCGCTGCAAATTGCAGCCCGCAGCCGCCCCAGAAGATGGCGCGTTCATTGAAGCGCCATCCTCTGGCGCTGAACCCCGCTCTTCCAGCGGCCCTGGTGGCGGTAGCACGCTGGATAATAAAGGGGTTAATACCAGCTTTGTTATACAAGCTGGTATTAAGCCCGAGATTCTTAATGTCAGGCCACGTTTGACCCAGCCACTAAGAATCTCCAATAAAGGGTTAAAAAAACACAGAGAAAATTTTTTATTTGAAATAAAAAAAAAAGCCATTAGGGACTCGATCTTTAATTAAAAAAATCCTCTTCCGTCCGACGTAGTCCAAAACGCGATGTCCTCTCTGCTACATGCACAGGGAATGAGCAGACTGAGAACAATCTCAGCACTGCTACATCATGTCTGTGAGCAGGCAGGTTCTAGGACCCTGGAGCTGCACAGAGAAGACAGCTGGACTCGGCTCGCTAAGAAACAGCAGTTATCTGCGAGTTTCCCTGCTATCACTGGCACAGTAGCCAGTGATGACTCGCACGAGTCCAATGCAAACAATGGCAATCCTAGTTTTGTCAGCGTTTCTGACAAAACTAGGATTGATATTGATTTGCATTGGACTCGTGCGAGTCATCACTGGGAAACTCGCCGAGTAGCGAGTCCTGCGAGTCCCTTACTACTCGCCGAGTAACGAGTCCTAGTGAGTAGATTCGCCCATCCCTAACGCTGGGTAATAAAGGGGTTAATACCAGCTTTGTTATACAAGCTGGTATTAAGCTCGAGATTCTTAATGTCAGGCCACGTTTGACCCAGCCACTAAGAATCTCCAATAAAGGGTTAAAAAAACACAACACAGAGAAAATTTTTTTATTAGAAATAAAAAAAAAAGCCATTAGGGACTCCATCTTTAATTAAAAAAATCCTCTTCCGTCCGACGTAGTCCAAAACGCGATGTCCTCTCTGCTACATCCCCTGTGCATAGATATAGATGTCTATGCACAGGGATGAGCAGACTGAGAACAATCGCAGCTCTGCTACATCATCTCTGTGAGCAGGCGGGCTCTAGGACCCTGGAGCTGCGGCAGCCTGCACAGAGCAGACAGCCGGACTCAGCTCGCAAAGTAACAGCAGTTACTTTGCGAGTTTCCCTGTGATTACTTGCACAGTAATCAGACCAATGCAAGTCAAAGGCAATCCTAGTTTTGTCAGAGTCTCTGACAAAACTAGGATTGCCATTGATTTGCATTGGACTCGTTGCTGTGCGAGTAATACAGGGAAACTCGCAGAGTACCGAGTCCTGCGAGTCCCTTACTACTCGCCAAGTAACGAGTCCTAGCGAGTAGATTCGCCCATCCCTATATGTGAGGATGAATTTCCTATTTTTATACAGATCTTACTTGTGAACTAAGAAAAGATGAATCTGAAAAGTCCCCTTTAGCTGTTATACTCAATTTTAACATAAGATTGGAAACTTACATGCAGTTTGTCTTAGCTCAAACTAGAAGTAAATCTAATAGGGAGGAATTTGACTTAAGATTTGCATGAACTACTGCATCAAAACTGCAAGAAAGCATAAATTCCAGCATCAATAAAAGATTGTCAAACCTAAAACACATTTGCAGATTGCATTTGTTTCCTATTGCAGCCTACTTTTTACAGTATTACATTTCAAAAATGCTATGTTTTGAAGAAGCATGATAAAATTCCAGCTAGTTTCAAAATCTTTTAGCAGCACTATTCAGCAGAAAAATAGCAGTCTACAAGGTGGGCCATTTATAGAGTGGGCCATTTATATGGATAAACCTAAATAAAATGGGAACAGTTGGTGATATCAACTTCCTGTTTGTGGCACATTATGTATATGGAAGGGGGAAAACTTTTCCAGATGGGTGGTGACCATGGTGGCCATTTTGAAGTCGGCCATTTAGGTGTATCCAAATAAATGGCCCACCCTATAAATGGCCCACCCTGTATATGACCTCGGTCGCAACGAGTTAAAAATATGATTTCTAAACTACTTGTGATCTTTTGTATGACAGCAAAGTTCCTGCCCTCTCAGGTAATTCAACAGAAATGTGCTGAACACTAATATTAAAGAACTCCACACCCTACACACATTGATTCTATAGTTCTAAATGTATCCTTTTTGTGAACATTGTACAGTACTTTTATATTATGTCTAGCAGTAGTACCCTGCATTGCCTGGAATAGTAACTGTTTGTATAACAGTAAAGTAACTTTACTATTTGTAAAAAATGACTAAGTCCCAAAATTTGCCAAAAACATTCAGGACCTCAGGGGACACTACTGGCACCCTTAGAAAAACTGATCCGTTTTTCTAAGGGCTTAAAAAACAGATTTGTATGTGTGAACCAGGCCAATAACTGTAACAGTGACTTGTTAATCGACATTTAAAATCAAAAGGCAAATCATATGGAATGAGTAGAATTGTTGGAATAAAAACGTCCTCTACTTGACATATCCTAGCAAAATGGCTGCTTCAATTAAATGTGTGAACAGGTTCTTAATCAAGATTCTTGTTTTATTACATAGCTTTGGTGGATCTAAATTTCTCAGCAGCAGAATAGGTGCTCAAGGTTTTAGAAAGAGATTGTGAGGAGGAAGTGCTTGTGGTTTCAAGAAGTTGGGAAACTCGGTTGGATAGAATAATGCTTGAATATGGTCTTTCACTGTAAACACTTACTTGTAGGTCTTCTTGATGCTATTATTTTTCAGAAAGATAATAGTCCTTTCACACAGCTTGCCAGACTTTCTGATGTTGGGTTAAATGTTTGGAAAAACCTTTGCTTTTAACTCAACGGATGTCGTGATGTAGCAAAAGTTGCTTGGAAACATGATCTGTCCAGTGGGTGAGTTTACTGGTGCCTTGCCATCTCCAATAGTGAGCAGATGACTTGAAAACAGTCCAGCAGAAACATCAGGTGTCTGTGGACCCTCATTTTTGTGTTCAGCGACATTGTCCTTATTTGTCTCCAAAAGTATGATGCTTTAAGGCAACTACAGGGTGAGCCATTTATATGGATACACCTAAATAAAATGGGAATGGTTGGTGATATCAATTTCCTGTTTGTGGCACATTAGTATATGGGAGGGGGAAACCTCAATGCCACTGAATATCTGAAATTGCTACATGATTCAGGCATTAAGGTTTCCATTGAGACGAATGGCCCCACTCTCTGTGTAACCCATATACCATACCATCAATTTTTGTGTTCCAACAGTCTTGGAGGGATCTATCCACTGTGGGTTAGTGTCAGACCAATAGCGGTGGTTTTGTTTGTTAACTTCACCATTCACAAAAAAGTTTGCCTCAACACTCATCTGAAGGCAATTGTCCGTCCTGTGAAGTAACAAGATGTGTAGCATCTGACACAACAGATATTGGAAGCCTGTACTAGCATTTCTTCTGTGGTGTTGCTATCAGTGTGTCAAGAGTGGGAGAAGAGGGTTGCATTGAGAATCCAACACAATCAGCAACATTTTGAACACATTTTATAAGTGGTCATAAACTTGTAAATCAGTAACACTGTAAATAGAAGCAAGCGCAGATAGGGTCTTATCATTTTAAACAGTTCAGCAGCTTTGAAACTGTAAAGGTACTGTCACACGCGGCAATTTTGCTTGCAATTTCACTGGCAATTTGCTGGTTGCAGTGAAATCATGGACACATTGTTCCATCTGTACACAGCAACAAAATACAACCAGCAAGTTGCCAGTGAAAGTGCAAGCAAAATTGCCGCGTGTGACGGTACCCTAAGTGTCAATGCTCACCTTGTAAGTTGTGTGACACACAACCAGTATAATAAGCAAAAATGGCGACTGCTACTGGAACCTTTGGATAAACTTGTAAATAACTCATGAAATAATAAAGTTACATTAAAACCAAGCACACAATTATTTTTCTTATGAAATTCTCAATAAGTTTGATTTGTCACATGACCCTCTTCCCATTGAAGAAAATAAAAGTGGATCCCAAATGGCCGACTTCAAAACGGCCACCATGGTCATCACCCATCTGGAAAAGTTGATATCACCAACCATTGCCATTTTATTTAGGTGCATTCATATAAATGGCCCACTATATATATCGGCAACCTACTGCTCACCGGTCTCCCTGCCTCCTCCCTTGCACCTCTCCGCTCTATCCTAAACTCAGCTGCCCGTCTAATCCACCTGCCTCCTCGCTACTCCCCCATCTCCCCCCTCCGCATGGCACTCCACTGGCTCCCCACCTCCCTAAGACCTCACTTTAAAATCCTAACCCTGACCTACAAAGCCATCCACAACCTGTCCCCCCCCTACATCTCCGACATGGTTTCACGATACCAACCCGCACGCAACCTACGCTCCTCACAGGAACTCCTTCTCTCCTCCCCCTCATCTCATCCTCCCACAACCGCATACATGACTTCTCCCGCACCTCCCCTAGACTCTGGAACTCTCTCCCCCAGCACGTCCGACAGTCGCCTACCCTCAAGAGCTTCAAAAAGAACCTCAAAACTCATCTATACCAACAAGCCTACAACCTATGATGAGACCCTGCGCCGCTCCACCAAACGCTTGGCGCTCCCCCACCCTATCGTGTTCCCCCCACCCCTATAGACTGTGAGCCCTCGTGGACAGGATCCTCTCCCGTCGTGTATCAGCAAGCATTCACTGCTCATGTGTACTGTACCTGTCGTTGTTACCCCCACTTCTTATGTAAAGCGCCATGGAACCAATGGCGCAATATAAATAAATAATAATAATAATAATATATATATATATTGGTGTCATTCAATATTCTGTGAGCATTTATGCACTCGCCTCGATATATACTAATTTGTCACAAACAGGAAGCTTCTCTCAACAATCATTTAGGTGTATATCCATATAAATGGCCCACCCTGTACTTTTGAGGCGCACTGCAAAATGAAGAAAGTAAGGAACACCATATTTGAGTTCAGATTTAGTTGGAATGGTTTACTGGTACCATGTCATATTGGCAGAGCCCCTGAGGTGCCATAATTAAAGAAACCCCAAGTGACCCTATTTTACAAAATGCACCCCTCAATGACTTCATTCAGGTGTGCAGTCAGGGCCAGCGTTAGGAGGGGGCAGACTGGGCAGTTGCCCAGGGCCCCCACTCTCTTAGGGCCACATCACACGAGGCCATATCGGCGGCGATTTTATAGACGACGCAGGGGCATGGCCTATCGCCACCTCCTGTGAAACCGGGTGACCACTGTGGAGTGATGTGTACACATCGCTCCATGTAAATGGGGTACTGCGATCTCCCAGGCGATGGGAGCCATGTTACAGCATCGCCGCTGGGGTTTTGAGACACCCCAGCGGCGCCAGGGCACAAAAAACGTGTGCGCTCCCAACCGTCGCCGCTGACATCTCCAGCGATGTTAACTGGTGAGACGTGGCCTTTAGGGGCCCCCAAAAGAGCTGAACTGAAAATAGCAATAAAACAGTAAAAAAAATAAAAAAATGCACTTATTTGGTATCGCTGCGTTCGTAAGAATCTAAGCTATCAATAAATGAAGTAAATTAATCCAATTGGTAAATGACGTAACGGGGAAAAAAATAAAAACGCCAGAATTATGTTTTTTGGGCCACCACGTTGTTACAATAAAATGCAATAAAAGGCGATCAAAATGTTGTAATTGACTCAAAATGATATCAGTAAAAATGTCAGCTCAGGGCACAAAAGGTAAGCCCTCACATAGCCCTGTATCTTCAAAAATTAAAACATCATAGGTCTCGGAAAATGGCGAATAAAGTACCGTATATACTCACATATAAGCCGAGTTTTTCAGCCCAAAAATTGGGCTGAAAAGTACCCCCCTCGGCTTATACGCGAGTCAATACGGCAGCCCCAGCAGCCCCAGCAGCCTCAGTAATCCAGGGCCCCCCCAGCCTTGCTCCGGTAGCCTGTAAAGTAAAATATACTTATCACTGTCCCGCTGCCGTCCGCGCCCGCATCTGCCGACATCCCGATCCTCCATCTTCATGCGTCTTCTTCCGGTTTCCTCTGTTCGTCGCAGGCAATGACTTCATTGCCGGCTCCGAACACAGGAAGTCGGAAGAAGACGCATGAAGATGGAGGATCGGGATGTCGGCAGATGCGGGCGCGGACGGCAGCGGGACAGTGATAAGTATATTTCACTTTACAGGCTACCGGAGCAAGGCTGGGGGGGCCCTGGATTACTGGGGCTGCTGTATACTACCGCTGGGGCTGCTATATACTACCACTGGGGCTTCTGGGGCTGCTGTATACTACCACTGGGGCTGCTGGGGCTGCTATATACTACCACTGAGGCTGCTGGGGATGCTATATACTACCACTGGGGCTGCTGTATACTACCACTGGGGCTGCTATATACTACCACTGGGGCTGCTATATACTACCACTGGGGCTGCTGTATACTACCACTGGGGCTGCTGGGGCTGCTATATACTACCACTGGGGCTGCTGGGGATGCTATATACTACCACTGGGGCTGCTGTATACTACCACTGGGGCTGCTGGGGCTGCTATATACTACCACTGGGGCTGCTGGGGATGCTATATACTACCACTGGGGCTGCTGTATACTACCACTGGGGCTGCTGGGGCTGCTATATACTACCACTGGGGCTGCTGGGGCTGCTATATACTACCACTGGGGCTGCTGGGGATGCTATATACTACCACTGGGGCTGCTGGGGCTGCTGTATACTACCACTGGGGCTGCTGTATACTACCACTGGGGAGGCCTGTATACCACTGGGGGGGGCCTGTATACTACACTGCTGGGGGCTGTATACCTGTGCTGGGGTCCACCCTCGGCTTATACACGAGTCAATAGGTTTTTCCAGATTTTTGGGGCAAAAGTAGGGGGGTCGGCTTATACACGGGTCGGCTTATACACGAGTATATACAGTAATTTTTTTTTATTTTTTTTTTAATTGAATTTAAAAAAATGTTCAGTCTGTTCTTATTCTGACCTATCAACTTATGAAGTCACTTTTACCATATAGTTACCATGATAAATTAAAAAACTAAAAAAACAATTGGGGAATTGCACTTTTATTTGCAATTTCAAAGCACTTGGAGTTGTTTTCTCATTCTCCAGTACATTTTGTGGTAGAATGAATGATGTAATTCAATAGTACAACTCATTCTGAAAAAAAAACAAGCCCTCGTACGGCAATGTGGAAGGAAAAATAAACAAGTTATGGCTATTGGAAGAGGTGAGGAAAAAACAAAAATGAAAAATAGCTCAATGGTAAAAGTTATAACATCCTTGTAATTGCCATATAATAGCAGCAGGAGCTTACCCCACAGGCTTCAATCTTCACATGGTCATGATGGCTGTAATTAGAGTTAGGGGACCTCCTTAATTCCTACATTTGTAGCCAGTTATCAAGCAGAACTTACAAGGCATTAAAGGGGATGTCCAGGATTAATAAAACTTTACTATATAACCCCTCCCCTCCTGTACCTATATGTCCTGATTGCCTAGAGTTATTGTAATTGTGCTTGTCTCCCCTATCCTCATGTAAAGCGCCATGGAACCTAATGGCGCTATATAAATAAATAATCATAATAATATTCTTTTAAAAACAGTTCCACCCCTGTGTACAGGTGGCATGTGGTATTACAGCATAGGCCCATTCCCTTTAATTAAGCTGAGCTGCAATATCACATACAACCTGTAGACAGGGGTGGCGCTGTTTTTGAAAGAAATCAGTCATGTTTATAGAATTCTGGACAATCCCTTTAAGATCAATATTTCCTCTAGTGACCCCAGAACAACACAAGACCACCAGGATGGGGCTTAATTCAAATGTACTTTTTTTAAAAAATATGAATAGTATAGCAGATCTTTGTTAAAGATGACATTTAAGTAGGTGATTCTATGAAAACATTTTCCTTACTGAATCTCCAGTTTGGAAATTCTATTTTGTTAAACACTTGTAGGTAACTTTTAATCAATATAAGGAGTTCTGTGTTCACAATCCCGATCTCTTGGTCAGAGGATAAGAGAATAGAAAGAGCGACTCTCCCTGGATGAGCCGTCTTGTATGATACAGACAGACAATGATGGGAATAGATGTGTGTGTCTGTGTGTGTGCTCGACAGAAAAGAGAAAAGGGTACTACCTGAGGAAGACAGTAGAGTACAGTTGAAACATGTTGTGGCAGCACAAAGGAAGGTACCACCTGAGGAAGACAGTAGAGTACTATTGAAACATGTTGTGGCAGCACAAAGGAAGGTACCACCTGAGGAAGACAGTAGAGTACTGTTCAAACATGTTGTGGCAACACATGGGAAGGTACCACCTGAGGAAGACAGTAGAGTACTGTTGAAACATGTTGTGGCAGCACATGGGAAGATACCACCTGAGGAAGACAGTAGAGTACTGTTGAAACATGTTGTGGCAGCACATGGGAAAGTACCACCTGAGGAAGACAGTAGAGTACTGTTGAAACATGTTGTGGAAGCACAAGGAGCCAATAAAGGTCTGATATTTGTTGCTCTGCTTGTGATTCATTTAGTGCTCCACAAGCCGATAAAAAAACCCTATTTTTTCCTATATGTGTGTGTACTTGGTGTATACATGTAATATATAGTGTTTGTGTCACATACCGTGTGTTGTGTGTATGTAACATCTACATTTATAAATCACAGCAGCACAGATTT
Source organism: Allobates femoralis (assembly GCA_033576535.1). NCBI lineage: Eukaryota > Metazoa > Chordata > Amphibia > Anura > Aromobatidae > Allobates > Allobates femoralis. The sequence goes on along the minus strand of JARQOC010000002.1, from coordinate 479,027,097 downwards.
CCTAGGTGTAAACAGGTCGGCAATCGCCCAACAAACGAGCAAAATGCAGCTCATCACCGGGTGATTGGATGTTTATGAAGGAACAAAAATCTTTGCTCTCGACAGCACATCGCCTGCTGCAAACTGCAGAAGTGCTGCTGATAACATGATACTGTTGGGCCCCACTTTGCCTAAAACCGGCCCTGCGTGCAGTGTGCATATTAACATTACAGTGTGTCACAATTAAAAAAAAAAAATGTATTACATCTCTAAAATGTTAAGATTAGAAAAACAAGAGAGTTGTGGAGATTTATAGTCATTCTCATTTTGCAAAAAAGTAATCCACCACACTCCATCAATCATAAAACATAACTTTTATTAAGACTACACAACAATATATAACTTTGTATATTTGTGTACCGCATTCCAGACAATAGTGGGGTTCATACACAATAGCATCTGCAGTTAGGATAATTGAATGACTATTGAACCCTCACTTAGGCTAGGGTCACACTTGGCATGAGATTTTTTAGTGCCTTAAAAAAAAACATGAGTTTTTGCATGCTTTTTTCCATTTCCGCATTCGTTTTTTAAGGTGTCTGATGGCACCCTGCGTTTTAGCATGTGTTTTTAAATCAGCACCCAAAAAAATGTTCATGAACTATTTTTTGGTGCTGTTTCAAAAACGCATGCGTTTTTTATCATGGGCCCCTATGGAAAACGCATGCGTTTTTAGATGGTACTAAATGGTACTAATGTACCATGCGTTTTTGCATGCGTTTTTGAAGGCAGCTCCTCACATAAGTGCAAAAACTCATGCCAAAAACGCATGGCACTTTAGACATGCATTTTTGCTATTAAGGCATGCGTTTTTGCTATTAGGGCATGCGTTTTTTTTGCATGGAGGCCTATGGGTGCGTTTTTACATGCTTTTTTTTAAAAATGCAGGTCTCCAAAAAAGCATGAAAAAAACGCATGTGTGACCCTAGCCTTAGAGTGACCATAAGCCACTACTGAAAATGGGCAAATTGGAGCAAAATGCAAGAACTCAAAACCACACACCGATACCTCCCCACAAGCCACCATGTACAAGAAATGAAAGAAATAATAATAATCTTTATATAGAGCCAACATATTCAGCAGCCATTTTAATCAACTGAGTTTTATATGGACAGTAAGAATCATATAGTTGGACTCTCCTATATTCAATTTCATACATAGTTTCCGGAGGCAGAGAGTTTTCAACCAAAAAATAATAATTGCAAAAAACAAGCCTGTTCTATCTCAATGCTCTTTATTATAAAGTAATGCACACGATAAAAACAAGCTACATATTGCACATAAGTAATAAAAAATGTAATATAGTCTGGTATCTTAGAGACGGGTTAATGGCCTTTTACTACCAGCAAACAGTGACATTGGGGTACAAAACATATCACCAGATAGGTTATAGTGGGAATATTTATAGAGGTTAGGTCAGAAGATCAAGGGAAAGGTAACTATCTGCCACATAGTCACTATATCCACCATGATTCACATGCCCTGCATGGTATATAACAACCAGTTCCCCTCCTATCCCACTATATACACCCAGGAGTAGTTTCTTGCTTACCCATAGCCACAGCTGGAGGTAGATGGCACTCTGGAGTACCCCGACGCGTTTCCCTCAGCTTCCTCAGGGGCATGTTCTCTATCCAGCCTCTAGTCCTTATATGTCACCTACACCTGACTAATTGCCTCCCCGCACCTGTACCGCATACACACGGCCGCGCCGTCCATCACTCGCGGTTTCCGGCCTTCACAGACCGGATGTGCGTCGCGACGTCACATCCGCCCTTCACAGAAGCCTTCTGCCGCACAGCGAGGGACGGGCGACCGCGCATGCGCGGATCGCGGGCGCCATTTTACAATAGGGCAGTTTTGCCCACATCATAAATATGGCGTTTTTTTTTTTTTTTTTGACTAAATGAAGAACCCCCCCCCCATGGAGACATCACAGACCACTATCTGGAGGTATATAGAAAGAGTATTCTAGGAGACAAACTCACAAGGAAGGGGAAGTATCAGCATGAATACATATATGTATAAACATAAAGATATACATTTTTCAGCAGTTTGTACATTCTCTCTCCAGTCCAAGGATGTCGTCTCTGAGACTAATTTCTCCTCCAGATCAGGATTATGATGATATATAGGGCATCATTCAAGTCTCTTAGGCTCAATCAGTGGATGGTGACAAAACTAAGAACTAAAACAGCAGAAAAAAGAAAATAAAAACAGTTAAAACCACAAAAAGAAATATTTACTGGGGAACCCATCAAGGGTCTCCATCACGGTGCCACATAGAGTCAAATATCTATAGATCAAACAGCATGCTGCCTAGTCAGAACAACGATAGTCCCATTTATTTCCCTCATCTTTGGCCGAGAGCGCACCCATGCATAGAGAGATGCACATAAAAAATACTACATAGTGGATCAAAAATCATAAATAGGACGAGAAACTAAGTCTCTCGTTCAACCCCCTGGGGATAAAGTCCCCAGGCGGACGATCCACTGGCACTCTCTTTTTGCAAGTGCTTTCTTATAATCCCTACCCCTCACCCCTAAGTGGCAGACATCGATGGCCATAAATCTGAGGTTCGTTGGGTCACAGTCATGTTTCACCTTAAAGTGACGAGGCAGTGTCTTAAGGCAGGGATCACTCAATTCCACCTTTTTGGCCGCCAAAATGTCTCTTACGTGTTCCCTGACCCTAATTCTAAATTCACGTGTTGTTAAACCAATATATATCATGCCACAAGGACATGTGGCATGATATATGAGATTTTTAGTGGTGCACGTTATATAGTGCCTTATATCATAGATCTTATCATTATTTGCGGCCCTAAATGTCTTAGATCTTATTGAGTTTTGGCACGCCAAACATTCACCACAAGGAAAAAATCCTACCCGTGTCCTGCCTCCACTCACTATCGGTCTTGATTTATTCACATAATGACTGTGTACCAACGTGTCCCTCAGACTGCAACTTCTTCTTGTGGTCAGCAGTGGCCTTTCCGTCACGGATTCCTTTAATCCAGGTACCAGATGGAGGATACCCCAATGTTTTTTCAAGACACCCCTGATTCTGTCCCACTTATCATTATATGTTGTTAAAAATCTCACAATTTGTACACCTTCCTCCTTCCCCCTCTCCTCCGACCGTCTCCTCCCCTGCAGAAGGGCACCCCTTTGTAAACCCTGGGCTTTATGGTATCCACGTTTCACACAGCGTTTGCTATACCCCCTTGACAGAAAGCGATTTCTCAGATCTTTGGCCTGCTCCTCGAAAAATATTTCCGAGGAGCAGACTCTTTTGGCCCTTATATATTGGCCAATAGGGATCGCCGATATCGTAGCTGAGGTATGAGCTGAAGTCGCGTGCAAAAGTGCATTCACTGATGTTTCCTTTCTATACATATCTGTCTGTATAGAACCATCAGGATGAATGAGTATATTCACATCCAAGAAATCCATCGACGACGTGTGATGCTTGTGGGTTAGTCTGATATTATATTCATTGGAGTTAAGATTTTTCATGAATTCCTCCAGTTGTAATACTGTCCCCCTCCACAGCATCAACACGTCGTCGATGTATCTCATCCATGATAGGGCATGGGTGGCGGCACGTGCGCCCTCCCCGAAAATCTCCCTCTCCCAAAAACCGAGAAAGAGATTTGCGTACGAGGGCGCACATGCCGCCCCCATTGCCGTACCCCGCTGCTGCAAGAAGAAACGGTCTTTGAAGAGGAAGAAGTTGTGAGTTAATATATATTCTAGAAGGTCCAGAATCAGGGTGCTAAGAGAATCCTCCAAACTACTACCTCTCAAAAAGAAGGTCACTGCCTTAAGACCATCCAAGTGATTTATTGAGGAGTACAAAGACTCCACGTCTGCTGTAACCAAAAGAGTGTCTGGATCCACAAAGATCCCATCAATCTGCCTCAGGACATCCGATGTGTCACGGACATAGGAGGGCAGCGTTTCCACCAGTGGATGCAGGTAAAACTCGATAAACCTGCATACTGGGTCACATAGCCCCCCTATCCCGGACACAATCGGACGTCCCGGGGGACTGAGGGGATCTTTGTGGATCTTTGGCAACAGGTAAAAGGTCGGCCGTTTACATTTCAGTTTTTCATATACAGACGGTCATAGGTAAAAATTATATATAGATAAAAAAATTACAATACAGTAATTAAAGTATAGAATCAATGTAAAAAATACAAAACTATAATTAAAGCAGAGTAAGAATGTAAAAAATACAAAACAATAATTCCAGCAAAAATAAAGGTGACCCTGTTCAAAAGAGCTTACAATCTATAACAAGATTAGGGGTACACAAAGTACAGGGGCAAATTACAATGATGGGGTAGGCATCTTGAGGAAAAGGGGGATAGAAACTATTAGTAATTATTAGGGGATAGTACTACTGGGGATAGTAACTATTGCTTTGGCATAATAAATCAAAAAGTGCATGTGCTTCCAAGAGGAGGAGCCACTACATGTTTCACAATTTGGCTTACTCGGGGAGGGGGGGCTAAAATTATTATAATTTTTTTTTATCATTATTGCCCCATTTTATTCCATGGCGCTTTACATGTGAAAAGGGGCAGAGATGGACAAGTACAATATTTATGATCAATACAAGGCACACGCAGGTACAGGAGGAGAGGAAACCTGCCCGTGAGGGCTCACAGTCTGCAAGGGATAGGGGAGGATACACTAGGAAGGGAAGAGCTGTTCATGCTGTGGTTTGGTGGACTGAGGCTCACTGCAGGTTGTAGGCTTCTCAGAAGCTCCTTTTTCAGGCTCCTTTTGAAGGTTTCCACGATAGGTGAGGGTCTGATATGTTGAGGCTGAATGTTCCAGAGTATAAGAGGGGGAGGGGAGCACAGGAGATACAGTGCCTTGTGAAAGTATTTGGCCCCCTTTAACTTTTCAATCTTTTGCCACATTTCAGGCTTCAAACATAAAGATATATGCAAATTTGCACTTCACTAAGGAAGTTGAGAAACTCCCGTGCCACATTTAAGCAGCTTCCTCAAAGTCATAATCGCTTTCCTACAAGCTTTTAATATAACTAAGGGATTTGTGCCAGATCAGAACCCCAAACTACAGACGCTGCGTTTCGGGGTACCTGCCCCTCATCAGTGTAGTGTGTGGGATATTCTGATCTGGCAGAGTGAGTGGGCTAAGACAAGGTCTGGGAATTTGCTCTCAACCTTATGGAGAGAGCGAAGTAGGTGAGGAGTTTGTAAGCCACTTCCCTCCTCTCAGATATATGCAAATTTGCACTTCACTAAGGAAGTTGAGAAACTCCCGTGCCATATTTAAGCAGCTTCCTCAAAGTCATAATCGCTTTCCTACAAGTTTTTAATATAACTAAGGGATTTGTGCCAGATCAGAACCCCAAACTACAGATGCTGCGTTTCGGGGTACCTGCCCCTCATCAGTGTAGTGTGTGGGATATTCTGATCTGGCAGAGTGAGTGGGCTAAGACAAGGTCTGGGAACTTGCTCTCAACCTTATGGAGAGAGCGAAGTAGGTGAGGAGATTGTAAGCCACTTCCCTCCTCTCAGATATATATATAAGTACAGAGGGATGGCTGGGTCTTGGTAGATTTCCAGTGGTCTGATACTGCTTCCATTTCAATATAATCACTTGCACAATGCTCCTTGACATATTTAAAACTTGGGAAATCTTTTTGTATCCAAATCCGGCTTTAAACTTTGCCACAACCGTGTCTCGGACCTACCTGGTGTGTTCCTTCGTCTTCATGATGCTCTCTGCACTTGAAAAGGAATCCTGAGACTATCATAGATCAGATGCATTTATACAGAGGCTTGATTACACACAGGTGGATTCTATTTATCCTTACCAGTGATTTAGGACAACATTGGATCATTCAGAGATCCTCTCTGAACTTCTGGAGTGAGTTTGCTGCACTGAAAGTAAAGGGGCCGAATAATATTGCACGCCCAACTTTTTCAGTTTTTTATTTGTTTGAAACGTTTAAAACATCCAATAAATTTTGTTCCACTTCATGATTGTGTCCCACTTGTTGATGATACTTCACAAAAAAGTTAGAATTTATATCTTTATGTTTGAAACCTGAAATGTAGCTAAAGGTTGCAAACTTCAAGGGGACCAAATACTTTCACAACGCCCTGTATTTTGTATGCGATTGTGGGAAGAAAAGATAAGAGGGGACTAGAGAAGGAGATCTTGGGAGGTTTGCAGGTTGTGTGAAGGTAGACCATGGGAGACCATGTCACAGATGTATGGAGGAGACAGATTGTGGATGGCTATTTATGTCATAGTTAGGGCTTTGAACTGGGGTCTTTAAGAAATTGGGGAGCCGGTGAGGGCTTGGCAGAGAGGAAAGACCAGGGAATAATGAGAAGACAGGTGTATTAGTCAGGCAGCGGAAGTGCAAGAATGCTAGAGGGGAAGCCAGAGAGCAGTAGGTTGAAGTAGTCAATGCAATAGATAATGAGGCCATGAACAAGTGTTTTTGCAGTTTCTTGGTCAAGGAATCTACAAATCTAGAAAATATTTATGATTTGGAGTTGGCAGGATGTGGTAAGGGTTTGGATATGTGACTTGAAAGAGAGGACAGAGTCAAGGATCATGCCAAGGCACCGAGCATGCGGGGCTGGGTTCAGTGAGCAGCCATTAACTTTGATGGATAGGTCTGGTGGAGAGGGAGAGTGAGATGGAAGAAAGATGATCAGTTCAGCTTTAGAAAGCAAACAGAAAAGAAAGATGAAATAGTGGACAGACATTGCAGGATTTTGGTTAGTAAGGAGGTTATGTCAGGTCCAGAGATGCAGATGTGTGTCCTCACCATAGAGATGATACTGAAAGCTGTGAGACTATATTGGTTGTCCCAGGCTTAGAGTGTAGATGGAGAAGAGTAGGGGTGTTAGAACTGAACCTTGATGGACACTGACATGTAGGGAGTGATGTGAGGAGGTTGTGTGTGAGAGGGGGATGCTGAAAGTTGTTTTAAGTTTAAATTTAAAAGTTTATAGGTGTAATAGGTACAAAAGGCCCCATAATATGTTACACAATTTCTCCTGAACATGGTAATTCTCCATTAGTGACTGGATAGTACTTTTTGGCCTCACTGAAGGATTCGCTAGAGAAGGATCACCATTAGATTTTTGGAGCACAGATTTTTCTAGAATAGTTTGCGGACTCCATTTGCAGAGCTCCTAAGTTCCAGAACAGAAGTAATCCCTTCAAGTGACAACATTTTGAAAATTACACCCCACTGGGATTCATGTATGGGTGTAATGATTATTTAGTCTCTTGAAATTACCAATGAAGTCAACCGAAGTAAATGTTGCAGTATTAAAAACTGAATATAAGTTGTGCCCAGTACATTGTAATCCCTGTACATTGTGCTCAGCTTGTGCTGGTGGAAACCTGCACCCAAAATAAGCAGTCTTCCACACTACAAGAATGCCAAACATGAAGAATTAACTGTGGTTTAAAAACAATGTGGAGCTCAGGAGAAAGGGGGGCATTTGGATTTTGGAGCTCAGATTTTGCTGGATTTTTTTTTTTTTGAGGGAGGTAGCTATAGCATTTTTACAAAGCTTTTGTGCTACCAGTAACACAGAAACCCCCATATATTTCCGTGGACAGATGATGTTCCTGAATGTGGACTTGTGTTGTTGTGGGTTGAGTTAAATGCCATTTGGTTTCGATTTGGGTACAGAACATTTTAGATCAGTCCACATACATCCTGTGTGCTATGATGAGCACTTACAGTTGTGCTTAAAAGTTTACATACCCCGTGGCAGATTTTTTTGATTTCTTGACTTTTTTTTGAGAGAATATGAACGTGTTTTACCTTTTTAAATCATAATGAAAACCAAAAACATCCATATGACCCTGATCAAAAGTTCACATACCGTGGTAATTTTTTCCTGTTAACATGCACAGTAGTTGACAAAAATGGGTTTGAATGGCTAAAAAAGGTAATATCTTCACCTGTGACCTGTTTGCTTGTAATCAGTGTGTGTGCATAAAAGCTGAGTGAGTTTCTGGGATCCAGACAGACTCTTACATCTTTCATCCAACCACTGACGTTTCTGGATTGTGATTCATGGGGAAAGCAAAATAATTGTAAACGGATCTGTGAGAAAAGATAGTGAGTCCTGTTTATACAGGAAAGGGACACAAAATGATATCCAAGGAATTTATACTACCAGTAAGCAGCGTTCAAACTGTGATTAAAAAATGGAAAATCAGGGGCTCCGTAAAAACCAAACAATGATCATGTAGACCAATAAAAATTTTGCCCATAACTGTCAGAAAAAATTGTTCAGGATGCAAAGAAAAACCCACAAATAACATAAGCTGAAATAAAGGACTCACTGAAAACTAGTGGTGTGGCTGATTCAAGCTGCACAATAAGGAGGCACTTGAAGAAAATGAGCTGCATTGTTGAGTCTCCAGAAGAAATCTATTACTGTGCGAATGCCACAAGGTATCTCACATACAATATGCCAAACCAAACAGCACGGAGACAAGCCTCCTAACTTCAGGAACAAGGTCGTTTGGAACGATGAGACCAAAATCGAACTTTTTGGCCACAACCATAAATGTTACACTTGGAGATGTGTCAACAAGGCTTGTGATGAAAGTTACACCATTCTTACTGTAAAGCACAGAGGTGGATTGCTGATGATGTGGAATGTGTGAGCTACAAAGGCACAGGAAACGTGGCTATTGTTGAAGGAAAGATGAATACAGCATGTTATCAGCAGATACTGGAGGCAAGTTTGCACTCATCAGCTCAGAAGTTGTGCATGGAACGTACTTGGACGTTTTAACATGACAACTATCCAAAATACAAGGCCAAATCGAACAGTCATTGAGGGCAATAAACGGTATTAAGAACTGGGGTATGTGAAATTTTGATCAGGCTCATTTGAATGTTTTTGGTTTATGATTTTAAAAGAAAAAAACACAGTAGTTTGACAATAATTGGCTTCACCCAACCACTAACCATGAGTTAGTTAGTTTTTGTGTTATCATTAATTTTCTCTGAAAAAAGGCCAAAAAAGCAAAAAATCTGCAGGGGCTTATAAAATTTGATCACAACTGTACATTCAGTTTTCCATCTACATGTCTGAAATATGTGATTCAGGTGAAACCCCCAATGAAGCCACTAATGACGCTGCAGTTTTACTCCGAACTCCGTTTTTCCTCTGTTCAGCAGTGTTATACTTTTCAAAGGTGCACAAAACTGTGGCTGGCCACAAATTTGTGCACAGCTAAAAGACGTATAAAAAGATGGATACCAATGGACCAGATGGGAGATCAAAGTGACTACATCTGCCTCATTACACTGAATTTTCCATTGGGAATTTTGTCTGAATCATGTTTTACAGAGATTCACATGTAATTGCTAATGTAAGTGCTCAGCATAGAGTGCAGGATAATTATTAATTGTGTTGTACTGCGATCTTTGGGAGGCAGAATGAACAAATAAACAGAACTGAATTGGTTTTATTTATTTTTTTTCGCCATTCAGCTTCCAGTATAAGTGATAGGGCGGCTTTATTCCTCTGGCCAGTACGATCACAACAATACCAAATTTAAATAGTTTTTTCTTTATGTTTGGCTACTATCACATTAAAAATACTTTTTTTTTTTTTTTACCAAATAAAGGTTTCTTTTTGCATCATTTAATTTTGAAGGCTATAGATATTGTTTAATTTTCTGCCAATAGAGTCATGTAAGGCCTTGATTTTTCAGTTGGAATTTTTATTGGTACCATTTTTGATCATGTACTGTGAGGCACCATCAAGAAGAAACAGCAATCCAGGAATAGTTTGGTTGTTTTTACACTGTTCACCATGTTTAAAAAGGAAAAGCTTTATTCTTTGGGTCAGTGCAATGCCACATTAATATAGGTTTTTTTATGATTTGCCGCTTTTACAGCATGAAAACGATTTAAAAAAACTTATATAATTTCACATTATTATATACTGAGAGCTATAGCTTTTTTATTTTTTTGCTTATTTAGGCTTATGGTGGCTTGTTTTTTGTAGGTTAAGATGATGTACAGTTGTACTGTTTTTGTTTATATATGACTCTTTGATTAAATTTTATTCCAATTTTTTCAGCTGTATGATAAAAATAAATCGTTTTTGCTATGTTTTTTATTAATTTCTTCTACTATGCTTACTGAAGGGGTTAACTAGTCTGACATTTTCATTTGATACTCTCAGATATGACAGTACCAAATACGTGTACTTTTTTTTTGTTTTTGTTTTTTTACACAAACATAACCAATTTTTGGAGTGTTTTTTATTTCTTTTTGTCAGCTTTTTTAAAATACCGTAGTTATTTTTTTAAACTTTTTTACTTAGTCCTTAAATGGGATATTACCTTTTCCTGCTGTGATTGCAGCTGCACTGTATTGCAATACTGGATGATTGCAATACAGAGCAGCTGTCAGATTTGCCAGAATTTTCAGCTGAAGGCATAACCATGAGGCTTTCAAAAGTCTGGTGACCTGGAAGTCGTTATGATGACCTGAGGTCACCATGGTAACATCATGGGGGCACCACACAGAAGGGAGAGGGTGAGCAATCCCTCCCCCAACCTCCTAAGTGCTATGATTGATATTAATCACAGCATTTAGGGGGTTATGCAGCCAGGAAAGGTGTGGGGACAAACCCTGGCTGTGAGAACTGGGGCTCAGCTATCAGGAAAGCTGAGTACACGGCTGCGATTGCACCAGGCACAGCTCCTCTGCCCCTGTGATATGTACCAATACATCCAGGGTTGGGAACACCTTCTCATCTAGGACATATAGGTATATCTAAGGTTGTGAAAGGGTTAAACTGTGTCTAAGGCTGGTTTTACACCATGGTTTTCTGGATCCGGGGATGACCAGTGTGAACCGGACAGCCACGGATCTGGTTTCGGCTCCATAGCATTCCTATGGGACCGGATGGAGCCGGATGGCAGCTGTGTGCTATGTTCCATCTGTCCGGGAGGATCTGAGACAATTCAGATTTTTCTCCCTAACACAAAAACACTGGAAGCAACATTTTTGTGTCCAGGGGAAAATCTGACAAAATCGGATACTCCTGGATCCGCCTGTATCCGGCGCAATCCGGATCCCTCTAACATGGGGGTCTATGGCGCCAGATCGCCCCAGATCCGACATAAAATCAGATCCTGGAGCCGGATGCCAGCTGCTGAAGTTTAGCAGCGGGCGCTGCTAAACTTCAGCACCATCAGCTGTCCCCTGCTGTGATTTCAGGACTGCGGCTAGCGGGCAGTTCTTGAAATTGCAGCAGCTGCGGCTGCTATCAGTTGAATCCAGCTGCAAACCGGACCCCCTCTGGTTCTGTTTGAAAATGAGGTCCGGGACTGTCCGGTTTTAACTGGACAGACCCAGACCTGATCACACCGTGGTGTGAAGCCGGCCTTAGTCTAATCCATTTCGTAAAAATACTTTGCTCTATTAAAAAAGTTTTCAGTTTCTTTAAATATCTTACAAAGACCTTGATTCAATTGTCTCAAGGCCATTATTTTTACAACTACAGAATGTTAACCCCTTCACCCCCGGGCCTATTTTGACCTTAATGACCAGGCCATTTTTGTCAATTCTGACCAGTGTCCCTTTATGAGGTAATATCTCTGGAACGCTTCAACGGATCCTAGCGATTCTGAGATTGTTTTTTCGTGACATATTGGGCTTCATGTTAGTATTAAATTTAGGTTGATAATTTTTGCGATTATTTGTGAAAAAATTAAAAATTTGGCAAAATTTTGGAAAATTTTGCAATTTTCAAATTATGAATTTTTATTCTGCTAAACCAGAGAGGTATGTGCCACAAAATAGTTAATAAATAACATTTCCCACATGTCTACTTTATATCAGCACAATTTTGAAAAAAAAATAAATTTTTGTTCGGACATTATAAGGGTTCAAAGTTCATCAGCAATTTTTCATTTTTCCAGCAAAATTTACAAAGCCATTTTTTTTAGTGACCACATCACATTTGAAGTCCCTTTGAGGGGTGTACATGACGGAAAACACCCAAAAGTGACACCATTCCAAAAACTGCACCCCTCAAGCTACTCAAAACTACATTCAAGAAGATTATTAACCCTTCAGGTGCTTCACGGAACTAAAGCAAAGTGGAAGGAAAAAATGGTCATTTTAATTTTTCCAACAAAAATGTTCTTTTAGCCTCAATTCTTTCATTTTCACATGGGGAACAGGATAAAATGGATCCTAAAAATTGTTGGGCAATTTCTCCTGAGTAAATCGATATCTCATATGTGGTCATAAACCACTGTTTGGGCGCATGGCAGGGCTCAGAAGGGAAGGAGCGCAGTTTGACTTTTGGAGCTAATTTTCCATTCAAAAAGTCAAATGGCGCTCCTTCCCTTCTGAGCCCTGCCGTGCGCCCAAACAGTGGTTTATGACCACATATGAGGTATCGGTGTACTCAGGAGAAATTGCCCAACAATTTTTAGGATCCATTTTATCCTGTTCCCCGTGTGAAAATGAAAAGATTTAGGCTAAAAGAAAATTTTTGTAGAAAAAAGAAGTACTTTTTCATTTTTACGGATGAATTTGTGAAGCACCTGGGGGTTCAAAATGCTCATCACCCATCTAGATAAATTCCTTGGGGGTCTAGTTTCCAAAATGGGGTCACATATGGGGGAGCTCCAATGTGTAGGCACATAGGGGCTCTAGAAACGCGACATGGTGTCCGCTAACAATTTGAGCTGATTTTTCAGTCAAATTGTTAGCGGACACCATGTTGCGCTTGGAGAGCCACTGTGTGCCTAAACATTGGAGCTCCCTCACAAGTGACCCCATTTTGGAAACTAGACCCCCCAGGGAACTTATCTAGATGGGTGGTGAGCATTTTGAACACCCCAGTGCTTCACAAATTAATCTGTAAAAATGAAGAAAGAACATTTTTATGGAAAAAAAAGTACTTTTTCATTATTACGGATGAATTTGTGAAGCACCTGGGGGTTCAAAATGCTCACCACCCATTTAGATAAGATCCCTTGGGGTCTAGTTTCCAAAATGGGGTCACTTGTGGGGGAGCTCCAATGTGTAGGCACACAGGGGCTCTCTAAACGCGACATGGTGTCCGCTAACAATTTGAGCTGATTTTTCAGTCAAATTGTTAGCGGACACCATGTTGCGCTTGGAGAGCCACTGTGTGCCTAAACATTGGAGCTCCCCCACAAGTCACCCCATTTTGGAAACTAGACCCCCCAGGGAACTTATCTAGATGGGTGGTGAGCATTTTGAACACCCCAGTGCTTCACAAATTAATCTGTAAAAATGAAGAAAGAACATTTTTATGGAAAAAAAAGTGTTTTTTTCATTTTTACGGATGAATTTGTCAAGCACCTGGGGGTTAAAAATGCTCACCACCCCTCTAGATAAGTTCCCTGGGGGTCTAGTTTCCAAAATGGGGTCACTTGTGAGGGAGCTCCAATGTTTAGGCACACAGTGGCTCTCCAAACGCGACATGGTGTCCGCTAACAATTTGACTGAAAAATTAGCTTAAATTGTTAGCGGACACCATGTAGCGTTTGGAGAGCCCCTGTGTGCCTAAACATTGGAGCTCCCTCACAAGTGACCCCATTTTGGAAACTAGACCCCCAAGGAACATATCTAGATGCATAGTGAGCACTTTGAACCCCCAGTGCTTCACAAATTGATCCGTAAAAATGAAAAAAGAAAATTTTTGTGAAAACAAATGTACTTTTTCCTTCTTACGGATCAATTTGTGAAGCACCTGGGGGTTCAAAGTGCTCACTATGCATCTAGATATGTTCCTTGGGGGTCTAGTTTCCAAAATGGGGTCACTTGTGGGGAGCTCCAATGTTTAGGCACACAGGGGCTCTCCATAACGCGACATGGTGTCCGCTAACTATTGAAATCGTTAGCGGACACCATGTCGTGTATGGAGAGCCCCTGTGTGCCTAAACATTGGAGCTTCCCCACAAGTGACCCCATTTTGGAAACTAGGCCCCCCAAGGTACATATCTAGATGTATAGTGAGCACTTTGAACCCCCAGGTGCTTCACAAATTGATCCGTAAAGAAGGAAAAAGTACATTTTTTTCACAGAAATTTTCTTTTTTCATTTTTACGGATCAATTTGTGAAGCACCTGGAGGTTCAAAGTGCTCACTATGCATCTAGATATGTTCCTTGGGGGGTCTAGTTTCCAAAATGGGGTCACTTGTGAGGGAGCTCCAATGTTTAGGCACACAGGGGCTCTCCATACGCGACATGGTGTCCGCTAACTATTGGAATCGTTAGCGGACACCATGTCGTGTATGGAGAGCCCCTGTGTGCCTAAACTTTGGAGCTCCCCCACAAGTGACCCCATTTTGGAAACTAGACCCCCCAAGGAACATATCTAGATGCATAGTGAGCACTTTGAACCCCCAGGTGCTTCACAAATTGATCCGTAAGAAGGAAAAAGTACATTTGTTTTCACAGAAATTTTCTTTTTTCATTTTTACGGATCAATTTGTGAAGCACCTGGAGGTTCAAAGTGCTCACTATGCATCTAGATATGTTCCTTGGGGGGTCTAGTTTCCAAAATGGGGTCACTTGTGGGGAGCTCCAATGTTTAGGCACACAGGGGCTCTCCATACGCGACATGGTGTCCGCTAACTATTGGAATCGTTAGCGGACACCATGTCGTGTATGGAGAGCCCCTGTGTGCCTAAACTTTGGAGCTCCCCCACAAGTGACCCCATTTTGGAAACTAGACCCCCCAAGGAACATATCTAGATGCATAGTGAGCACTTTGAACCCCCAGGTGCTTCACAAATTGATCCGTAAGAAGGAAAAAGTACATTTGTTTTCACAGAAATTTTCTTTCTTCATTTTTACGGATCAATTTGTGAAGCACCTAGAAAAAAAATGGCGTAGGGCTCCGCCATATTTTTGGTCCAGCCAGGTACAACTTGGCAGCTACGGACTGCCAGCAACCCCCAGCTGCCTCATTGTACCTGGCTGGCAACCAAAAATACAGCAAAGCCCATTTTTATTTTTTTTTCTTGGACTAATTCTAGAAAAAAACTGGCGTGGGGCTCCGCCATATTTTTGGTCCAGCCAGGTACAACTTGGCAGCTACGGACTGCTACCAATCCCCAGCTGCCTCGTTGTACCTGGCTGGCCACCAAAAATACAGCAAAGCCCTTTTTTTTTCTTCTAGAACTAATTCTAGAAAAAAAAAATGACATGGGGCTCCGCCATATTTTTGGTCCAGCCAGGTACAACTAGGCAGCTGGGGGCTGGAATACGCAGCATGGAGAGGCCCAAGCGTTCTGGGCCCCCCATGCTGCGAATTGCAGCCCGCAGCCGCCCCAGAAAATGGCGCATTCATTGAAGCGCCATTTTCTGGCGCTGTACCCATGCTCTTCCAGTTGCCCTGGTGCCGGTGGCAAACTGGGTAATAAAGGGGTTAATGCCAGCTTTTTATTGGCAGCTGGCACTAAGCCCGAGATTCATAATATAGGGCCAATGTTAGACCCGCCATTAGGAATCTCTGGTAAATAGTCAGAAAATACACACAGAGAAAAATCTTTTTATTTGAAAAAAATAACACAAACAAAATTCGGACTCCATCTTTATTATAAAGATCCGACGTAGTCCACAACGAAGGTCCCACGACGCTCGATTGCCTCCGACGTAGTCCACAACGAAGGTCCCACGACGCTCGATCGCCTCTGGTCAATCCAGAGACTGCAGCAAGGGATGAAGTGTCCTCTTCCTACAGTCTCTGGGGTCAGAGTTATGGTGCACTGTATGACAATGACCTGTCATACAGTGCACCATGACTATGATCCCAGAGACTACAACAAGAGGACACTTGATCCCTTGTTGCACCCATCCATCCACCTATGCACCCATCATCCACGCACGCACACACACAACCACGCACCCACATCCACGCACATCCACACACACATCCACGCACGCATACATCCACACACGCACGCTGACATTTAAGCACGCTGACATCCACGCACGCTAATATCCACGCACGCTGACATCCACGCACGCTGACAATCATGCACGCACGTTGACATTCAAGCACGCTGACATCCATGCACGCACACATCAACGCACGCACGCTGACATCCACGCATGTGCACATCCACGCACGCACATCCACACACGCTGACATCCACGCACGCTGACATCCACGCATGCTGACATCCATGCGCGCTAGCATCCACGCACGCACGCTGACATTCAAGCACGCACACTGACATCCACACATGCACACATCCACACACGCACGCTGACATCCACGCACATCCACACACGTACGCTGACATCCACGCACATCCACACACGTACGCTGACATCCACATCCATTCACACGTCCACGCATACATCCATCTATGCACACATCCACGCACGCACACGTCTGTCCACACACGTGTCCACACACGCACACGTCCACACACGTGTCCACACACGCACACGTCTACGCACACTCACGTCCACGCACACTCATGTACACTCACGTCCACGCACGCACACGTCCACGCATGCACCCCCCATCCATCTATCCATTCACCCATCCATCACCCATCCATCAATTCATTCATTCATTCATTCATAGATACATACATACATAGATACATACACATACATACATACATACACATACATACATACATACATAGATACATACACATACATACATAGATACATACACATACATACATACATAGATACATACACATACATACATAGATACATACACATACATACATACATACATAGATACATACACATACATACATACATAGATACATACACATACATACATACATAGATACATACACATACATACATACATACATACACATACATACATACATACTTACCTTCCTCGTTCCACCGATGAGCAGGAGGAGGCCGGGAGAGGAGGCGGGGCCACAGACCGGCGGGCAGAGGAGGCACAGAACAGCAGCGGCGGCAGCGGCGGCGGCGGCGGCGGCTGCATCCGAAGTGTGCAGCCCGCCGCTGGAGGTGAGGGGTGGGGGCCACCAGGCACAGGGCCCGGAGGTGGGGGCAGCCTAGGGGGGCACCGGAGCAGGGGAGCAGGCAGTGTTGCTGGCGGGCGCACGCGGGTGCAGCCCGCCAGCAGATCCATTATAATAGAGGGGGGGCGGGCGGGCTGGGGGGAACGGGGGGGCCCCCTGGACAGTCCTGGAGCAGGAGGGGGCTGAGGAGGGGTGGGCACTTGCCGATCCGCTCCTCCAGATCTGATTGGAGAGCTCCAATCAGATCTGGAGGGGTGAATCCCTGTGATTCCCTCCGATCGGCAGTTTCACTTTTAAACTGCCGATCGGAGGGGTCCTGGGCACGGGGGGTTAATCCACCCCCTGTGGGGTCAACTACAGGTTGTCACAGAGCAGCAGCATCTGTGACACCTGAGCGACCCGGCTCACAGGGGGTGCAGCAGCCCAAACACACCAGGACGTTGTGCAACGTCCTGTGTCGGGAACAGGCAGAAACACAGGACGTTGCACAACGTCCTATGTCGTTAAGGGGTTAAGGATGAAACGAAAGAGTTATTGTCATGCTCCATGTGTACCAGTAATAGTCACGTTTTAAAATGTGCAATCTTTTGATGTTTATTATCATAAATATCCAATGAGCACCTACATTTTGAATACATAATGTCTGTGCAAACATTAAAGAAGCAGTATTTGTCCTACACAGCATCTTCTCTAGTATAGTACGGTAGCAGTCAACGCATGCAATAAAATAGAACATCTTCGATCAAATTCAATTGGAATATCTATGGGAATGTTAATCAGTGTAAAAGCACTTCTAAACTAATCTTTTAGATATATGCAAAATTCAAATATTTCACAATCATAATATTTAAATAAGCACCTGTACTTTTTGTCAACCCCCCTCATTGTAGATTGTAAGCTCTTATAAGCAGGACTTTCATTATTTTGCTTTAATTATTGTATTTTCTGATAACTGTTACTTATGACTGTTTGAAAACGAACCTCTGAATTGTGAAACGCTGCGGAATATGTTGGCACTTCATAAATAAAGATTATTATTAATATTTATCATTAAAGTCCTAACGTGAAGAGATAATTGAACTTATGGAAATTGGAATTTTACAGCTCTATAGAATTTTTCAAAAATATTTGATCCCAGTTAAAATATTTGTCGCAAATTGTAGGTATTCAAATTGTTCTGAAATAAAGTTCTGAAATTCAGAGGTCTGCTAGGAGTGTTTTCAACTTTTTTTTAATGCCTTTAAAAGGGTACCCCAGAGTAATAAAAAATAATCTAATCACCATGCCCTCAGAAACTAGAAAGGTGAGATCCATAGTGCAGTTCCCCACCCTCACACTACATGTAATTCAGTGTGATGCTGGAGCTGCTCCTTGCTGGCTCTCCTCTGGGACATTATATCACACATCAGAGGATGTGGCCTGCTCCATGCTGTTAGTAACAGTCATCCCCCTTATAATATATGTTTCCCTTGTTGTGGGAGTCAATATACAAAGATGAATATATTCAAAGATCTATTGTGTATTGCTTGTTGATTATTGTTTTCTTGATTTCAGTATGTAGTATATCACTGGGCTATTTTCTTTAAAACTGCATATTGTCTGTCCTTACAAGACATTAAGACAGAAAGGCAGGTATTTATCAAGGTTTGACAAAGTCTGTGAGAAAAGAAGAACTTAGCTGACCACTAACTGACAGGAGATTGCAATACAGGTATAAAGCAATCTATGTAGTTTTCCAGACTTTCTCTTCTAATGAGTAAATATAAATTAATATTAATATGATTCTATGTGACACTTATCCAATCACAATTGACTTTTGGGGGACAGCCCTCCCCAATTCTGTGATGCATTTTTGTCTATAAAATGTCATGCAACAAGGAAATAAACTAGGAATCTGCTTTGACCTTACCTGTGTCCGAGTCATTTCTTCTTTTGTGCGTGCACGTATGTCTTCTGTCTTATAATATTAATTTGGAAAGCAGACATTAGAAGAGAAGGCATGTTTTTGAGGCCAACTTTAATTGATAGCCTAATCAAATTCCTTAACACCCTAGAGTCTGAGAACAGGGGCTATGGCATGGGTGTGGTCATGCAGGGAAGCAGATATTATCAGGGGGCTGGCAGGTCCTAAACACCAGGAGGAAGCAATACCCCTGATGTGTCATGCAATGTCCCAGAAGGGAAGGGGAGAATCAAGAATCAGCTCCAGCCTTCCACTGAATTACTGGTACTGGGAGGATGGGAAACATCACTATGGATCTAATCTTTATACAGGGTGTTCATAAAGTAACTATGCAGTGCTTTGCAGTGCAGTTTGGTGTTGTTATAAGTACTAATACACAGTATATTTGTCTGCCGGTCCGGTTAGATTGCAGAACAGTTTTGAGGACTGTGGAAAACAGTGTGTGTGTGAACCTGAGTCTCCACATCAAGGGGTAGCACTTCCAGCATCTCCTCTAGTCTCTATATCACCTACTGGCAATCGTTAACCACTGCATAATCACTTTATGAATACCCTGCAATTTATGAGGATAATGGGGACATGGTCATTAGAAGAATATTTTTAGCTCCCCATGGAAACCTATTAATGGTAAGATGGCCTCAGTCATTTGTAAATTATAGAGCTGAAAAAAGATAGTGGTCATATGTTTCTATTTGTTTCTTTCTTACATTACTGAGATATGATTAATGAGAATCTATCAGCAAGTTTTTGTTATGTAATCTGAAGACAATATGCTATAAGTATTAATATAAATAATTCAGTGATGCATAGCTTATCATAATGTGTATATCTATTTACCAGCAATGTTTGTTTTAGCAACAGTACTCTTTCATTAATGTGACTGGCTGGAGCAGGCATTTGTCCAGCATGCACACTGCTGTGATTAATAGACTCTCACTGTCTATAGACTTTGTATACAGAGGCTAGTAAGGGCAGGACAGCGTTTAAAGCTCTGCTGCATTGCTAAATCTTAAAACTTTGATGGTGTCAGAACCACTGCCCCCACTAAACTAAGTGATACATTGTTGGATTTAGGCCTCTTCTCCAGTAGTTTGTTTTTATCCCTTTTCTTTTAGTCCCACTAGGGGATGTAAGTTTAAAGGGATCCTGTCACCCCCAAAACACCTCTAAAGCTATTAAAAGCTGTCCCTAGAGCATAGTAACACTTATGTACACCCGCGCCGCTGTTAGCTTCAAGACCCGCACTGCGCATGCGCATGCGCATGGCGCGGTTTGAAGCTAACCGAGCGGCGCAGGTGTACTACGTCACCCGGCGCCGGAAATGACGCGATTCGCGTCACCCAGCCCCACTACAGGCCGGCTGAGACACAGCACAGAGCGGGGAGGTGCGCATTTTAATCTGATTAGAAGATCACGCCTATGGAGGCGTGATATCATGAAGTGGGAGAGCCTGCCAGGGTGACTATGAATAGCATAGTCACTCATTATCATCCCTAATGAGGTACTGTAATAACATTTATCTGCAATTTCACTTGGTGCATTTAGGAGCTAAAAGGAGTGTAGGGTAAGTGTTACTATGCTCTAGGGGCAGCTTTTAATAGCTTTAGAGGTGTTTTGGGGGTGACAGGATCCCTTTAAAATTGGAAGTACAGTGCTGTGCAAATTAATTGAAACAAAGCATTTTTTAAGTAAAAGCATAAGTTGGGGTTACCAGTCAGTGATTGAAACCAGTTTTAACTGCTTTGAACAGGTGTGAGTGTACAACCTTGAGTAATAAAATCTGGTTTGACTGGTTTTAGTCAGAAAATAACAGCTAGCTGCCCCCTCAGCTCCAGTTGAGAGCTTGTTTCTGTGAGGAGTGGTTTAGTGTACTTTTTCTCTCAGTGCGATTCGTGTCTGTAAAAATGGATGTTACTCCACGGAAAAGGCCTAGAATTATTACTCTTAATGAACATACAAGTCTGACTGTAAGAGAAATTGCTTCCACCGTTGCTATTGGAAAATCTACTGTTTCAAGAATAATTCGCAAACAAAATGAAACTGGAACGGTTTCTCCAAAACGAAAAGGGAAATGTGGAAAAAATGGCAAACTGTCACGTCCTACTGACGGACCCCACACGTGGACCCACTGGACCACGTAGTGCGGGTGCCGATACCTGGTTGACAGAGAGGCGGACCAGTACAGTAAAGTTAACAGGTTTATTGAACAGAACAAGGACCCACGCCCCAGGGGAGGGCCACCCGGCCACAGCACCGGAACACCACCGAAGGAGGCCCCGGAGCGCTTAACCCCTATACAGGGATACCGCCGTTACCAACCTCGTGAGGACCAATGAAGCGGACACGGGTGTTAAACCGACCCAAGGCAACGTGGAAACAACACCGCAACCGGGTATAAGATAGGACACGGGGTACCGGGAACACGGGGAATCTGGAGCAGGACTTGCGACAGCGATCTCAGCATGGAAGAGATCCGGGTAACAGGCCAAGAACACGGAAGTCAGCAAGGAGCCGGCAGGGAGGAGATCTGCAGGAAGGAACACACAGAAATCAGATATCAAGCAAGATAAGGAACAACCTAACCAGACCAGGAATAGCAAATTCACTAAATAGAAATTGCCCTGGCAAAGACTGACTGGAAACAGGAAGTTTATATCACAGCAGGGCAGTCCTGATTGGCAGGACACAGAAGCATGGTGATTGGCTGAGGGGAGGAGCATGCTCCCTGCAGTTCTCAGTTCTCCAGCAGAAACAGGTTTGGAGATGTAGTTTCATGTGCTCAAGCAGTAGCCCCGGAAGTGAGGAGATGAGCAGCGCTACTCAAGCAGAGGGCGCTTGAACCCTGGGCTGGGGACGGGTGTGCGCACCCGAGGAGCAGACGAAGCCCTGGAAGCCGCAACCCGACCGACCAATGGGCGGCGGCTGCCAGCGCCCCAGAGCCGTCGGCAGACAGACGACACCCGGGAACCTGGACACCGGGCAGGAGCGGTAGGAGCCGGAGGAGTGGAGATAGCAGGCCGAGGAGCACGGGCAGCAGACCCCCGGGTGGTGACACAAACGACACCAAGAACTGATAAAACACTTATCAGCAACTAATGCAAGAAAAACAAGTAAAGACTTGCTTTGTCCCAATTAATTTGCACAGCACTCTATATCCAATGGACAGTGTTTTTACGATCCGCACAAACTGTACATGGGAAATGACCACAAGGGATCTGCGGTTAATGGTGCTTTATTTCTACACAATTCAGAGCAATCTACGCTCCTTCCTCAGGAGTACAACCATCTTCTACACGTTTCAGACCATTCCTCGCTCCTTCCTCAGGAATACAACAAATAAACTGGTTGTGGGTCTCACAATCGGCTCAGGTGAGCAGGAACAATTACAATAGTTTTTTATTATAAAAAGGATAAGACCCTATTTTGCACCTTGGGATTGTTTCAGTTTCTTGAATTTGCATATGGTATTGAACTGGATAAGATAGCTGGCACCCATCATACATGGAGAAAGCTTTGCTCAAGATCCCAGTTGTGTAATATTGGAAACATATCAGCAAGTTGTTAGAAGACATTTTAGATATATGATGTGTGTTACATAAGTAGAGTGATGGTTGGGGGGATAACAAAGCCACAGGACTCAGTCTACTTTTCTATTTGCCACCTATTTTACACCCCCGAAACTCTATATTCTTCTCAAGCCTCTTTTGTCTTTCCCCATGGTTAGATTTATTTGGTGAAGACTGAAGATCACTCCTGCTAACATAAGGGTATGTGCCCACAGGACGTTTTTCTAGCAGTGCTGAACACAGCAAAACCGGCACTGATTTCAAGGATCTCTAGAGTTCTTGCCAGGAGGTGGAAATCTGGCAGTTAACATGACCTGGTATATATATTTCTCTCTCTACAGCACAGCAGATGCCAGCAGGCTTCCATGTAAGTTAGTATAAAAGAGAGCAGTTGACTGTGTGATAAGGCAATCAAAGAGCAGGCCAGGGTACACTCGCTCAGCAGCACAAAACCATAAACAATGCAACAGTCTCTTCTAGGAAATAGGTCCAGCTGGTTTATTCAGGACAGCATAAACCACACGGTGCAAATTAAAGATGAGCCTTTTTTTCGGCTTTACAAAAACATCCAGTCCATATATCTGACACACGGCCTGTAGTCAGTCCACACAGGCCTCCAGGACCTGAGCTCTCCAGGCCTCAATGTCTTTCAGTCTCTCCCATGTCAAACACAGACTCCATTAAGACAACCTGAGACACACCCACATCTCCAGCAAGTTGCAAGCTTAAGTCTTGCCATGCTGTTAAGCAGACTGTGGCTTCCATGGCAAGACCTTCATAAAAACATCGCAGCAGACTTCCGCCTGTGTGAAACATACTGGCCATGTATAGTGCCACCATTCAGACCATGGCTGGCTGCCATATCACAACTGTTAGTTTGCACCTTCTCAGAGCTCTAAGCAATCTAGCTTAGAGTACAGCCTGCCTGCCAGCAAAATATTGCATAGAATAATAAGGGTATGTGCTCACAGGACGTCTTTCCTGTGTTTTTGCTGCGGTTTCCACCTGCAGTTTACCCTTGGTTTTATGTAAATATATGTTATTTTGTTCCTGCGATTGGGCTTCCCAGCAAAACCAATGTGTTTCACAGAAATGCTGTACCCACACATTGGTTTTTCAAGTGTCAAGAAGTATCAAATCCCTATGGTTTTGCTGCGGATGGGAAAGAATGATCACGTTCTATTTTTCCTGCTTTTTTGCTGCAGTCAATGGCAAAATCGCGGCATCAAAAACGCAGTAAAACGTGCAAAAAAGTGATAAAAAAGCAGCACCTGAATGCAGCAAAGATGTATTATGTAAATGTCTTTTGTTTTAGATACAGTCAACTGAGAAATCAAATGAATAGGCCTTCGCAGTATCTGAGCTCCAAAAATGTTATTTGTGGGATGTTTCTCTGTGTAGACTGAACTACATGATATCACATCCTCTTGGCCGTTGCCAAAAAATGGCAATTATCAATCACACATTTAGAACTAGTTTAAATTTCAGGTAATTAAGAGTATTAAAAGAGTTTTACCACCAACAAAGGTCATTTTAAAGAGGACCTATCAACCCCCTGATGCATGGCAAAGAAAATGCATGCTGCATTCAGGATAGGTGTTTCCCATGTCTTTAGCCCCCCTTTATTCCAAAAAATACACTTCATGAAGCTTACAGATAAGATGTCTAATAGGTAGGATCTCATTAACAGGTCGTCGCCGCTGGCACAGTCTTCCTGCCTCCTCCTTGTGTATTCAGCCCCTTGTATGTGAATACCACTGCCTCTGGTTCTGCCCTCCTCTTCTCCTGCTCTGTCAATCACTCT
>JARQOC010000002.1:478786738-478986270 GCA_033576535.1 Allobates femoralis | reverse complement strand
TTTCAGCATTTAAATGTAGTTATATTTGTCTCTGACAGAAGCATTTAAATATTGCAAGTGTTTGTGTGCACAGGCATTCATCAGTCACCCACAATGCTATTGGGTTCTCATGATAGCAGTAAGGTTAAGTCCCTCACTGCTGTCATATTGGTACTCTTATGAAACAGTGCAAAATTTTTAGGCAGATGAGTATTTTGGCCATATCATCACTCTTATGGTAACTTCACACACCGCAATACCGGCTGGCAATATGAGGCAATCTAACGTGCGCGTGCAAGTTTTTCATGCTCACCTCAGATCACTGATGACAGTATTACACGCCTCAATCTCGCCCTGAAATAAAGACGATGTGTAGCCCCAGAAATTGCCTCACCCACAGGGGAACCAATCCGGTCGAATTCCCTCGCCACTTCACACGCTGCAATCCCAAAGGCAATGTGGGCGTACATAGTCAGCACTGTGAGGAGATAGGCGTGCCACAGTGGTTTACACAGCGCCCCATACGCGTTCATTGGACAACGCAACAGCGTTGCTATTGGTCAGCCTGCTCTGGAAGGCTGGCTAATACATGACGCCATTGTAGATGTGTGTGTTGCTGAACGGACGGCTCTTCAAATATGGCGGCCTGTGAACTGACAGCCAATGGGAACACAATAGTCACCAAAAATCATCGCCGACGGGGCGCGGACTACAGCACTCAGTGGCACACCTACGGGAAATAATAGGTGACGCTGATTCCATCACTAACGCGCTATCACACGCCACAACACGGAAATATCGCCTTCATGGTTGCGGCTGATTTCTGAGCACTTTTCAGGAATCAGGCGACGGCCGAGAGGCGATGTATCGCCGCGAAATTCCCCAATCACACGCCGTAACTGTGAGTAATTTCACGCCAATTGCTCCGGGGCGACATATCGCCTTTAGGATTTCCAGGCGAGATTGCGGCGTGTGAAGGTATCATTATGCATATTTCCAAACCGTATAAACTTTGAAGCTTGTTGGATTGAAGCATATCAATTAGAAATGAGTGAAAAATTCTGCAGAAGATTGAGTTCAAGCTGAATTTCCTGAAATTAGCAGTTTTAAATGTACTTATTAAAAGATTAGAGATGAGAGAATACCTGAGTGTTCGAAATTTGGTTTTGTTCACCGAACCTTCCCGAGTCCCACTGAAATCAATGGCAGGCACACATGAAACACATAGGCTAACTTCACATCTAAGGGGGTTTGCGTTTGTGTTCCTACGCGTTTTTGCTCTGCAAAAATGCATAGAAATGCAAAGAAACGCATGCGTTAACGGATCCATTGGTTTCATTGGAAAACGCAATGAAAACGCAATGAAAATGCATGCATGCAAAAAAGCATTTCATTTTCAGAAAACGCAACATGCATGTGTTTTTACAAACACAGCACAAAACGCTGCATGCAACGTTTTGGGCTGAGTTTGCAAAAACGCATGCATTTTGCGTTTTCTGAAAATCACATGCATTTTTGCATGTGTTTTCATTGTCTTTTCCATTTAAACCAATGGGTGCTTTAACGCATGCGTTTGCAATGTGTTTTTGGCACACATGCTATCAAAAACGCATTGCAACCCAAACGGAAAAGAAATGCAGGTGTGAAAAGGCCCATAGAAAACATCTACTAAGCTGTCCAAAACCTGAGAAACTGCTCATGTTAGTGCCAGACACCAGGAAAAGGGACAGCAATCTACGTAGAGTAAAAATAGTATCATGCCGTAGCATGGGTGCACGAGACACGGTCTTTGACTGCCTACACACTCTTCAAAATCAGTTCAAAATAGGAGGTGGCTCACATTCACTTATATTTCAGAGGTGGGTGAAACTAAGGTTGAAATGACAGATGCATGAGTCACAGGAGAAAAATGACAGCAGTTTTCTACCTTAAGAAAAAAGAAGAGTAAAAGGAGGATGAGTTACAGAAGTAGGCATGTAACTCAGAGCCCTGCTGAAAGAATGCACCACCCAGCAGAGAGACCCTAACAAGAGTCCCCAGTTTTCAAAAAAATTAGGGTCACAGCTCAGCAAAATGGTATGCATCTGTGGCACCCCTGCGGTCTGCTTGTCACAGAGGTACTGCACCTATTCCATAGGTGTGGTATACCACTACCAGATAAGATGGTGACACAATACCGAGACCCACACATCTGCACCCAACACCATTACTAACACCAGGCCAGGAGTTAGAGGGGGTAGAAGTGACCCCAAATGGGGAGCCCTATTTCCTGGCAGGAGGAGGGAATAGACAGAGGGGGTGGGAACAGAAAGTTAGAGTAGAAAACAGAGCAGGAATAGGAGGAGTTAGTTAGTAGAAGTAGGAATCTGAGAGGGCCATCAAGAGAGATGGAGTTCTAGGGGAGGCTAGTGCTGGGGCCAAACGGGTCCAGAGGGTAGGTAGGACAATGGAAACCCAAGTCAGCAGGACCCCGAACCTACAACCACCTTTGAGGTTATTGCTGGGAGAACTGATTGCAAGAGGGGACCGGCCCCAATCTGGCAACAACACTGTAAGTTTGAACCAGCAAACCAGCGGCCACTGGGCTTTATGTGCAGTGGCCATCTACCATGGAAAATCTGCAGGACGATGACTATACCTAGGGTCAGAGGACATGTCGACCATTGCTCGACAGGGCCTGCAGCCATCAGCCTGGGACATGGTAGCATGAAGGTGCAGGGCAGAAGTGGCGAGTAAACGAGCGCAGAGAAAGGCAACCTGGAAAGGTATACAGAAGGGGGTCTTGGTGGAGTGAACCTGGACTTCCTGGCAGTTGACAGTACTGCGGACCTGGAGGACACAGTACTTGGCTTGGTTGCATTGCATAAGCGTCAGTAAAGGTAAAAGAACTGCACCCTTTGTGTCCTCCTGTTATTTCCCACACCTTCCTTGCCACCTCCTGCACCCCTTACTGACCACTCCCATTATCCTTTTAGACTCTCATACCAACCACGCGTTCCCGCTCCACCTTTGGGATGCGTTACCATCCCGGCTGCCGCTGTATCTGCACCAGACGTCCAAAACAGCAACGCTGGTCACCCATGACTAGGTACCACAGGTGGCATCACAAAAGCCTCCTATTCCCCTGTAAATAAACCCCCATCACTGAACAGCCAGGGCCACAGAGCTGGGCAATAGCCACTGTGACCTCCCTGACAGATCGCCGGCCCAGCTACCGAGTACCCGGGGCCCTTGTGGCCGTTGCATACCATTAAAACATTTTTTATTGTGTCACAATAGTAGTAAGGTAAGAGGCATAAGCTCTGCATTTCAAGATTGATTATTTAGGAAATGGTACACAAGTATCGTATCATGAGCAGGTATTGTGCTCAAAGAGCCCTTCTCAATGAATGCACACAGCAGAGAGACCCTAACAAGAGTCCACACTTTTCCAAAAAGTAAACACAGCCACCACTAAAGTAGCAACAATTGCCCCTAGAAATATTGTAATGTGGAGAATAATGCAGCATACGGAAAAGTACACCAGCGCCTAATCTCCCCATTCTGACACTGGGGTGGAAAAGTCCTTGGAGATGCATGACTTTTTCATCTTGATAAAAGTTAGGTGATCTACACTCTCGGTTGATAGCTGGATGCGCTTATCCACCACCAGCAGCGCTGAAGACACATTCTGAGAGTGGCAAGCTGAGGCCACTTTTCCAGTTTTGAAGCCCAAAATGCAAAAGGGTCATGTTGTAAAGTCATGTCATCAATAATGAGCTGTAGATATTCCTGCACTATCCTTTTTTTGACTATGTGTCAGGCGTTTCCTTTCATTTGGCTTTGCAAAAACTGGTCTAAAAAATGGTCAAATAACTCACAGAAATTGCTGGTAACAGATACACTGCTGATGGTAACGTTTTTGTGATGACAACTCGATGTTCCCTGGGTAGGAAGCGTAGGAATGCAATATGCACTATGTCCGCCACTGGTGTTTTGGGGAAAATCAGTCCTCAGATCATTTAAAAGCTTCTTTTGATACTCCTGCATGCATGCCTCCAGCTTCAGGGTGGGAATCATTTGGGCAAATTTACTTTTGTACTGTCTTGCTAAGTCATAGTGTGGGAAGTAGTGATGGGTGAATCCTAAATTACTCGGAATCGCTTGACTCTAGCGAGTCCGAGCCCGGGACTCGCTACTCGTTGCGATTCTAGCGAGTCCAATGTTAATGAATGGGGAAGCGAGTAATAGCGAGTAGTGTGAGATTTACAAATCGCAGATGTGTCTCGGAAGCTTCAGCCTGAAGCAATCCTAGTTTTGCCATTTATTTGCATTGGACTCATTTACTTTGCAAGTGTAATCGCTGGGAAACTCGCACAGATAAGAGTCCTGTCTGCTCTGTGTGCAGGCTGCCGCAGCTCCAGGGTCCTAGAGCCTGCCTGCTGCCTGATGTAGCAGAGCTGAGATTGTTCTCAGTCTGGTCATTCCCTGTGCATAGACATCTTTTTCTATGCACAGGGATGAGCAGAGAGGACATCGCGTTTTGGACTGCGTCGGACGGAAGAGGATTTTTTTTAATTAAAGATGGAGTCCCTAATGGCTTTTTTTTTTATTTCTAATAAAAAATTTTCTCTGTGTTGTGTTTTTTTTAAAACAATTTAATAGAAATTCATGGCGGTCATGTCTAATATTGGCGTGACCGCCATAAATTTCGGGCTTAGGGCCAGCTGATAATACAAAGCTGGCCCTAACCTCTTTATTACCCAGCGTGCCACCGCCACCATCTTCTGGGGCGGCTGCGGGCTGCAATTTGCAGCGGGGGGTGCCCAGAAAGCTTGGGCATCCCTGCGCTGCGGATTCCAGCCCCCAGCTGCTTAGCTGTACCTGGCTAGAAATAGAAATTGCGCGGAGCCCCACGCATTTTTTTTAAATTATTTCATGAAATTCTGAGATTCTGACTCTGAGACTCTGACTCTGAGACTCTGACTCTGAGACTCTGACTCTGAGACTCTAACTCTGACTCTGAGACTCTGACTCTGAGACTCTGACTCTGAGACTCTGACTCTGAGACTCTGACTCTGACTCTGAGATTCTGACTCTGAGACTCTGACTCTGAGACTCTGACTCTGAGACTCTGACTCTGAGACTCTGAGACTCTGACTCTGAGACTCTGACTCTGAGACTCTGACTCTGAGACTCTGACTCTGAGACTCTGAGACTCTGACTCTGACTCTGAGACTCTGACTCTGAGACTCTGACTCTGAGACTCTGACACTCTGAGACTCTGAGTATGACTCTGACACTCTGACTCTGAGACTCTGACTCTGAGACTCTGAGACTCTGACTCTGAGACTCTGAGTCTGAGACTCTGAGACTCTGAGTCTGACTCTGAAACTCTGACTCTGAGACTCTAACTCTGACTCTGAGACTCTGACTCTGAGACTCTGACTCTGAGACTCTGACTCTGACTCTGAGATTCTGACTCTGAGACTCTGACTCTGAGACTCTGACTCTGAGACTCTGACTCTGACTCTGAGACTCTGACTCTGAGACTCTGACTCTGAGACTCTGACTCTGAGACTCTGAGACTCTGACTCTGACTCTGAGACTCTGACTCTGAGACTCTGACTCTGAGACTCTGACACTCTGAGACTCTGAGTATGACTCTGACACTCTGACTCTGAGACTCTGACTCTGAGACTCTGAGACTCTGACTCTGAGACTCTGAGTCTGAGACTCTGAGACTCTGAGTCTGACTCTGAGACTCTGACTCTGACTCTGAGACTCTGACTCTGAGACTCTGACTCTGAGACTCTGACTCTGAGACTCTGACTCTGACTCTGAGACTCTGAGTCTGACTCTGAGACTCTGACTCTGAGACTCTGACTCTGAGACTCTGAGTCAGACTCTGACTCTGACTCTGAGACTCTGACTCTGAGACTCTGATACTCTGACTCTGAGACTCTGACTCTGACTCTGAGACTCTGACTCTGAGACTCTGACTGTGAGACTCTGAGACTCTGAGACTCTGACTCTGAGACTCTGACTCTGAGACTCTGACTCTGAGACTCTGAGTCAGACTCTGACTCTGACTCTGAGACTCTGACTCTGAGACTCTGAGACTCTGACTCTGAGACTCTGACTCTGAGACTCTGACTCTGAGACTCTGAGACTCTGAGACTCTGACTCTGAGACTCTGACTCTGAGACTCTGAGACTCTGAGTCTGACTCTGAGACTCTGACTCTGACTCTGAGACTCTGACTCTGAGACTCTGAGACTCTGACTCTGAGACTCTGAGTCTGAGACTCTGAGTCTGACTCTGAGACTCTGACTCTGAGACTCTAACTCTGACTCTGAGACTCTGACTCTGAGACTCTGACTCTGAGACTCTGACTCTGAGACTCTGACTCTGACTCTGAGATTCTGACTCTGAGACTCTAACTCTGAGACTCTGACTCTGAGACTCTGACTCTGAGACTCTGACTCTGAGACTCTGACTCTGAGACTCTGACTCTGAGACTCTGACTCTGAGACTCTGACACTCTGAGACTCTGAGTATGACTCTGACACTCTGACTCTGAGACTCTGACTCTGAGACTCTGAGACTCTGACTCTGAGACTCTGAGTCTGAGACTCTGAGACTCTGAGTCTGACTCTGAGACTCTGACTCTGACTCTGAGACTCTGACTCTGAGACTCTGACTCTGAGACTCTGACTCTGAGACTCTGACTCTGACTCTGAGACTCTGAGTCTGACTCTGAGACTCTGACTCTGAGACTCTGACTCTGAGACTCTGAGTCAGACTCTGACTCTGACTCTGAGACTCTGACTCTGAGACTCTGAGACTCTGACTCTGAGACTCTGACTCTGAGACTCTGATACTCTGACTCTGAGACTCTGACTCTGACTCTGACTCTGAGACTCTGACTCTGAGACTCTGACTCTGAGACTCTGAGACTCTGAGACTCTGACTCTAAGACTCTGACTCTGAGACTCTGAGACTCTGACTGTGAGACTCTGAGTCAGACTCTGAGACTCTGACTCTGAGACTCTGAGACTCTGACTCTGAGACTCTGACTCTGAGACTCTGACTCTGAGACTCTGAGACTCTGACTCTGAGACTCTGAGACTCTGAGACTCTGAGTCTGACTCTGAGACTCTGACTCTGACTCTGAGACTCTGACTCTGAGTCAGACTCTGACTCTGAGACTCTGACTCTGAGACTCTGAGACTCTGAGACTCTGAGTCTGACTCTGAGACTCTGACTCTGAGACTCTGACTCTGAGTCAGACTCTGACTCTGAGACTCTGACTCTGAGACTCTGACTCTGAAATTCATGAAATAATAAAAAAAAATGCGTGGGGCTCCGCGCAATTTCTATGTCTAGCCAGGTACAGCTAAGCAGCTGGGGGCTGGAATCCGCAGCGCAGGGATGCCCAAGCTTTCTGGGCACCCCCCGCTGAAAATTGCAGCCCGCAGCCGCCCCAGAAGATGGCGCGTTCATTGAAGCGCCATCCTCTGGCGCTGAACCCCGCTCTTCCAGCGGCCCTGGTGGCGGTGGCACGCTGGGTAATAAAGGGGTTAATACCAGCTTTGTTATACAAGCTGGTATTAAGCCCGAGATTCTTAATGTCAGGCCACGTTTGACCCAGCCACTAAGAATCTCCAATAAAGGGTTAAAAAAACACAGAGAAAAATTTTTATTTGAAATGAAAAAAAAGCCATTAGGGACTCAATCTTTAATTAAAAAAATCCTCTTCCGTCCGATGTAGTCCAAAATGCGATGTCCTCTCTGCTACATCCCCTGTGCATAGATATAGATGTCTATGCACAGGGAATGAGCAGACTGAGAACAATCTCAGCTCTGCTACATCATGTCTGTGAGCAGGCGGGCTCTAGGACCCTGGAGCTGCACAGAGAAGACAGCTGGACATGGCTCGCAAAGTAACAGCAGTTACTTTGCGAGTTTCCCTGCTATCACTGGCACAGTAGCCGAGTCTAATGCAAACAATGGCAATCGTAGTTTTGTCAGCGTTTGCCATTGATTTGCATTGGACTCGTGCGAGTAAACGCTGGGAAACTCGCCGAGTACCGAGTCCTGCGAGTCCCTTACTACTCGCCGAGTAACGAGTCCTAGCGAGTAGATTCGCCCATCCCTAGTGGGAAGATAACGTCGGGGCTTCACTGTTTTTATCTGCAGGAGTTGATTTGAAATAATAGGTAGTGTTTGACAAAATTCACCTGCCAAAACAACAACTACACCTCACATGATAGAATTGTTTCCACACAAGTCTTGCAGCAGTCTGTCTACTGCTTACAGAGCACTTTTATGTGACATGGTGCATTCATCTCAAATGATGGCACAGCACTTTTAAAGCAGTTTGACCTGTCTAGATCCCTTAGTAATATTACACACTGGGACTGGGTGGACTGCAATACCAAGACAGGTTATTAAACTTGGGGTTATTTCATTTGGAAAAGTGAAGGCGTAAGAGTGTACTTATTACTATGTAAAAATATATAAAGGGACAGTACATTGACCTTTCTAATGATCTTTTTACACCTAGGCCTGTGACAGGGATAAGGGGGCATCCTTTACATCTGGAAAAAAGAACGTTTTAGCATAATCACAGATGTAAATTCTTTGCTGTACGAGCAATGAGACTATGGACTCTCTGCGGCATGGTGTACTAATGTGTGAATCACTACTAAAATTTACCAGTTATATATGCTGGATTCCTTGATAGGGCGCTTATTCAGGGAACTTTTCTAATTGTCGTATTTTGAGTCAGGAAGGATTGTTTTTCCCAATGTGGAGCCTAATGTTTCCTTTTCTAATGTGGCAATATTGTCTGTAATTTACGGTATATAAAACCCCACACAATTAGTATACAGCTAAGGTCATGTGACTTGCATCCACTTTTCCATGTTGGCAAAATGTCACCACTAAAGACATATAAACTGACACATAAGATGTCTTATACTAAGAAATTCCTTAATTGTTTATAGCAACAAATCAGAAGCTGAACTGTGATTGGTTGCTACAGGTAACCTGATAAATATACAGGCTAACTGTCAAAACAGCAAAGACAGAATGCATTTGACGCGCCCCATGGGGGCTGTGGGGTACTCGAAGCCGGGTCTGTCGATGTTGTTGTGGAATGTCATGTTGGCATGACCTGGTCCATGGCCACCCTGAGTGGTCAATTAAAAGGGAAATTTTTGATGTTTTAGGTTATTACCAGACTTGGGACTCGGGGATAATTGTCCTCGTGATGCCTCCGGAAGGTTGCTCTGTACAGTTCCTCTGGTGTTGATGGCAATGCCAGCTCAGTTGGCAAGCTCTGCACAGGTAGGCTTATCCCCAGGACAGCAGATGTTACTAATGTGAGTTTGCACTGATGTTACAGTGCAAGGCTAATGGTGCAGCAATAACGTTCACAAAAACAGCGGGTACAGTCTCACAGTGGGTTTACTCACAGTTCTGTTGTTCCAGGTTACAACAATCGTCACTGTTGCAACAGTTCACTGATCTCTGAGTTCTTAGAGGATGGGATCCAGCTAACCCCCAGGTAGCTTAGTGGCACTTAACCAGTACCCACTTTCAATGTTTTTTCTCAGTTGTCTCTTTCTGTGCTGGCTTCGCCCTCCTGCCCTGTGCCTCACACAGAGAGCTCCAAGCCAGTGGCAGCAGGCCTTTAATGGGCGACTCCTCCCTCAGTCCCTTGGACCCTACGTGGCCACCCTTTCGGCGGGTGTGTGTGTGTTTTGGCTACGGCACTTGAAGAGACCGCAGCCTCCGGGTTGCTAGCTGAGCCTGATTGCTCTCCACTAGCCTGGGGCCAGCCCTCATCCACTGCAGTCTGGTCCCTCCACACCGCTTTGGTCAATGTGGATGCGGGCACCCACAGGTGGACTGCTCACTACCTGGACCCCTGGGACCCATTCTGTCTATGGAAGCACCCTCTCTCTTTGCTCCACCATCAGGTCTTGTCTCTCCCAGGTCTTGGAACGAGCTCCCACTGGCTCTAGTCCCCAGGACATCTCGGACTCGCTCTTGTCCTTCTCTGACAGACTCTCTGAACCTCACAGACTCCTGTAGCTCTTGCCAGCCACCCACCATCTGCATTCTAGATGTTTCCCTGGTCTTTTTATACTGTCTAGAAATGACTGCGGCACTCAATCCTGTCCGTATCCTGTCCGTATACACAGGTGCATGCCAAACACAATACTTACAACAGTCGATAAAGGAGCACTCTGCTATAACAACTAGAATATAGGAATATCTAATAAGCAAAAATTTAGACACTTAGCTTTACAAATATGGCCATATTGTTAAACCACCCAGTCTCCATGTTGAGGTGTGTCTGCGTGACCAGGTCCCTAACCTCCATTTTCAACTTGTATCTGGGTTAAAAACCTCCTCTTTTTATGGGCAATTGGAAAAGACTGATACCAGAGAACAACAGCTCTGAATGGTCCCAGGGCGGGGAAGGTGCACTACAGAGGGTGTGATCCCATATTACAATATAGAAATTAAAATGGAGGTTCGGGACCTGGTCAAGCAGACACGCCTCAATGCGGCGATATTCCTTTATTCTAATTGTTATAGCACAGTGCCTCTTTATCTACTTTTATACTGTCTGTCATGTGTCCTACATCACTAACGTATGTCCTCCCTTACTTCACTACTTCCTGGGTACTTCCCTAAACTCTGTTCTCCATCAATCCTTCTACCTTGGTTCCTCCCCTCCAGACAGGATCAGGGACTGTGCTCTTCTTTAGGAGCAATCTCGCCCAAACCCTGACCTGGAGTGGTGTAGTGTTGGCTATGGGTGTCTGAATATCGGTCAGTGCCCCTCCTTACCCGAGAGTAGCGTACTACACCTCTGGCTAGGGTGCAGTACCTCTGTGGTGACTGGATCAGCAGGGGTGCCACATATTACCTCACACATACAAACAGTAATATTAGTCTTTTTTTTGGTGAATGACTGTAAAGTGCGGGGTTTAAACTTCCTATTAAAATATGAAAACATACATATATCTAATATATAAAGCTGAATGTGTGTATGTGTGTATGTCCAGGATTGTCATCTACACCGTCGCAACTACAACCACAAAATTTTGCACAGTCACACGTCTGGATCTCGAGAGCGTCATAGGCTATGTTGTGAGGCAAAATTTTAATCCCAATTCACCAAACAATTTTGGCCCTCTCTACATAATGGAGAGAAAGTGACAGTTACCAGTTGACAGTTGTGAATAAGAGGGGCTTAATGACAGCACCAAAGACTAACAGCATATACCAGCATATAGTCACTAAGGTGGGGCCTGACATGGAATATTCACCATGCACGGGGACATGTATATGGGGAGCCCGCTGGGACGGGGCACTCGGTGCCGGACCGGGTGCTGCTGGGGGATGTCACGGCGGTCCTGGTCCGAAACCGTGTCCCGGGCCCGCACAATAAAATGGGGATTATTTACAGGGGATTTGTCACTCGTGACGCCACCCAATATATGCGGCCAGTAATGGGGGCCGCCGCTGCTGCAGAACCTCCGGGGATGATGGGTTAGCAGCTGGGATGGAATAGTTCCTGTGGGCAGAACTGGTTCCCCGGGGGAGTGGTGAGTAGTTAAAGTCTGTGAGGATGTTATTGATGCTGCAGGAGAGTAGGAGTAGCAATAGAGATGATAAGAGTAGAGGCAATGGCAGTCTATGAGGGCAAGTGGGGCTTCAGCATAAGGATGACACACACACTCATGGTTTCTGTTGTTCTTCAAGTCTTTACTGGCAGATGGTATTACACAGTATTGTCCACGAGTCTGTACCAGGTTGCTCTCACCCTGACCGGGTCCTTGGCTTCCTACTTAAACGCTGTGTGTGCCCTGCTGCTGCTTGTAGCTATACTGCTGGCCCTGTTCTTGCTCACGACGTACCAATATGCTGGGCAACTTGAGTCCTCTGTGTCACTGACTCCTTCGTGTTGCTTTGCTATGGTGTGGTGAAGATGGTGACCTTCACTATGCGGTGTTTACTGTCCTGTCTGTCTCAGGCACAGCCTCGATCCGGTACCCGCCTTGAGCGCCTCCCTGGGATCAAGTTTTTGGGTAACTCTTCTACCGGGTATGTTCCTCTGTTACTCTGTCTCCTTTCCTCAGACCTCTCAGGACCTCCACTGACACTTGGCTCTGCTTACCTGCTCCAGACTCAACTCTCTTGACTGAACTAACTGTCACTTCTGCTCTGAGGTAAACAACTTAGCTCCTCCCACTAGTGCAGGTGCCAGCTAAGCTCCTCCCACTTTCTAGGTAGTGTTGTGTGGGATTAAACCTGTGTTGTTTCTGTGGCATATTAACCTTGGGGTGCCACATATACACATCACATGCACACAAAGAGTAACAGCTAAGGTGGAGCCACAACATTGGATACTCACCACCACCCGAACACAAACACACATACCAAAAAGAGACACACACAACACAAATACACACATCACACAGAACCCCCCCACAGGGACACACACACATATACACCCTATAGGGACTACATGCACTCAACCACAGGGACTCACATACCACAGGGACATACACATATATACACCCCACAGGGACACAGAGACACAAACACACCCCACAGGAACACTCAGACCCCATAGGGATGGACACACACCACAGAGACACCCCTCCCCCCACAAGGACACATACCACAGGGACCCCCCCACAGGGACACACGCACACCACTGGGACACACACACACACTCCAGGGACACACACACCCCAGGGACACACACACCACACAGACAGACACAGATGTGCACAAATCGCCTCATACAACCCGCCTCATACATCTGGTATCTTTAATTTCCAAAAATAAACATCTGATTAAAAACAGCCAATGTGCAACACGTGCCATATAGGGAATTAAGGCAGATGTCAGTCACATGAGCTGTCTTTTATGTGTATGTGTGAGGTAATATATACTGCCCGGCCGGGGGAGGATTTGCTGTTGGCTGGAGATTTATTAGGCTGCCTATAGCAACCAATCACAGCTCAGCTTCTACAGGTCATTAATATGACATATTCAAAGGCTATTTTGTTATAGCTAACAGTAGTTATTTATTAACCCGGCCGTAGCCGTGTAGTACAGCTAGAACAATATATATATATATATATATATATATGTACATACCATACCATATATGTGCAGCACATATATATATATAAAGTATATATATATATATATATACCGTGTATATATATATATATATATATACACACACACACGTGTTGGGGTACATAGTGTTTTGGGTGTAAGTGTGATTTGCTGCAATCTTTAAATGCTGATTGGTTGCTTAAGTATACTTTGGTGGACTCCAGTGTCCTCTATTACTAGCAAGGTGGAATCTTAGAAAATCGTTCCTTCATCATTCAGCTCATAACTGTTTCCGTCACACTTTCTGACAAGGTAACATGTGAAATGATACATTTCTCCCAAAAGAGATATTGGGCAGCTTTGTTCAGAGTAGGAGTCTAGGTCCAAAATTATGATTGCCTGCAATATATATAAAGGATGATGAGTTAGAAGTATATGCTCAACCCAAAGGCATTAAGCTTGCGATGAGGCCAATCTATGTAGATTCATTTTGGAGAAATCATTCTTTGTCTACTTGACTTTAAATCTACCAAAAGCATTAGAAACCCATTACAGCTGTCTGAGTTTCAGGACTGATGGCAAAAGATTGTTAAAATAAAACATTCAAAAATTATTCTTGATTATACTCTCTACTTAGACACTTATGAAGCATATGTTGCAAAGGGAAAGAAGGGACAATGACTGTTAAACATATCAGAATAATATTATTCAGATAGACTTGAAAAAGGAGTATTTTCCGGTATTTAAAAATATATTATGGGTTTATAATACAATTGGGAAATAAATACTCATATTAGCCTTATTAGTTAAACAGATATAATTGACTGAATGTATTCTATTTAAAAATAAAAAAAATATGTGACTGTACTAATTATGAGCATACCTTTTAACATGAATTAGCCAACTTTGTGAAATTAAGAAAAAATAATTTATTCTCCCCAAGTCACCTACTCAAATTCCCCTTAATGACATATATAATACTCCAATGTCTCATAGATCTCCCAGGACTACACAAATAAAATAATGACCTCTAATAAAACGGCAATAGGTAAATGGGTGTTGAACTATTGTTAAGCTGTGAACTGAGACATCCCCTAAACAGATTCACCCTAAAACTGTTGCTGCACTGTAATTCCTGCCTTTAATTTAATACAGGCTATGTAAGGGCCCTTTCACATCTGCGTTTTTCGTAATTCGCGGCGATGCGGTGAAAAAACCGCATCTGCCCAGTTTGCCGCATACGGTCCACTTGCGGCAACTGGTTGTTGGTTTTTTCTTTTAAGGAAGATAAGGGGGACTTTCGGCAGATGCGGCAAGTGCGTATTGCATTTGCGGCAGGTGCGAGCAACGAAAAAAACCGCAGTAAGCCGCGGTTTTTTTCTCTGCCGCACCTGCTGCAATGCAATACGCACTTGCGCATCTGCGCAAGTCCCCTATAACTTCCTATGGAAAAAACCGCAAACCGTGCCGCAGTGGACCTTATGCCAAACTGCGGCAGATGCGGTTTTTTCACCGCATCTGCGCAGGCATTACGAAAACGACTGATGTGAAAGTCCCTTTAGAATATATATGAATAGTATAAGCCTTAGTTATGTGCTATATGTCATTTTACATGGTGTTAATAGCTGTAGGCATTTATTGGGGAATGACGCCATGTTTATAAAATAGGGTATATGACCCTCTCTGGCTGATGCAATTTCTGTGTCTTTGTTAATTTGTGCATTAGTAACGGTTCTATAGATTCCTATTATCTTGTCAGATTGTGTATGGATAGACATTCAGTGAGTCATAGACCAGCTCATTATGTTGATGAGCCTTTATGAATATGCAGATTATTAACAAAATATAACAAATTTAATAAAATATTATGAAACATAGTCTTGTGACATATCAAATAAAAGCCTGTACTGTTCTGTGAAAAATTATTGCCTCTCCCACCTCGTTATCTTAATTCTAGCCCGATATATCATGAAAAATGTAAAGCCATACCAGGCCAAAATTTGCGCTTTTTTAAAACTTTAAAAATCTGTAAAAAATTAATGGATGAAAAAAAAAAATCAAAACTTTCTATTTGTAATTAACTAAAGTTTTACTTCATATAGAAAAAAAAATCTAAAGACGTTAGGGAAAAAAAATATTCATATTTGGATCACTTGATATGGAAAAGATCCTTCTATAAACTGAAAGCAAAAAAAAATGATAGGGCCTGATTCAGCAAAGAATTCAAGCATAAAAAGCTTTAAATAGACTTTTGTCTCATCATGAGGCTGCAGTGACATTTAGCAGCTTATGGTGTTCTCATGTCATTGTCAACCATATATGCCAAACTGGTTGGAACTGAAGCATGACAGGATATGGCAACCCTTGCTTGTCAAATTCATTCTGATCAGCAGCTTTATATGCCGCAAATCTTACTCAACTGAAAAATTGTGGCAAAGTGCAAAGAGGGGCGAATGCCACTTATCAGATGCTCCTGAATCATTAAGAAGCATGTGTCTCTAAATGATTCAAAGGCAACTGACCCAAACATCAATGCCAGTCTTGATTAAATGGGGCAAAAATCTACTTGTGCATAATTATAAACTATAGTATCAGAACTATCTTTTATGTACAAAGACTATTCATTTGTCCCCAAGCAATCTAGATGTAATCTGTACGCATCTACTGTATACTTTCAGATTTTACTGATGTGAATATGATGTATCAAATATATCAATGTCAATAAACTGCTTATAGACTTGTATACATCCCAGTCTTCAAATAGGATGACAGTAGTTTCAGAATAAATCAAAACAAATTGCCAACAAGGAAAATTCATTGGCAAGTGAGTGCATAACAGAAACGTGTTCAATTGTGGATTGCATGTGGACTTTGCTTCTGTGACGCTAGTCACCACACAGACAAGAAGAAGTACAATATTCAGTCATTCAGATCAGATTACAATAGAGAATTTCAAGACAGAGTTAAGTCACAGTCCAAGGTCACTTACCTGGACAGAAGCGGATCAGAATAGAGGGTCGAGACACAAGAATGGTCAAATAAAGGCAAGGTCAGGCAGAAAAGATCAATTCCCAGAGCACAGATACAAGAGACCAACTTAGCACCTTAGAGCTGAAACTAAAGGCCACTTTACACGTCGCAATATCGTTCCGATATTGCATACAACTTCACGGGAGCACGCATATTTTTGGCACTTGTCCAACATCGCATGGGAGATGTTACACGTATCAACTACACCAACGACGATCCAGCGTCCTGGAAGTCAGTGCCCGACAAGTCGGACAGCCGACTTTTCAGATCGTAGTTGCGCCGTCACACAGCACAACCACATAAGCAATGTGGGCGTATTTTTCCCACAGCTCAGGACATAGGCGTACCTTATTTATTTTTACTGCGCCCACAACACCCCAATTGGACGCCAAAAGAGCTTCATGATTGGTCAGTCATCTCAGACAAGATGGTGGCGTCATGGATGCAATTGACCATTCTATCATATGAAAACTGTTGCAATATGTGATGCGTGTCAGCTGCTGCAACACACTGCGGCGTCGCCAAACTGTCACGCTACTGTTATGCAGTGTTGGCCATTGAAATATGAGCAGTAGCTGTCTCTGCTGCTCCTGGCATCCTGCTGATGATGGCCCTGGCCCAACGGCTGGAGTGGCGCTAGGCCAGTGTCGTTAGGACGCCACTCATGAATGAGTTCCCCAGTTGTGGGGTCCACACTATCCACATAACTTGCTGGTGTGTATGATTGAGTATCCCTACGACGCAGAAAGTTATGCAGCACACAACATGCCATCACTACCATTTTGATAGATTCCTGTTTCAAATTTACAGCAGTATGAAAACGCGGAATCTATTGGTCATGATCCCGATCACATTTTCAACTACAGGACGTGCCCGGGAT
The DNA here is from genome assembly GCA_033576535.1 of Allobates femoralis. Classification (NCBI taxonomy): domain Eukaryota; kingdom Metazoa; phylum Chordata; class Amphibia; order Anura; family Aromobatidae; genus Allobates; species Allobates femoralis. Next base: position 478,969,245 of record JARQOC010000002.1, on the reverse strand, counting down.
AGCCGGTAATTGAAAAGACATTGCTCAGGGGTCAGAGTCCTCTGGGGATATAGCCATAGTAGGTTTGCGTCAAGTGCAAATGCCTCATCCCCCACAAAAGCAAAGTTGAGATGTTCCGTGGTGTCATCATTTGTGGGTAAGTTCAGGCGCCCGCTCACAAGGTCTCGACCAAATGAGGTATGGGCCAAAACACCCCCATCAGACACACGCCTGTTCATCCCCACATCCACAAGGAGGAACTCATAGTTGGCATTGACGAGGGCCATGAGGACCACGCTAAAATAACCTTTGTATTTGTATTTGTATTTGAGAGCTGTTTTGAGGAGCCCTTCTCCTCATAGAAGATGCAACTAGGAGAACAACTTGCAAGTGGACACCTGAAATAGCTTTTCTCATGATTGGATACACCGGGCTATGAAGTACAAAGCTCAATGAGGTTACCAAACCAATTTAGTGCTTCAGTAAGTCAGTAAAAAGTTGTTAGGAGTATTCAAATCATGAAAATCAGAAGGGTGCCCATACTTTTGCACCTGTCAATTTTTGAAATAATGCATATTTCACATTTTCGGTTAGTACAATAAACCTCATTTCAATCCTGAAATATTACTGTGTCCATCAGTTATTACATATATCACACTGAAATAGCTGTTGCAAAAAAAACTATTTTAAACAAAAAAAAGAGAGTAAGATTAAGAGTGGTGCCCAAACTTTTTCATATGACTGTACATCACAAGAGGCTACAGTTGCTAGATGCATTATTGTGTCATCCTCAAATTGCCAGATGTTTAAAACACAATGATGCATGGGCTGCAATATGTTTACATGCAATGTGTGTGGGCAAACGCAGTTGTGACATTTTTGCCCATTTGCCTATAGCCCATAATTGGGTTCTTCTAATCAATGTACTTCATAACAGTTGTGGAGCCCACACAGCATGGAAAGCAGTGACGAACCAAAAAAAAAAAACATGCACACACCCAACACAGTCACAATTTTGTGGCCTCAAAACGAAAAGGAAGTTGGAACACTTCACAAATGGCCAAGATGCTCCTACTGGAGTCTAATACCAATTGTACATGTAGAAAGAAAAAGATGAACCTGATGAAGACGCTTAGACCGTTGAAACGCGTTGTGGCAGTGTATTGGAGGAAGAATAAAGGTCGGTTCTTATCCACTAATTTGTCCAGTATTCCTTTGGCGCTCCCTGAGACCGCTGTACTATTGTTTTTATGTCAATTGTACATGTAGGAAGATTTACAAAACTCAATTGAGATGGAAGAACATCCCCATACACTTGTGTGCAGCAGTACTTACTCAATGGCTCTGGGCAGCAAACTCAACAACGTTCAGCTGTGGGCCATTTTTATCTGAGAATCCACCAAAGACAACCCACTTGTGTCGTCCAATGGTATTTTGTGGTAAACTAACGCCCTACATCGCAGATTGGACAACTCTTCTGCGATGTCATTGGCTGAGTGTCCTTTAGAGGCGACGTGTGGAACGTCCGGCCACAAACACATGGCAACAGAATGTGGTAGTGTCTCCTCTTTTGGCACTGCAGGACTGACGGTATGTATTGCTGACTCTGCTTCCTCATCATCTCTTTTTGTGTATGGTGTGCAATTAGCATTCACTCCTATACTATGTTTTAATGTTCATGCACTGGGCTTACGCCACGTATGTGTCCTAATGGACCATGTGCCCTTCCTAACTGATTGCCAAATTCACACATTAAGGCGACATTCCTGTCAATGTACCTTACGCCATTTTTAAACATGTTTGCAGCTGACAATAATGTGGATGCATGTCGGTATAAAGGGCATGTTTTATCTAAATTCTTCTAAATCAGCCATGTTTCTGTGGATAGTGAGATATACATCAGACATAACAGAATGTGCATTGCCTGGGCGGCTTGGACAAAGTTACCCTAAATGTACATTATCAACATCCATTGCCATACAGCCATATGTACATACTGTTGGGGCATGTAGCTTAATGTGCTTTACCTGTCATGGGTAATGTTTTCCCAGGCAATTGTGTGAAATATTTTTTCCCCACAATTGATGTGTGCACACGGCCACATGTACCCATGTTTACACACATGAAAACACATGATACATGCATATGTCTGTTTACACCATTCCTTTAATGTTGCAGATGGCAGAGAATCAGGATTTTGTCCTGGCTTTCATAGCCAAGTACCAGGAGCTAGAGTGCTTGTGGCGGACCAGATCACCAGACTACAAAAACACAACGGTGAAGAGAGTGGCATATGAGAAGCTCATCACCCTCTCCTGCCAGCACCACCCTGGGGAGAAGGTGGATATGAGGTTTGTGCAGAAGAAGATCCGGAACCTGCGCACAGTGTATAAGAGGGAGCTTGTGGTACTTTAACCTCCTCCATTTCCTCCGGGACCAGCATCTCCCTCGACTATACTGTGCAGCAGGGACCTTGCACAAGCCTCCTCCACCATTCTCCAAGCCCCGACTCTGCCACAAGAGGTACATCCGAATGTTTTTTTCTCATCAAACTCTGCAATGGTGGTTGGATACACTTTTATTGTGTGTCACTTGACAAACATATGAGCGTGTGTTGTTTCCAACAGTGCACAGTTATTTTTGGGTTTGACCATCTTTTTACACTTGTGTGCTTGTGTCACCAGCTATGCATGACCATGGTGTTTACTTATGTGAGTAGAGTAATCACTGTGTCATGTTACACATAGCCATATCTGAAAGCCACTGTACTGGGCTAGGCTTGTAAAGTTAACATTTCACACTCAAACAGGACAAATGCATGCTTGTTCTTAATACATTGCTGATATGATAATGTGTAAATCTCGCTAATTTGGTTGTATTTTTGGTTTATGTCTACAGGACCCTGGGGGCGGTACCCGTTGTGGAAGATCCCCAACAACATCTGGGGGGGTGTGGAGTCTGATGCCAGTTCCGACGTGCAGCACCCTCTGCCCAGTGAGGGGGTGAGGTGGAGAAGACCAGTGCCACCCTCTACCCAGCTGGGGGACTGGGCTAAGAGGGTGCTGCTGAATATGGAGCGGGTCCCTTGGACTGCGATCGGGCTGCTAGTGAGTGAACGGGTGTCCCGGCAGGGCCATCAACAATGGACGGACCTTGAAAGGATAATATACCTAGCCCTTGAGGCGTCAGAGAATGGGACACTGAACTCCCACACCATCTTGGCTCAGCCCCGCCAGCAGCTGTCAGTGTCCCATCAGCTGCCGCACTGGCTATGTTTGGCCGTGGACTAAATCCTGAGGTGTCGAGGGATCCATTAAGACCTTTCCCTCGGCTCTGACCACGCCTACGTCCTGCAAGGGATGTGGGTGAGGCTGCCATCTCTGATCTTGCAGCTGAATATGCTCATTATTGGGGACACTACCAACAATAGCGTTGTGGCTCTTTGTTTTATTTCTTGTTGGCAGTATAATGTTGCCCATTTGTTTGTGGCTAATTTAAGTTAACTTTTGCTGACAATAATTTTTTGTTGTGCCAACAAACTTTGTGTTATCTGAAACATACTAATGGTTACAGCAATATTAAATATGTAATTTGTTTTAAAGGGCACACACAGCTGTGTCAGACAGTTTCCACACACAACCATCACCACAAGGTCAGGTACATTGATGATGTCACATTGCTAAGGATTGTGTAACATGAACTGGTTAATGAAGATGATACGTCACAAATAAAAGTTAAAACACAATGTACCAATCATCCATGGGCCAAAATGCTTAATTTTAACCTTGGACATAGGTAAACAGTGGTGTACACACATGTTTGGTCCTTAGGCTGGCCCAAGCCATCTATAGCATTGTGTACGTGTGACTGTAGTGCGCCACTGTTATTTGTTAGTTTTTTTGGGGAATGTAGAAGACCTAGGTAGATTTTGAGGCCACAATACAGATAGGTCCCTTGTTCTTGGTTGGTACATGGTGTTCACATTTGGTTGGGTACACTTAAGTATTGTTACTAGGTAAAATTTCACGCACACACCTTTTTTGTTTGTGTTTGAAATTTTTAATTCCAAACTTTAAAAATTTGTATATAGAAAACCAAACTTTGTTTGGATTTGGTCATTGCTAAAACATAGTTTGGTATAAAGGCCAAACTTTGAACAAAGGACAACAATAAGCCCAGAGGCTAACAATGCCTTTGTAAGGCCAACAACAAGAACACATTGTGTTCCAACAAATAAACAAGGCTGTGAAATATCCCAGCATACACAAACTTGTCAACATGACAACAGAACTTAAGTATTGGATGCCAACACCTAAAAACAGTAACACGGCAATGTCAATTTGATGCCCCACCAGGCCCATGGCTTTGCTGGTGCAGCAAAAACTGGTGCCTCATATCACCCAGCAACTCCAGCTGTGATGTTGCCTCTCTCAGCTGGTGTTGGGCCTCTTGGTGGGCCTGCATGAGGTCCATAAAAGATGGGACACCTATAGTGTTGAAAGACAGACATCCGTTTTTCAAAGTACACACATGTGTGTTCATTATGTCTTATGGTGTGACCAAACACAACTTACCCACTATTGCAGAGGCAGCATTTTCAGAGGACGGTGATTGGCTGATGGCCCAACCCAGGCCTCGAGCTGTTGGGCCTACACCTAGAGACAAAAACAACATGGATGTGAGGTATGTGTTATGACACATTTTATAGCATAGTGCAAACCTCACAAGCAATGTTTGTAGGGCTTGCACATTTACCAGACTGAGTCAAGGCAGCAGGATCAATGGGGGAGTCAGGGGTTGATGTGGAGTAGGCCACCATGAGAGCCTGTAATGCAGATTGGCCAGTTGATGGTGGTTGTCCTGGATATGGTGAGACGTGTGAAGATGCCACATGTGAGAGCCCTTCAGCATGTGCAGGGGAGGCCGGTGTTGATGTTCCCGGTGAGGCACCTTCAGCTGGGGCTGGGGAGGCCGGTGTTGATGTTCCCCGTGAGGCAACTTCAGCTGGTGCAGGTGAGGCCGTTGCCGATGTTCCCCGTGAGGCAACTTCAGCTGGGGATGGTGATGCCGGTGGTGATGTTCCCCATGAGGCAACTTCAGCTGGGGATGTGGATGGGTGTGGGGATGGCTGAGGTGAGATGGGTTGCCCTGGTGCCGGTGAAGCTGGTGGAGAGGCCTCATCTTGCTCATCAGCATCTGTTGATTAACAAGGGATCATTTGTAGCACATTTATGAAGTAATATGCACATAGTGTGATGTGTGGCTAATGGCTTTTGTGTCAATATTAAATAATGTGGAATACATTTGGAGAGGGCCTACAAGAGGACAGCAACTTCATGTTTCCAATGATGGCAGCTTCAGATATATGTTTGCAGAAGGGATTTGGTGTTTGCACAAACCAAACACATGTTGGCTATGTATCATGACTAATTTGTTTGGCCACACTATAGTGTCAGGAATGATTGTCGCAAGCACTTTAGGACATTCCCTTAACCCGAAACATGTTATTAGGACTAGCAGAGGGTGCACTTGCATGTTTGCTTAATCAGGTATATTGTGGCCTGACTGAACATGTGTGTATGTGTTATGACATCATACTCACCACGCAGAGTCTGGATGTGGGCGCGGATGGCGGCCATGCGGTCCTTTGCCTTGTATTTAATGTCCGCCACCTTTTTTATAATTTGTTTCTGCGTGCGCTCCACTTGCCGGTTCCGCAGCAGGGCACGCTGGATTTGCGCACAATGCGCATCTTATGCAGCCGGGGGTGCTGATGTGGTAACTCACACCAGTAGTCCAGCCGGTCGAGGTAGTCAAAGAGCAGGAGTAGCTCTGGCTCTCCCCATGCTGCAGAGTGCTGTGCCGCCGCCATGTTTATGCATGGGACTGGAATACACCTAGAAGGCAGGGCCTGCTTCAACTTGATGTCAAGACCTCATGGCGCTGAGTATTGGTGCGGTGTAAACTTGTAAGTCCGCAAAGGAGTCACCCACACATAGTGGCTGAGCACAGGGAACGCCACGCCGTCATATAAAATGAAAAGCACAACGCTTATGCGTCACTCATGGCCACACATTGCAATAAAAGTGTTTCCAGTTTGGATATACATTTAAAATATGTGCGACTTGTGAGTTTGGAGATGACAGGTAGTATCAAACAGGCCTTTAATATATTCACATGGCTTTTCGACCAAGTATGTTTTCATTTTGGCAACGTCGTAAATAGGCACCTTAAAATTCTTCATGAATAGTACAGGAGCTGTTTAACAATGATTGCCCTTGTATCCATGTATTTTCGCAACATTGTGGAGATGCAGAAGTGAAATAATGAAGTGCGCTACAAATACAGAATCCAATATGGCTACTCGGCCTGGGCCATCCAATCACCATAGAATACTAGCCACCAATCAATGTAGGTGGGCAGCGTACAAAACAACCCACAGGCACGCCTACAGACTTCCTTGTGCAACCTTACAAATCGCACTCCAAATCGGAGTTGCGCCATCACACAGCACGATCAGGCCAGATCGCATAGCTAATATTGCACGGTTGGAGAGCATGCACAATCCAAAAACAATATCGTAGTTGCATTGTTATTGCGTCACATTGCCCTTTTACACAACACAACGCACCAATGATAACAACTGCAACGGCCGTACCACGTGACTTTTTATCGTAGTTGCGTTGCGATATCGCGACGTGTAAAGTGGCCTTAAGACCAGCTGTGCTTTGGGAATTGCAACAAAGCTAAAAGGCTGAGCAATTGCAGGAGACAAGAAACACCTGCAAAATCTCAGCACATCCTAAAAAGAGATTGGGCGACTGAGCTGGCAATAGAACAAAAACAACCCAGAACATCCCTGCTCTAGATAGGATAACTAAGCTGCCAATCAACAAGCACATCTTGAATGCAGAGCAGAGAATTTCTGACAGCTGTACATCACAGAGCATTTTCAGGTCCCATGGATCCAGATATCCATCATGAAATGACAAGTGCCACAAGTTGCCACAGGGACGGGAACTTGCCACTAAATTTTCATTTTGGTAATTTGCTTGAATGTTTGCAGAAATGACTGTAAAACACTGTAAAGCACTGTAAAACAGTTTAAGCTATGTTTTGCAGATTTTGGGGCCCTTGATTTTGCCTAACATTGAATGGGGTTCAGAAACTATTCAAACTGTTTGCCAATCTATTCAGAGAACATATGCCCGTTAAGCGAACATAGCCAAACCCAAACTTCAAAAGCTTTGCTCATCTCTACTTAGCATCCTAGCACCATTATGGCACTGCCTCTCCTTTATAGGGCAAAAACCTGCTGGTTGGCTTCCTTTAAGAAGACCTCAGTGAGGTCATTACAGGTCATGATCCTCGGTTCTCACAGGGAATAAATGTGAACCCATGGTGATCTCAAGTTCCTGCTCTGGACATCATCAAGGGATCACAATTAACCTCTGTGTGACCCAAGGATCATGACCTGTAATGACCTCACTGAGATCATGACATTTTACAGCACATGGAAGATGCCCCCATATGCTGTAAGACTGAGAATCATCAAGGGACCTCCCACTGGACTATGCCAGCCTTTTATTTCCAATATATTGAGGAAGGAGAGTTTGTGTTGGGGAGTGTTTTTTCATTTTTTTTTTGTTTTGTTTATTTCTGTCATTACAGATTTGGTTAGTACTGTCAGGTATCTGATAGATGCCTCGATGTTATTATCCTCTGGTGCCAGTGGAAACTACCCAGCTGGAATCAATCCCAAACACCATTACCTTGTTTGTCATCGGCACCAGGACAGTGGGAAGAGCCACTGTAAATGCAAGGATTGGTGCATCTTATGGAGGGGCCAGTTCTAGGCAGCTGTAGCCTGTTATTTTTAGGCTAAGGAGGGCCAATAACCATGGCCCTTCCCACTCTGAGAATACCAGATCCCAGCTGTCAGCTTTACCTTGGATTGTTTTCCAAAATAGTTGTGACCCAACATCATTTTTTAAAAAAGATTTTTGGGCTAAATAAAAGACTAAACACGTAAAAATCACTAAAGTGTGTAAGCTTACAATATGGTGGGCGGGTGGACAATGTATAACTGTATGACATCGGGCTATCTATCCACCTATCTAGCTCTCCTAGCTTTTTAGAGTATGTCAAAGATAATGAAAAAACTTATTTTGTGTGCAGTCTGTGTGTGATCTGTGTGAGGTTCGTGTGCTGTACATTTTTCTCACACCCACTGACTTGTATTGGCGAAGTACGCAGCCATCGCATCATGCTGGGATTTGCTCCACACTACAAATTTTGAACATGAAAAAAGAGCAGATATGCTTTGAGCTATGTGTGTACATTGTGATGTTTTCTCACATTGCACTCACAGAATGTATACGCACATGTGAGTGAACTCTTGAGAGGTCTAGTTTCCAAAATGGTGTTATTTTGGGGGATTTCTGTTGTTTAGGCACCCTAAGGGTACCGTCACATGACGCAATATTGCATGCACTTTCACTGGCAATTTGCTGGTTGCAGTGAAATCATGGACACATTGTTCTATTTTGTTGCCATGTGCCACTGCAACCAGCAAATTGTCAGTGAATATTGCATCATGTAACGGTATCCTAAGGGTCCTGTAAATGCAATGTGGTGCCCATAATGTTTTTCAGCTTTTCCAAAATTCAAATATTCCTCCTTTTGCTCCGAGTCCTCCTATGTGTCTAAAAAAAGGCTTCTGACCACATGCGGGCATCGGCGATCTGAAAATTAAGTGAGGTTCACTTTTTGGTGTTTCTTTTTGTAAAAGTGAAAAATTTGGTGCTAAAGTAACATTTTTATGAAAAAAATAGAGAATTTTCAATATGATGACCTATTGTTATCAAATATTGTTGTGAGGTCCCCTGGCAATGCTCCTCAGCTCATCTTCCCTGGCTCTGCATCCTCTGCTGCCTCGCCAGTCGAGCATCCGGCGTCCAGGCGTGCTGTGTCTCGGAGCCGTTGCCGGGTCGCCTTCCTGTCTGCCGGTTACCGGGTTCACACACCAGCAAACTACAATGGACTGTGTAATGAGCGGCGCACTGGGTGCAGCCACACTCCTCCCCTGTGAATCAAGGGGTCGGTGTGGCTCAGCCTGAAGCTCCCCTTGGCCAATAGCTGCCATCCTCTGGTATATGAGGCCGCCTCCACTGCTGGGAGGTGCTTGATTATTGTGTTAGTAAGCTTCTGCTTCTCTGGCTGTTAGTCAGGTCCTCCTCGTGCTCTCCTCGGGTGGAACCTGTTCCAGCTCTTCTAGCTCCGGGTCTGGTGCCTCAGATCCTTCTTAGCTTTACCGTAATTTAGGCTAACCCTATGAGCTGCCCCCATGGTACTAGCAGCTGGGGTATTTAGACCCCTTGGACTTGCCCCTGATAATCACTAGGATCAGCTTACCCAGGGGAGTTCGGTACCACGGCCCAGTGGGTCCACTCTAGGGCGCCCCCTCCCGGAAGCGTGACAATTGTGAATCAGTTGTGTGATCAAAACGCACACTTAACCCCTGGATAAAATTCTTGATGGGTCTAGCTTCCAAAATAGGGTCACTTGTGGCGGAAGTTGCTGTTTAGGCACCCTAGCGGTCTTGCAAATGTGACATTGTGCCCACAATCTATTTACAGAAAACTGTCAGGTCAAAAATCCATGTGTAACTGCTAGTCATTTTCTAATTCTGCGCTCTAAACTCTCTCTATTTATGTATTTCTTTTATTTATATTTCCCTTCTATCTACTTTAAACTTCAAATAAAGAGATTCATTCCATCTGTCACTCACAGTGAATGATCCACTCAGTTCTCTGCTGTCCACTCACCATAAGATGAATATGCATATCACATATTCACATTACTGCACAGAACATCAGTGTGGGAAGGGGGGATGTATCCTCCTCTCTGTTTCTGTGTTTGCAGCATCACAAGAGGTCAAATACAACACAAAAACTGTCAAAGCAGGGATTCCTGCTTAGATAAACAAATGGAGTCTAGATAAGGCAGATCTGTAATAGCTCTCTACCTCCATGTTCTCAGCAGAACAGACCTCCTGTAAGTGAAACCTGACACTGCACTGTTAGCAAAGGGAGGAGGGAGGACGGAGAAGAGATCTGCTGAGAGGGAGTGCATAATTACATGACTATTTATACAGCAACTGGACTATTCCTGTTTGCTTATAATGAAGTAATCCAGGAGCTCCTTGCAGGGTCTGACAATGCTGATAACAAGGAAGCTACAAATGGTACAATAATGATTTTACATGTTTTTAAAAGGTCTGCCCAGGCACTATTCAAGGGTAGCATTAGTATCATACAAACAAATGACCTGACAGTGTCCTATTAAACTTTCCCAAAATTCAAATATTGCTCCTTCTCTTATTTTCTGAGCCCTCCAATTTGTCCGAACAGAACTTTTTAACTAAATGCACGGTATTTCTGCGCTCATGAAAAAGTGTATAACAAAGTTTGGGGTCCATTTTCTGGTGTTACCTCTTGTAAAAGTGAAAAATTTGGTGCTCAAAGCAACACTTTTGTGAAACAAAAAGATAATTTTCAATATGACGAGTTATTGTTATCAAATTCTGTTAAGTACATGTGGGTTCAAAATGCTCAATATACCCCTAGATAAAATCCTTAAGTGGTCTATAGTTTCCAAAATGCTGTCACTTTGAGGGGTTTCTAATGTTTGGTTACCTTGGATCCTGCAAATGCAACATGGTGCCCACCATCTATTTCAGCCAAATTTGCTTTCCAAAATCCAAATAGCGCTCCTTTCCTTCTGAGCCTTCCCATTTGTTCAAACAGATGATTTTGACCAAATGTGGGTTATCAGCGGGTTAAGAAGAAACTGTGTAACTAATTGTGGCATTCAATTGTCATACTATCCTTTGTAAAAGTGAATAAACTGAGGCTAAAGCTAAATTTTTAGGTAAAATTAAATGCATTTATTTTATCATTCTACTTTGCATTTATTCCTGTGAATCAATTCAGGGGTTAGTAATGTTCTTAAATGTGGTTTTGAGCAGTGTAAGGGGTGCAGTCTTTAGAATGGTGTCATTTTTGGGTGTTTTCTGTCACATAGGCCCCTCAAAGTCACTTCAAAGGTGATGAGGCCCCTAAGAAATGGTTTTGTAAATTTTAATGTAAAAATAAGACATTTCTGAAAAGCTTTGTACCCTAACAAAAAAAAATTGTACCGATGTAAAGTTGACATGTGAGAAATATTATTTATTAACTATTTTGTGTGACAGAACTCTTTTGTTTAACTAAAAAAAAATTCAAAATTTGAACATTTTTTGCCAAAATTCTGTTTTTATCACAAATAAACCTAAAAAATATTGTTCTAAATGTACCAGTATCATGACGTCCACAAATAAAAAGAATTTTGGAATCAATGGGATCCATTGAAGCGTTCCAGAGTTATAACCTCATAAAGTGACACTAGTCAGAATTGTAAAATTTGATCTGGTCATTAAGGTGAAAATTGTCACTAAGGGGTTAAATATTGGTAAAAAAAACGAAAGTGATTGAGCCAATTTATTCTATTAGACAAAATGGTTTGACTTCAGTTGAGTTTCTGAAGAAATATATGACATCTCATTTGTATTCCCATCCAGCATGTGGTGTCATTTACTTTTTGTGAAACATACATAGCAATTTGTCTATTCACTTACACAATGACATTCACTTGTCATTAGCACACAGTTTTTCTCACGTATTATCTTAGGACTATAAAGAGCTATCAGTACTGTAAAATCAGGTGTAGAAACAGAATAAAATAACTTTTTTTTATTTTAATTCTGAGTTTTGAAAAACTAGCTCAAATATGAATATAAAATGACAGTTATAAATATCAATGCAGAATATATATGAGCGCTATTAAGTGTGAAATAATATAGCTGATAGGTTAGGCAACATGGTGGCTCAGCCCTTTCACCACAACTGAGGTTCTCCCAGGTCTTGTGGTTACGGTGCATTTTTGAGAATCTCCATCAAAATTTGCATGTCTATCCTGAAGCTAGCAAAATCTATGAGAGTTCACAAGTGCTGTACCAATGTTGCTTTTTTTCCTTGCGGATTTAGTGCAGATTTCTTTTTTCTGCCCCAAAATCTGCCCCAAATCTGCAAGAGGAAAAAAAAGCAACATTGGCACAGCACTTCTGAACTCTGATAGACTTTACTGCTTTCAGGACTGACACACAGATAATGATGCAGATTCTAAAAATCTGCTTAAAAAAAGCATCAACCAACGCACTGTGGTTACAGGGTCTTACAAGCAATGGTGGGGTCATGATCACAGAAATCATACCCCAAATGCTGTGAAAGCAGGCGCCCAGGTGTGACGACAAGGCTTTTCTCAATGCATGTTGGGAGTTAATGTTCTTAATTTGGTCAGACATAGGGGTCTTTTGTTTGTTATCTCATGTTTGCTAAGGCTGCTTTCACATTACGATATTCGGATTTCCGATGCTGTCCGATCAAAATCGGACAGCATCGGATCCGAATTTGACCTCCATGCAGCTTGCTCCGATTTTTGCACCGAAAATAAAATCTGACCGAATCGGATCGGACCAAATCGGATGGCATTTAGTGCACATCCGATTAGGTCCGATCCCTATAACATGGGGCCCTATGGAGAAGGGTCCGAGGAAACATCTGATGTCTCCTCGGACCCCGTTTTACTGTACTGAGCATGCTCAGTACAGTAAAACTGCTCCTAACTAGGAGCACAAGGGTTAAAAAAAAAAAAAAATGTTATTCTCACCTCTCCACGAGCCCCCGCCGTCTTCCGCCATCTTCCTGGAGGCTCCCGGTGGCTCCCGCAGGCTGCCGGTGTCAGCAGAGGGCTTCCTCTGCCTTATAGGACCTGCGGTGATGTCACAGTCATGTGACCGCGGGTTACCATGGTGAACCCGCGGTCACGTGACTGTGACATCACCGCAGGTCCTATAAGGCAGAGGAAGCCCTCTGCTGACACCGGCAGCCTGCGGGAGCCTCCAAGAAGATGGCAGAAGATGGCAGAAGACAGCGGGGGCTCGTGGAGAGGTGAGAATAACCTTTTTTTTTTTTCTTTTTTTCACCCCGCAGGGAACGATTTTATGCCGGAATCGGGTGCCTATTTGGCACCCGATTCCAGGCATCAGAAGGGAGCCGATGCTGTCCGATTTATATCGGACAGCATCGGCTCCCTAAAAATCGTTATGTGAAAGTAGCCTAAGACATTGTTACATGCCAGGCTATGCAGAACTTTCTTTGTTCTGTGTTTGTATATTACTAATTAAATGAAAAATCACCTCACCCTTTCTGTCTACATTACCCAAGGGGAAATTATGCATGTGGCCGGAAATCCAACCAATAAAAGAACAGCTTTATTCCATCAATCCTGGAAGACCACAATAACCTGAGTGGAGTGCCTGGGCTATATAAAAGGACTTGCTTCAGTCACCAGTAGTTCATATATATATATGCTACACGGCTTCAAATCTAGGAGCTGTGGTTCTGGTTGGAAGACCTTAAAGGGAACCTGTCAGGTCGTTCTATTCCCCTTCGCTATCTTGAAAGCCTCTTTTCTCGTGCTATGAAAAAGTGCAAGATTTCACTCAGATGACGGGATTTGAGCCACGCTAGGGGCCGCGTCAGAATAGGTAAGCATTGACAGCTTTAATGTGGTGCTACCATGGAGGTAGCACTGCATTTAGGCTGTCAAAACCTTTGTTTTAACACAACCCCCCTAGCGCAGCCAATAACATTAATATAACCCTAGCCTCTTGGACCTTTTAAAGTCTACATTATATGGAAAGAAGCAGTATCCACACACATCAGTAACCCAATTCACATACTAATGTGTATGACAACCAAGCACATACACCATCCAGATTGTAAAAATGCTGTCTAATTGCAACAGCCAATCACAGATGTTTTCACAGAGCATTAGTGTCTGTGATTGTCTGTTTCCCAGTAAGCAAAGTGAATATGCAGAAAACTTAATTGCAACCTATCGAATGAAGAGTTTTAAGCCCAAATCAAAGGTATAAAGATTAATTTTATTGGTACATAACTAAAAATTCATAATAAATACTATGATGAAAAACACAATGAAATACGCATCCAATCATTAATAATAATACACTAATTGAGGAGGGAACTGAAAAATAGACAGAAAATAATCATCTGGATAATGGTCACAGACTATATTGCTTTCTCATCAAGTGCCATACAAAGGATATACAGAGTAGAGGTATATGATGGTCAAAATTCGTAGCTGTATAATACTTAAACGAGGAACAATCAGAATAAAAATTGCTGCTATTAAGACAAAAGTGTGTAATAAAAAGTGCAATCTGCGTAAAAGAAAAAACTATATATACGTAATTCATAAATGCCAAAACAGATTCAATACCATGTGCACAGATAGTGTAATAAAATGCTACTGTTCAAACAGAGGTGTAAAAAGAGTGCAGTCTGTGTAAAGACATTATATATACATAATTCATAAATACCACAAACAGACTCAATATCACATGCACAGATATGTTTCGAAACAGTAAGAGCAAAAACACTTTACAAAAATATATCTATTACATCAAGGTGAATAACAGACAAAAAAACCACATGACAAGATGTATAATAGTCAACCAAACCAAAAAAATAATGTGCTAAATGAATGTAAGTCACACACCAAAGAATGCCAATAGAAGAAAAAATGCAGCAATGTTACTCCAAATGATGGGGGGGCTCAATATATAGTGTGATGACTAGCCTACAAGTTCAGTGTAACATAATCACACAAAAAATGTGTATACTGAAAGTATCAATCACATAGGTATATTTACTGCAAACCACCTTCAAATATGATTCACACAAATATATATTAGAGACCACCTCCCACAATCATTATACGTCGATGTAATAGCTACAGACCACTTCTACTGCAGAAAGACATAATTAAAATGACACAGAGGAATATCAAACCATGCCAAAGTATAGCAAGGAAAGGTCAGACCAGTATCAAATTATGAATGAATCACCATATACAATTCCCATATCACATTGGTATATATAAGGGACAATGTCCATAACATCGTAACACCTCAAACCGCGACGCCCAGACTCAATTACCGGGTCGGCGTCTGACCTCACTTCCCCAGAACCTCCCCCAGACGCGTCATAGGAGAGGGCCAGGGAAGCGACGCGCAGAAGACGCGTCTCCACGGCAACCAGCTGCAAGCGTCGCACACCAAGCTCACGCGCACTAGATCATTACATTACTACAGGGAAACGAGCAGTTTGCAAATGCAGAAGAAGATTATAGAGTGCCACTCGCATGTAGGTTTGAACGGATTTCCCATGTATCCACACTAAGAGTAGACTGATCAGATTAAGGATAGTGCAATATATAAAATGACTATATGAAATTATCTACAAAGATATATAATGGTGTACTTTAGAACAAGGGCTGATAGTGCAAGTAGAAAGCAAATATAAAATGTACTAAAAAGTATTAAAAAATACAGTGTAAATAGAAATAAATAAAGGATTATCTATGAGAAAAGTGGAAACATATGAGAAATAAAAGAACATTTTTTTTATAATAATAATAGAAAAAATAAAATAAAAAGAAAAGAAATAATGAAAGAATAATAATAGTAGAAAAAGTATACTGACTGCTCATTTTATTAAAAATAACAATAATATAATAATAAAAAAAAAAAAATTATAATAAAGAAATAATAAATAATAATATGTAAAAAAGTAATAATAAAAAATAAAAAATAATAAATAATAAAAATTAAAAATGAAAATAGTGAAGGTGATATGTGCAAAAAATATTTTGTAAAATCAGCAAAAAAATAAATTTTTGGGATAATAATCCAATACCATCGTTACAAAAACGTCAGCAGTTCTCATCATATATAAAAAAAAATTTTTCTTTTAAAATTATTTTAAAAATTTTTGTTCATCGAAAAAAAGGCTTCTTAGTCCCTGGTCAGTGATCTAAAAAAAGAGAGAACAAAATAATTAAAAAACATCCATGAAAAATAAAAAAGTCATACCTAAAATCATAGGAATGAGGCAAAGCTGAGTATCTCGTTGAGTCCGTGCGGTCGCAGGCATCCTATTTTGTGTATCCATTGTGTTTCCAGTTGTGCCAACTTTTTCCCCATAGCCCCTCCACGTGAGTTTACAGGGATACAGTCGATCCCAAAGGCTCTCAAGAGACTGCCATTACATGAGTGTTTTAGTTTAAAATGTTTGCCCAAAGGTTTCAAGATAGTGAGATCTTCTTCTTTACTGGCATTATTTATATTAAGGACATGCTCCCTAATTCTCACCTTTAAAGGTCTTGTGGTGAGTCCAACATAGACTAAATTACATGGACATATTGCCACATATATCACATGGGTGGTATTACAAGTAATACGTCTTGTGATTTTAAATTCCTCTTTTTGGTTTGCAGACGTAAATCCGAAAGTCCTCATCATATTGGGGCATGCTATACAGTCCCCGCAGGGGTAAAAACCCCATTTGGGTCCTTTTGATCCAAAGCCATAGTTGGGATTCAATGCTTCATACTGACTATGTGTCAGTATGTCTCTCAGATTGTTGGCTCTCCTATATGTCGTGGCCGTTTTTCCTTGAACATACTTCGCCAAGACATCATCTGCACGTATAATATGCCAGAATTTATTCATCGCCTCATTTACTTCCTTCCACCTACAGTTGAAAGTTGAAATGAATCTCACCTGATGTTGATGCTTCCTCTTAGATCTTGAAAATACCAAATCTTCCCTCTTCTTCGCTATTGCTCTTTTGTATTCCTTCTTAATGCACCTCTTGGAGTACCCACGTTCTTCAAATCTTTCGGAGAGTTCCTTAGCTTGCTTCTGAAATACGTCATCAGATGAACATATCCTCCTGGTTCGCAAGAACTGCCTTATAGGGATACTGTTGATTAAAGATTTCGGATGAGACGAAGATGCGTGTAACAATGCATTAACAGCAGTATCCTTTCTAAAGACTTCCGTTTGGACATACCCGTTGTCATCCCTTTGGAGTTTTACATCCAGAAAATCCACCATTTCTGCACTAGATTTATATGTAAGTATAATATTTACATTATTTGTATTCAAGATCTTTATAAACTCCATAAGGTCAACATCGGAACCTTGCCACACCATAAAAACATCGTCAATATACCTTGACCAAGACAAAACATTGTCACTAAGGGGGGCAGGATTGCTTTGAAAGATTTCCCTTTCCCATCAACATCAGATCACTGAGCAGGGACTAAGAAGCCTTTTTTGGATGAACAAAAATTTTTAAAATAATTTTAAAAGAAATTTTTTTTTATATATATGATGAGAACTGCTGACGTTTTTGTAACGATGGTATTGGATTATTATCCCAAAAATTTATTTTTTTGCTGATTTTACAAAAATTTTTTTGCACATATCACCTTCACTATTTTCATTTTTTAATTTTTATTATTTATTATTTTTTATTTTTTATTATTACTTTTTTACATATTATTATTTATTATTTCTTTATTATAATTTTTTTTTTTTATTATTATATTATTGTTATTTTTAATAAAATGAGCAGTCAGTATTCTTTTTCTACTATTATTATTCTTTCATTATTTCTTTTCTTTTTATTTTATTTTTTCTATTATTATTATAAAAAAAATGTTCTTTTATTTCTCATATGTTTCCACTTTTCTCATAGATAATCCTTTATTTATTTCTATTTACACTGTATTTTTTAATACTTTTTAGTACATTTTATATTTGCTTTCTACTTGCACTATCAGCCCTTGTTCTAAAGTACACCATTATATATCTTTGTAGATAATTTCATATAGTCATTTTATATATTGCACTATCCTTAATCTGATCAGTCTACTCTTAGTGTGGATACATGGGAAATCCGTTCAAACCTACATGCGAGTGGCACTCTATAATCTTCTTCTGCATTTGCAAACTGCTCGTTTCCCTGTAGTAATGTAATGATCTAGTGCGCGTGCGCTTGGTGCGCGACGCTTGCAGCTGGTTGCCGTGGAGACGCGTCTTCTGCGCGTCGCTTCCCTGGCCCTCTCCTATGACGCGTCTGGGGGAGGTTCTTGGGAAGTGAGGTCAGACGCCGACCCGGTAATTGAGTCTGGGCGTCGCGGTTTGAGGTGTTACGATGTTATGGACATTGTCCCTTATATATACCAATGTGATATGGGAATTGTATATGGTGATTCATTCATAATTTGATACTGGTCTGACCTTTCCTTGCTATACTTTGGCATGGTTTGATATTCCTCTGTGTCATTTTAATTATGTCTTTCTGCAGTAGAAGTGGTCTGTAGCTATTACATCGACGTATAATGATTGTGGGAGGTGGTCTCTAATATATATTTGTGTGAATCATATTTGAAGGTGGTTTGCAGTAAATATACCTATGTGATTGATACTTTCAGTATACACATTTTTTGTGTGATTATGTTACACTGAACTTGTAGGCTAGTCATCACACTATATATTGAGCCCCCCCATCATTTGGAGTAACATTGCTGCATTTTTTCTTCTATTGGCATTCTTTGGTGTGTGACTTACATTCATTTAGCACATTATTTTTTTGGTTTGGTTGACTATTATACATCTTGTCATGTGGTTTTTTTGTCTGTTATTCACCTTGATGTAATAGATATATTTTTGTAAAGTGTTTTTGCTCTTACTGGTTCGAACACTATCTGTGCATGTGATATTGAGTCTGTTTGTGGTATTTATGAATTATGTATATATAATGTCTTTACACAGACTGCACTCTTTTTACACCTCTGTTTGAACAGTAGCATTTTATTACACTATCTGTGCACATGGTATTGAATCTGTTTTGGCATTTATGAATTACGTATATATAGTTTTTTCTTTTACGCAGATTGCACTTTTTATTACACACTTTTGTCTTAATAGCAGCAATTTTTATTCTGATTGTTCCTCGTTTAAGTATTATACAGCTACGAATTTTGACCATCATATACCTGTACTCTGTATATCCTTTGTATGGCACTTGATGAGAAAGCAATATAGTCTGTGACCATTATCCAGATGATTATTTTCTGTCTATTTTTCAGTTCCCTCCTCAATTAGTGTATTATTATTAATGATTGGATGCGTATTTCATTGTGTTTTTCATCATAGTATTTATTATGAATTTTTAATTATGTACCAATAAAATTGATCTTTTATACCTTTGATTTGGGCTTAAAACTCTTCATTCGATAGGTTGTGGTTGTTTTTGAGTTTGCCTAGCTTGATAGTGGTTCTTAATCTGTTCTGTATTTTTACAGTATTACAAGGCCTTAAATAGAGATGGATATGAGATCTAGAGACGATACTTGGAAAAATAGTATCGATACCATCTTTAATGATGAAATCACTATGAACGTTGCTGAGAATGGGCAAGTTGCAGAAATAAAAAACTCGTTGAAATATTTATCGAAAAAACGGCTTCGTATTTGGTGGAGCAAGGCATCATTAGAAAACTATTTAATTAAGAACCTGATTCCGAGGGGTCTGAGAGTAAAGATACTACCATCCTTCCCTGTTGAAGATATAACCTTTCGGAACAAATGGGAGGAGATATGCAACACCTGCTCTAAAGGTCTAATCCAGTTGCTAATAGAAGTGAATACCAAAACTATGGAGTCGGTCGAAGCCGAGATAGAAAAAACACAACATCTTTTAAAAGAATCTCTGTCAGGAAATGCTTTGGACATGTTTAAATTGGACTTAGACAGGCAATTTACCGCCTGGGAGAAGGAAGTTAAGGAACAAAAAATGAATACACTTCAAAGAGATGTCCAAGACTATAAATTGAAAAGAGTATATAGGTGGCCGGCACCAAAACGTCTGGTAGAAAATTTGGATAGATCCAATAGGGCAGATACCTCTGTATCCGCATCTTCAATGTCATCCACTGAAGAGGAGGGTGAACCATCAGATTATAGGATGGATGTCCACAGGAGATTAGGAAAGCGGAAAGTATTCAGACCCCATGGGCAGGATAAGAAGAAAAGGAATTTTTTTAAATGCACCGCAGCTCAGGAGGATGTTCTTAGCCTTGGCCTAACTTTTTCCCCCACTACCCCATTTAATCTTTTTTCCACAGTAAAAAATTGGTCTTGAAAAAAATACATGACAGACTAATGTCCGGTGATCAGGATAAAAATGAAGAAGAACAAATCTGTAAAATTCTTGAAGAACTTGAAGATGATTCTGGAAATGGAAAAAGATTAAGTAAGTTTGTATTCCCTAAAACCAAGAGAATTCCACAAATGAATCTACATTCCAATGTGGAATTATTTGTGAAACTAGTAACACAGGAATTGAATAAGATCCCAAAAGGGATTAGGGGAGACAACTTGAGTAAACCACAAAGACAGGCTCTTAGCAAACTAAAGAAGATGAAAAATATTGTAATAAAACCATCAGATAAAGGCGGTAATGTAGTCTTGTGGCCAAGGAATTTATATGAAAGAGAGGCTTTCAGACAGTTGGGAGATGGGAAATGTTATCAAAAACTCACTTTTACCCCACTTCTACTTTCCAAACAGTACTATTCAAGATTTTGGATGATGCACATGAAAGATCGATCATAGATAAAGAGACTAAAGATGGATTATACATTGAAAGACCAAGGACGGCCTGTCTGTACCTCCTCCCAAAAATCCATAAGGATTCGAAAACCCCTCATGGAAGGCCCATTGTTTCGGGCAACGGGAATATGTGTGAAGCCAGTGGTAAGTATTTGGATTTTTACCTAAAACCCCTTGTGGAATCTTTGCCCTCATACATTAAAGATACGAATGATTTTTTATGTAAGATTTCTGACTTACATTTGGAGAAAGATATGAGCATGGTTGTATGTGACGTTGAGTCGCTTTACACATCTATCAAACACGAAGATGGTTTGAAGGCAGTGAGATTCTTTTTGACCTCCACAAATTTGGAACCTGAATTCATAACATTTTTACTTGACATCCTGGAACTTGCCTTGACCCATAATTATTTTCTTTTTAAGAAAACCCTTTCCTACAGCTCCAGGGTACGGCTATGGGGCTGCGTTTGCACCCTCATATGCAAATTTATTCCTGGGGCTTTGGGAAAGGGAAATCTTTCAAAGCAATCCTGCCCCCCTTAGTGACAATTTTTTGTCTTGGTCAAGGTATATTGACGATGTTTTTATGGTGTGGCAAGGTTCCGATGTTGACCTTATGGAGTTATAAAGATCTTGAATACAAATAATGTAAATATTAAACTTACATATAAATCTAGTGCAGAAATGGTGGATTTTCTGGATGTAAAACTCCAAAGGGATGACAACAGGTATGTCCAAACGGAAGTCTTTAGAAAGGATACTGCTGTTAATGCATTGTTACACGCATCTTCGTCTCATCCAAAATCTTTAATCAACAGTATCCCTATAGGGCAGTTCTTGCGAACCAGGAGGATATGTTCATCTGATGACGGATTTCAGAAACAAGCTAAGGAACTCTCCGAAAGATTTGAAGAACGTGGGTACTCCAAGAGGTGCATTAAGAAGGAATACAAAAGAGCAATAGCGAAGAAGAGGGAAGATTTGGTATTTTCAAGATCTAAGAGGAAGCATCAACATCAGGTGAGATTCATTTCAACTTTCAACTGTAGGTGGAAGGAAGTAAATGAGGCGATGAATAAATTCTGGCATATTATACGTGCAGATGATGTCTTGGCGAAGTATGTTCAAGGAAAAACGGCCACGACATATAGGAGAGCCAACAATCTGAGAGACATACTGACACATAGTCAGTATGAAGCATTGAATCCCAACTATGGCTTTGGATCAAAAGGACCCAAATGGGGTTTTTACCCCTGCGGGGACTGTATAGCATGCCCCAATATGATGAGGACTTTCGGATTTACGTCTGCAAACCAAAAAGAGGAATTTAAAATCACAAGACGTATTACTTGTAATACCACCCATGTGATATATGTGGCAATATGTCCATGTAATTTAGTCTATGTTGGACTCACCACAAGACCTTTAAAGGTGAGAATTAGGGAGCATGTCCTTAATATAAATAATGCCAGTAAAGAAGAAGATCTCACTATCTTGAAACCTTTGGGCAAACATTTTAAACTAAAACACTCATGTAATGGCAGTCTCTTGAGAGCCTTTGGGATCGACTGTATCCCTGTAAACTCACGTGGAGGGGCTATGGGGAAAAAGTTGGCACAACTGGAAACACAATGGATACACAAAATAGGATGCCTGCGACCACACGGACTCAACGAGATACTCAGCTTTGCCTCATTCCTATGATTTTAGGTATGACTTTTTTATTTTTCATGGATGTTTTTTAATTATTTTGTTCTCTCTTTTTTAGATCACTGACCAGGGACTAAGAAGCCTTTTTTTGGATGAACAAAAATTTTTTAAATAATTTTAAAAGAAAATTTTTTTTTTTATATATATGATGAGAACTGCTGACGTTTTTGTAACGATGGTATTGGATTATTATCCCAAAAATTTATTTTTTTGCTGATTTTTCAAAAATTTTTTTGCACATATCACCTTCACTATTTTCATTTTTTTATTTTTATTAGTTATTATTTTTTATTATTATTTTTTTACTTATTATTATTTATTATTTCTTTATTATAATTTTTTTTTTATTATTATATTATTATTATTTTTAATAAAATGAGCAGTCAGTATTCTTTTTCTACTATTAGTATTCTTTCATTATTTCTTTTGCTCGTTTCCCTGTAGTAATGTAATGATCTAGTGCGCGTGCGCTTGGTGCGCGACGCTTGCAGCTGGTTGCCGTGGAGACGCGTCTTCTGCGCGTCGCTTCCCTGGCTCTCTCCTATGACGTGTCTGGGGGAGGTTCTGGGGAAGTGAGGTCAGACGCTGACCCGGTGATTGAGTCTGGGCGTCGCGGGCAAAGCGCCATTACCTCCGCACTTCATTCATTGGAGCGTACATACCTTCAGCTACACCCTCAGGAAGAAGCCCCCAGGCGAAACGTGTCAGGGTGACTCCAGGCATCCATTTGGAACTGGTAACTATGATCACTATTTGAGGTGTTACGATGTTATGGACATTGTCCCTTATATATACCAATGTGATATGGGAATTGTATATGGTGATTCATTCATAGTGTGATACTGGTCTGACCTTTCCTTGCTATACTTTGGCACGGTTTGACATTCCTCTGTGTCATTTTAATTATGTCTTTCTGCAGTAGAAGTGGTCTGTAGCTATTACATCGACGTATAATCATTGTGGGAGGTGGTCTCTAATATATATTTGTGTGAATCATATTTGAAGGTGGTTTGCAGTAAATATACCTATGTGATTGATACTTTCAGTATACACATTTTTTGTGTGATTATGTTACACTGAACTTGTAGGCTAGTCATCACACTATATATTGAGCCCCCCCATCATTTGGAGTAACATTGCTGCATTTTTTCTTCTATTGGCATTCTTTGGTGTGTGACTTACATTCATTTAGCACATTATTTTTTTGGTTTGGTTGACTATTATACATCTTGTCATGTAGTTTTTTTGTCTGTTATTCACCTTGATGTAATAGATATATTTTTGTAAAGTGTTTTTGCTCTTACTGGTTCGAACACTATCTGTGCACGTGATATTGAGTCTGTTTATGGTATTTATGAATTATGTATATATAATGTCTTTACACAGACTGCACTCTTTTTACACCTCTGTTTGAACAGTAGCATTTTATTACACTATCTGTGCACATGGTATTGAATCTGTTTTGGCATTTATGAATTACGTATATATAGTTTTTTCTTTTACACAGATTGCACTTTTTATTACACACTTTTGTCTTAATAGCAGCAATTTTTATTCTGATTGTTCCTCGTTTAAGTATTATACAGCTACGAATTTTGACCATCATATACCTCTACTCTGTATATCCTTTGTATGACACTTGATGAGAAAGCAATATAGTCTGTGACCATTATCCAGATGATTATTTTCTGTCTATTTTTCAGTTCCCTCCTCAATTAGTGTATTATTATTAATGATTGGATGCGTATTTCATTGTGTTTTTCATCATAGTATTTATTATGAATTTTTAATTATGTACCAATAAAATTGATCTTTTATACTTTTGATTTGGGCTTAAAACTCTTCATTCGATAGGTTGTGGTTGTTTTTGAGTTTGCCTAGCTTGATAGTGGCCTATGATCGGTGTTCAGAAAACTTAATTGGTTGGACCAGAAGGAAGTGAGAAAGAGCGTGGGACAGTGGACTCAGAATCAAGCAAACAGCAGGAGACTGATAAGATGATCTGTGTATGTCTGTCTGTGTATATGTATGTGTAGCATAACATAGAACAGAAGCATTAGTGCATTTGCACTACTGCTTCTGTCCTAGTTAAGCTACACAAGCATCCGAACAATTACCGAACAAAACCCGATTTTCTGACTTTTCAACAAGTTCGAGTTAGGCTAGGGTCACATTTGATAGCGCTATTACGTTCACCGCATCGAGATCTTGATGCGGTGAATGCAATTGCGTTCCCACACATTTTTTATGAAAATTGTGCCCTTCATGTCTCTAGGGGGTGCCCACCCCCCCTAGAGACATGCTACCTACTCAGGTGGGCATGTTATGGGTTAATATTGCTATTACATTAAGCCGACTCCTGTCGGGTCTGTACAATTTTGTGAAAGAAGCTGCCTGCTCCTCTGACAGCGGTGCGCATACTATACGCAGCGCCATAGATCTACTGTAAAAGCCTTCAGGACCTCGGACAGCGCACATACTATACGTACATTACGTATAGTATGCACGCAGCTGCGGCTTCATTCACTGAATTGTACAGAGCTGACAGGAGTCGGCTTAATGTAATAGCAATATTAACCCATAATATGCCCACCTGAGTAGGTAACATGTCTCTGGGGGGGGGGGGGGGGGCACCCCCTAGAGACATGAAGGGCACAATTATTATTAATATTTAGGCTATTTTTTACAGTTCAACACTTTACTTAACCCGGCGACAGCCGGGATAAGCAAAGTATAAACGGTAACCGCATAGCTCAGGATTACACATCCTGAGCAATGCGGTTACCGCTTTGTGGAGGCTATAACTGCTCCAAAAACTGCAGCCTGCATGATTTTTCATGCAGGCTGCAGAGTCAGAGCCAGTAACCGGATTGCTTGTAAAAGCTCAAACCCGGATGAGGATTTGAAAAGAAAAATGCAGGTGTGACCCTAGCCTTTGAGGTGCCAAATGAACATTGCCAAATTCGGTCCGGATTTGAAATTGGCGAACATATTTGAGCAAAGTTTGCTTATCTCTGGTGTGAGACAGTGACCGGGGTCATATATGAAGGCCGTTATGTGTCCCCGAGAATGTGCTCAGAAACCCTGTAATCTCCCTGCACTCTGGGTTTTCTACCATTCCCATGTCCAGGAATAAGTTTTTAACCTGGACTACAGCACAGGGTGGGGTTCTCAGTGGGAGCCAGGTGGACAGAGCAGGAGCAGCTGTGTGCTGTTTAATATATCTGAGAGGAGGGAAGTGGCTACAATCTCCTCACCTACTTCGCTCTCTCCATAAGGTTGAGAGCAAGTTCCCAGACCTTGTCTTAGCCCACTCACTCTGCCAGATCAGAATATCCCACACACTACACTGATGAGGGGCAGGTACTCTGAAACGCAGCGTCTGTAGTTTGGGGTTCTGATCTGGCACAAATTCCTTAGTTATATTAAAAGCTTGTAGGAAAGCGATTATGACTTTGAGGAAGCTGCTTAAATGTGGCACGGGAGTTTCTCAACTTCCTTAGTGAAGTGCAAGTTTGCATATATGCATATATCTGAGAGGAGGGAAGTGGCTTACAATCTCCTCACCTACTTCGCTCTCTCCATAAGGTTGAGAGCAAGTTCCCAGACCTTGTCTTAGCCCACTCACTCTGCCAGATCAGAATATCCCACACACTACATTGATGAGGGGCAGGTACCCTGAAACGCAGCGTCTGTAGTTTGGGGTTCTGATCTGGCACAAATCCCTTAGTTATATTAAAAGCTTGTAGGAAAGCGATTATGACTTTGAGGAAGCTGCTTAAATGTGGCACGGGAGTTTCTCAGCTTCCTTAGTGAAGTGCAAATTTGCATATATGCATATATCTGAGAGGAGGGAAGTGGCTTACAATCTCCTCACCTACTTCGCTCTCTCCATAAGGTTGAGAGCAAGTTCCCAGACCTAGAAATAAATAAACATTTATGGATAAAAACTAAAAAAAGTTTTTATCCATAAATGTTTATTTATTTCTATAATTTTTAGATTTTTAACAAAATTTTCATTGTCTCTCTTTCTTTTATGGATATATATATTTTTTTATAACACTCTTTAATACATTAATAAACTATATCCCGTTTTTAACATAGAATTTAACTATATTTTTATTATTATCTTTTTTAGATACATTATATATATATAATTTTTATTGTTCCTTAAAAATGTATAATTTTGTAGATGAATTTCTTATGGATAATTTCCAACTTTTTGTTTTTTTGATGTTTTTTAACATCTTCACAGGGGATTCCTTCAGTTCTATCTTCCTTTTTTTTCCTTTTCTTTCCTAAAAAGATTAATATCTTAAATTTCCAACACAACAAATAATAATAATAATAATAAAATCACTGAATGAAATTACTGGATCATATTTTTATTATTTTTTTATTTTAAAATTACTTAGTCTTATCACTCTATGACACTTTACAATATACTGCATATATGTATTTTTACTACCATATCAAAATTTTTCATCGGTACACATTGATAGATACACATATCTGAATTTCTTATTTGTCACATCCACACTACCACTGAACTTGAATAAACCATGAAGGAACAAATAGCACAAATAGATGGTACACAGATACAGCATATAGGACTTGATTATTTTTTTGAGTTCTATTCAGCACAATGTCACTTTGTATATCCCGTGTTTCTACTTCTTTCTTATTTTTTCTTATTTATTCTAATTTTCTAATTCTTTATATGTTGTAACAGCTATGTAACACATATATAATCATACTGATTGTATTTTATAGGAGAATGTTGTTTGTTCGATTAGTCTTGATCTTTACTACGCAGCTATGTTGATAAACAATGTGACGTATTTCTGTGATCCTCCCTGTATGCTGACGTCATAGCAATTATCTTTTGGCGCCTTTTTTAAGATAA
Organism: Allobates femoralis; assembly: GCA_033576535.1. Classification (NCBI taxonomy): domain Eukaryota; kingdom Metazoa; phylum Chordata; class Amphibia; order Anura; family Aromobatidae; genus Allobates; species Allobates femoralis. The sequence goes on along the minus strand of JARQOC010000002.1, from coordinate 478,941,999 downwards.
ATACGAATCTGTTCAGTCTGATCTTGATGTTCCCTGAGGAAGGAGCTCGGCACATGGCTCCGAAACGCGTTGGAAATAAGGAAATAAATCTTTATCTCCAAATACCTAGACGTCCAGTGTCATTGGTATACCGGTCTGACAGCAGAGCGGACATAAAAGTACTTCGTCCGAATAACCTTGTGATTTGAGCACCGCATCCTGTGGAAGTACGGTCCCTGCAGCAGCTGTTTTTTCTGAGCGATTACGCTGGTTGTGTGCTACACAACCACATCAGGTGAGCAATACCAATATTCACATCATACATCTGTCTAAAAAAGATAAGACCCTATTTGCGCATTCTCAACCCTTTAGATATATCTGCAAATATTGACATTCTACTCTGTATGCCCCCTACAAGGTCATTAATTAATCTGTTAAAAAGAAGCGGTCCCAATACTGACCCCTGTGGTACCCCACTGTTAACTGTTACCCATTCTGAGTGTGTTCCATTAATAACCACCCTTTGTTTCCTATCACTGAGCCAGTTCTTAACCCACTTACAAATATTTTCCCCTATCCCCATTGCTCTCATTTTATGTATCAACCTTTTGTGTGGCACAGTATCAAAAGCTTTTGAAAAGTCCATATACATCACGTCCACTGCATTTCTTTGGTCCAGTCCAGAACTTACCTCTTCATAGAAGCTTATCAGGTTAGTTTGACAGGATCAGTCCTCGTAAACCCATGTTGACATTGGGTCATGAGGTTATTTTTCTTCAGATACTCCAGTATAGCATCTCTTAGAATACCCTCTAGGATTTTACCCACAATAAAGGCTAAGCTTACTGGCCTATAATTTCCAAGCTCAGTTTTTGTCCCCTTTTTGAATATTGGCACAACATTTGCTATATGCCAGTCCTGTGGTACAGACCCTGTTATTATGGAATTTTTAAAGATTAAAAACAATGGTTTTTTCTATAACGGTACTTAATTCCTGCAGTACTCTGGGGTGTATCTCATCCGGGCCTAGGGATTTGTCAACTTTAGTGATTTTTAGACGTGCCGTACTTCCTGCTGAGTTAAGCAGGTTATCTTTAATGGAGAGTTTTTGTTATCACTGATCATGTTGTCTGTCATGGGATATTCTTGTGTAAATACTGTTGCAAAAAAGTCATTCAGCATATTGGCTTTTTCCTCATCCTCATCAACCATTTCATCCAGACTATTTTTAAGGGGGCCAACACAATTATTTTTAGTTTCTTACTATTTATATAGTTGAAGAATATTTTGGGATTTATTTTTACTTTCTCTGGCAATTAGTCTCTCTGTCTCAATCTTTGCTGCCTTGATTTACTTTTTACAGATGTTATGTAATTTTCTGTATTTATTTAATGCCTCATCACTACCTACTTGTTTTTATTCCCTAAAATGCTTTCTTTTTGTCACGTATTGTGCCTCTTACCGCTTTATTTAGCCATAGTGGTTTCCTCCTATTTCTAACATGCTTATTCCCATAGGGTATATATTGTGCACAGGTCCTATTCAGGATGCTAATAAACGTCTCCCATTTGCTTTGTGTACTTTTATGTCTCAGGACATTGCCCCAGTATATTGCACTAAGATCATCTCTCAAGCGTTGGAAATTTGTGTTTCTGAAGTTTAGTGTCCTTGTAGCCCCTCTAATACACATTTTATTAAAGGATACTCGAAATCCTATTATTTTGTGATCACTATTACCCAAGTGACCTCCAACTAGGGATGAGCGAGTACTGCAATAATCGGACTCGCTATACTCGCAACGAGTAGGTCCTGGTACTCGGTACTTGTTGCGAGTATAGCGAGTCCAATGGTAGTGAATGGGCCGGGCGAGTACTTTCACAGTGTATCTATATATACACTGCGAAAGTTGACTAAAAGTGAATAAAAGTTGTTAAAAAATATAAAAATATCATACTCACCTATCCGACGTCTGCATCGGGAGCGGCAAAGAAGACATCCGATCAACGACAAGGACCTGTGAGTCTGACAGTCAATCAGATGGCTGGTAGCGATCTGGCCAATCAGATGACCAGACGTCACAAACCACCTGATCGCTACCAGCCACCTGATTGGCCAGATTGTCAGGTCTTGAACGGGCATCAATGACCTGGCAATCTGGCCAATCAGGTGGCTGGTAGAGATCACATGGTTTGTGAAGTCTGGTCATCTGATTGGCCAGATCGCTACCAGCCATCTGATTGGCTGTCAGACTCGCAGGTCCTTGTCGTTGATCGGATGTTTTCTTTGCCGATCCCGATGCAGGCATCGGATAGGTGAGCATGATATTTTTTATTTTTTAACAACTTTTATTCACTTTTAGTGCACTTATACAATGTATATATAGATACACTGCGAAAGTTAAAGGACTACTCGCAACTCCCGAGTAATCACAAGAAACTCGGGGAGTAGCGAGTAGCCCGAATATCAGTACTATTCGCGAGTACTGAATAGTAACGATTATACTCGCTAATCCCTACCTACAACCAATATATTTAATATGCGTTCTGGCCTGTTGGTTAATATTAGGTCTAACAGTGCTCCCCCCCCTTCTTGTTGGGTCCTGAACCAGCTGTGAAAGGTAATTGTCAGAAAACTATTACCTTTGCTGGAACTGCAGGTTTCTGTTCCCCAATGAATTTCAGGGTAATTGAAGTCCCCCATAAAAATGACTTCTTCCTGAGTCGCTGCTTCATCTATTTTCTTTATGAGGATTTTCTCCTCCACCCCCATTATTGTTGGAGACTTATAACAAACCTCTATCAGTAATTTATTATTTTTTTATCCCACCCCTTGTCTCCACCCACGGGGACTCTTACATTTTCATTAGATTCACATATATTATCACGCAGTATGGGTTTTAAGGATGATTTTACATATAAACACACACCTCCCCCTCGCTTATTTGTACGGTCATTTCTGAACAGAATATAGCCCTGTAAATTAACAGCCCAGTCATGGCTCTCGTCCAGCCATGTCTCCAATATCCCCACCATGTCATAATTATTTTCCAACAAAATTAATTCTAATTCATCCATTCTGTTGGTGAGGTTTCTGGCATTAGTGTACATGCATGTTATGCATCTTTCTTTACCTCTATTTCTTCCATCTATATTAACTGTTCTAACCCCAACCCCCATGCAACACCCAATTTTATTACTTGTACCCAGGTTTCTATTTACATCATCTTCCCTCCTGTACAATGAATACACTCCCCCACAATCCCTAGTTTAAACACTCCTCCAACTTTCTAGCCATTTTCTCCCCCAGCACAGCTGCACCCTCCCCATTGAGGTGCAGCCGTCCCTAGCATAGAACCTGTAGCCAACAGGGAAGTCTGTCCAGTTCTCCAGAAACCCAAACCCCTCCTTCCTACACCAGTTCCTAAGCCACTTATTTATCTCCCTAATCTCCCGTTGCCTCTCTGGTGTGGCACGTGGTACAGGCACTACCTTGACTGCTTTCTCTGGATGAATTTTGGGATACAACTTTGCCAGGCAAATCTTCACGCAGAACTTGTCACAAAGGCTTCCTCCGCAGACCATGGTGCATGACGAAGATACTGTGAGATGGTTTGCAGCTTGGCCTGTACTCTCCCCACCATGACTTGTGGTAGGAGAAGGCGTAGATTTTGAGTCAGGTTGTGACGGATGGAGTGCTTAAACATGGTCTTCGCTGTCGCACTCTATACACTTGATGGTGATGACACAGTCCTTAGCAATGTGTTCGGTAGAGGCCCAGCACCTAAAGCACACTCCAAACTTCTTCAAGAGTTTCTTTCGCTCTTGAAGGGGTTTCTTCCTGAAGCTGATGCACTTCTTCAGGGGTAGCTGCAATTTGTGGACAGGAAACTGGCGGTTCGAATTTTCTACCTTCTCACCTTCATTGTACTTGTCTGGTGCTGATATCAGTGTAGGCAGAACTTCAGACCCTTTTGTTGACATCAGACCCCTGCGATTTCTGTCTGGCGATGTCGGTGTATGCAGAACTTCAGCCTTTTTTGCGGACACCGGGCTGCTGCAGTTTTTGTTGTGAGAGCGTGAACTCTCATACTTAGAAGATGATACAGAGCTGCTGGGTTCTTCAAAGCAGAAGCTAGGGTTGTTTTTGCACTCTGCAATCTCCTTAATGAAGTGACAGAAGAAGGAGAATGGAGGGAAGGAGACTTGGTATAGTCTTTTGTAGTTTAACCCTCGCATAATCCACTTTTCTTGGATGTTGTAAGGCAAATTGGTGACAACGGGTTTTGTTGTGAATTCTTTGGAGCTCCATCCGATGGTTGTTGCTGGTGATGCAGCTGACTGTGTGGGTTTCGCAGGTGATGGGGATGGCAATCTGGTTCTTGGAGAATATAATGGTTGAAAGTGGATCATTCCTTGCCAGTTGTCTTTTGTTCCTGGAGGAGTTCACATCTCTCTGGTTTCTTCTGCTCTGTGGAGATCTTTGCAAGATATGTGAATTTTTTTTTATATTTTGTGGTACACTTTTGTGTGCTTAAGGTTCTGCTTATGTTTTGTCTTATTCTGAGCTGTGTCTTTGCTATCTAGTTTGTATATTTGTTTATCTGCTCTCAGATAGGAAGTTTTCTTCCTAGAAATTTTGCAATTCACTATTATCTGTTATTTCCAGTTCTGCTGGCATTTGATTCATAGAAGTCTGCTTATATAGAGTTTGCCGAGTCTTAGTGACTCAGGGTAATTTTTGTAATATCTGTTGTTGGTGGTTTTTGATAGTGTTTTTATACTGACCGCAATAGTATTCTATTCTGTCTTTCCTATATAGCTAGTGCAGCTAGTGTGGCCTCTTTTCCTAAACCTTATACTCTGCCTGTGTTCGTTTTTCCGTCTCTTGTTTCCCAGTTAATATCTGTGGGGGGCTTGCTATTATTTTGGGGTTCTACTCTGAGGCAAAATAGCTTTTCCTACATCCATTTTTAGGAGCAGCTAGTTCTGTGCAAAGGTGTCTAGGTTTGGTTAGTTACATCCCACGGCTACTTCTAGTTGCGGTGTGTAGTCAGGGATTGCGGTTAGTACAGTTACCAATGACTTTTACGGAATCTGAATGTTACTCCTGAGTCATTGGTTCATAACAGGGTTTCACCTCACGAGCGGTGTCCAGGTAGCTAAGGCCAGGTAGATGTGTGTCTGTCTTGGCCAGCTGGGGCTCAGACAGCAGATCGCTGAGTTCCAGGTACTTTGGAGAGTCTTGCTGGATATTTTAAGAAAGTCTTATAGTTGTTTAAGCAATGTATCTTCAATTGCTTCAGGACTGCTGAAAACTTTTTCTAGTCTGTCCCATACGGTTGCGAGACCAGTTGTTGGGTCACTGATGTAAACATATCTGAGTCTCTTGATTCTCTCTGTAGACCATGTACCTAGCCACCTGATTAGCAGGTCCAGCTCTTCAGCAGCGGTAATGCCAAGGTCACTTGTTGCGGTTTTGAAGGCACACTTCCACCCTATGTAGTTTTCGGGCTGGTTGTCGAACCTTGTGAGACCGGTATTTATGAGTTTTCAGCGTATCACGTACCTCGCAAAGTCAGACATGTCTGTTCTTTTTGATCTTGGGGGCACTGAGTGACGCTGATTGCGTAGTTCGTAGCTTCTTGTTTCAGGAACATGGGAGGGTACGGGAGTGGTGTAGGCGTTTAGATCAGTAACTGGTTTGGTGTGAACAGTCTCTGTTGTATGCGGGGCCGGAACTACAGTTGTCAGGAGCGTAGTGCCTTACCAGCATGTTGGGTTACATGTGGACATTGGCATATGGAGGTTGCTGACCTGCTGTCTGGCTGTGCACTGAAGTGTGATGGTGGTTCCGATTTGAATGTCTGAGATGTGTTGGACTGACCTGGAAAGCTGGAAGCTGTAGGCGGATTGGCATGTTGGTGCTCTGGAGAAGTGTCAGTGCTGACAAGAATGTTGGTGTCGATTGGCGGTTCACTGGCTTGGCTCAGCACGTAGTCTCTTGTGCGCTCAAGTGGGTCTTTCGTGTCGACTTCATACATGCTGTTGCTGCCTCCTTGGCTCTTAACTAGAGCTTGTTTGAAGACCTTTAGCTTTGTCATGGCTGCGCCAATCCTCTGTCCCTCTGCAGGACTTCGACTTCCACCTTTTTTTGTGCAGTCTCTGCTTCCATCCCCACTTCCTCTGCTTCGATGTCTGCCTTCTTGCTTGCAGTCTCTGCTTTCTTGCTCGCGTTTTTGATAACTGCACTCGTTTCTATCTCTGCTTTCCTTTGAGCAAAGATAGCTTGTACCTTTATGGTTTCTGCTTCAGCATGCACTCTTATGAACTGCTCACTGAAGGTTGACTGCCTGGATGAGCTCGATTTAGTTGAGTGTTTTAAGCACTTAGCAGACCTAGATCTGTGCAATGACACTTCTGACATTTGCACAATCCTTGCTTCAGTCTTGTCCACAATGTTACCCACAGTGCGGTCCCGTTCAGCATTGATCTGTTGGTAGTCCTGATGTTCCTTTAAGGATTCATACGTATTTAGTTTTAGCAGGATAGAGATATATTTTTTACAAATGTCTTTTTAAGATAGGTATGCTGAGTAGAGTTGCTCAAGGGCTCCCTCTGGAGCTCATGAGCGCCGTAGATAAAACAGTCACTTGGTTTAGCACTATTTGCCACAGTAATGTTATATGGTATAACGATTCACCTTTGGTGGATTCTAGGTTGTCTCTGACCCTCCATGTAGGTTTGGTCAATCGCTTAGACTTTTTGCTACAAGCTGTGAGAAGTTCTATTGCTTCTTGCTGCTGCTTTATATTAGGCAAGAAGTGAATGATTCTCCTCTGAGCCATTGTGCACAGGATTACAAAGGTGGGGACGTTCTGCTACTGGTTGTCAGGGAGACCAATTACAATGTATCAAATTTGGCTGAAGAACAGACTCTTTACAGATTGTATAGCAAGTCTCTGTGACTGCAGCTTTACAATAAGTTTATGGATGATTCTTTGGATTTCTAAGCAGAGTGTAGTTCAGTGGCAGCTTATTCTCTGTCTGAGCAATTTCTGTTTGCAAGTTTATGCAGATTACTGTACAGTTATGCTGTGCCTTGTTAGCCATTTAGATAATCCTTTCTCTGGATTGCATGAAGTATACTACTCCTGGTAACAGGTTATTTTACTGATTATAAACTGTATATAAATCCCAATCACAGCTAATCCTTTTCACTGTTCTGTCCCCTTCTTATGACTGCAAATCGCAAGCAGTCTAAAAATCAGTCCCTTAGATAATTGTATGCTCGTATTTACACCATCAGGGGCAATAGACAGTGTCGACTTAATTGTCACTGCAGCTGTAGAAAGACCAGGGGAAACACTGTAGTTTTCTTCCAAATCTTGTATTAGTTACCATGGACCGATAGGTAAAAAGGAATAATCTGTACAGGGGTTGCAGACATGCATTTTCAGTAATGGCTTTCTCTGAACTAAACTGGGGAAGAAGAGACAGGAACATAATACAGAGACCAACTAAGGGAGGGAAATAAGGACAAATTGTATGCACAGTCTAATTTACCTGGTAACAGTAAGAGAATTTTCTGATTGAAATTAAAATACACAATACATTAGATAGAGAAAAACATATAACAGGTTGTTCCCATTCATGGGACACAACAAGCCATTTCAAAACTATGTAGAAGGTTGCAGAGGTCCTTGATCTGTGCCCACTCTGCAAGCATCATTTGCACCACATTTGGCTCACTTTGCCTCACTGTACACATTATTACATACTACACCAGGGCTGCTGCCACAGTTGCTGCTACATGTGCAGATTGCAGAAGTGAGCACACAGTGACCACGCCTTGTGTAGCAGCTCATCCAGGCTGGGATAGTGGCATAGAAATTGCTGGACAGCCAGGTTGAGTACAAGAGCCATGCAAGGCATCATGCTGATGTTTAAATTAAAATGCCGTAGAGATGTAAGACACACAGCTAAAGAGTTTTGGACAGCTATGGAGGCCGAGTTTGAGCAATGGATGTCTCCACTAAACTTGGAGTCAGGGCCTGAGTGATAACGGTGTGCACCCGGTAGCATAGGGCTTTCTCAGATTCTCTTTAAGGGAGTAAGGCCATGTCCACATCACGTTCGGGCTTTCCGTCTCAGCAGCTGCATTTAACATCAGTATTAAAGCAGTGTAGTGCTTGCATTAATGCTTCCATAGACTTACCGTATATACTCGTGTATAAGCCGAGTTTTTCAGCACAGAAATTGTGCTGAAAAGTGCCCCCCTCGGCTTATACACGAGTCAGTGACGGCTGACTGTGTGGGGCCGGTGTCCGGGGGCTGGAGGAGGCAGGGGGAGGCTGTACAATGAGCGGCCGGTCACGTGGGGCCGCTCATTAGTGCAATGCAATATGCACTGCATCCCCCTGTCTATCAGCGGCAGGGGGAGCCGTGCATATTACATAGCACTGTCAGTGCTCTCCCGCCCCCCTGTGGTAGTATACAGCAGCCCCCCCCCTGTGAGTATACAGCAGCCCCCCCGTGGTAGTATACAGCAGCCCCCCCGTAGTATATACAGCAGCCCCCCCGTGGTAGTATACAGCAGCCCCCCCGTAGTATATACAGCAGCCCCCCCGTGGTAGTATACAGCAGCCCCCCCGTAGTGTATACAGCAGCCCCCCCTGTGGGTATATACAGCCCCCCCCCCGTTGCTGCCGCACACCTGTAAAAAGAAGATCTTTCATACTTATCCTCCTGCTGTCACCGTGCGCATCCTCCGCTCTTCTTCTTGCTTGCACCCGGGCCCCGGCGTCCATCCACGTGACCGCGCACAAATAATGACGTCATTATTTGTGCGCGGTCACGTGGATGGACGCCGGGGCCCGGGTGCAAGCAAGAAGAAGAGCGGAGGATGCGCGCGGTGACTGCAGGAGGATAAGTATGAAAGATCTTCTTTTTACAGGTGTGCGGCTGCAACGGGGGGGGCTGTATATACCCACAGGGGGGCTGCTGTATATACTACGGGGGGGCTGCTGTATACTACCACGGGGGGCTGCTGTATATACTTCGGGGGGCTGCTGTATACTACCACGGGGGGGCTGCTGTGTATACTATGGGGGGGCTGCTGTATACTACCACGGGGGGGCTGCTGTATATACTACGGGGGGGCTGCTGTATACTACCACGGGGGGGCTGCTGTATATACTACGGGGGGGCTGCTGTATACTACCACAGGGGAGGCACTGCTGTATACTACCACAGGGGAGGGGCTGCTGTATATACCTCTGTGGCTGCTGTATACTACCACAGGGGAGGCTGCTGTATACTACCACAGGGGAGGGGCTGCTGTATATACCTCTGTGGCTGCTGTATACTACCACAGGGGGAGACTGCTGTATACTACCACAAGGGGAGGCTGCTGTATACTACCACAGGGGGAGGCGCTGCTGTATACTACCACAGGGGGAGACTGCTGTATACTACCACAGGGGGAGACTGCTGTATACTACCACAGGGGGAGGCTGCTGTATACTACCACAGGGGGAGGCGCTGCTGTATACTACCACAGGGGGAGGCGCTGCTGTATACTACCACAGGGGGAGGCGCTGCTGTATACTACCACAGGGGGAGACTGCTGTATACTACCACAGGGGGAGACTGCTGTATACTACTACTGGGGCTGCTGTATATACCTCTGTGGCTGCTGTATACTACCACTGGGGAGGCTGCTATATACCACTGGGGGGGACTGTATACCTGTGCTGGGGTCCACCCTCGGCTTATACACGAGTCAATAGGTTTTCCCAGGTTTTGGGGGCAAAAGTAGGGGGGTCGGCTTATACACGGGTCGGCTTATACACGAGTATATACGGTACATTTTAAAACGCTTCCAAATGCAATTCAAAATACAGTTGCATTTTAAAATCTACATTTTTTTTCAATGCACATGATAATGCTGCAGACAGCATTATGATGTGCACTATGAATAAATGCAGATTTTAAAATGCAACCATATTTTGGCTTGGGTTTGGATGCATTTTACAATGTAAGTCTATGGCCGCGTTAACGCAAGCTAATGCAAGCGTTACACTGTGTTAGGCTAGGGTCACATTTGCGGTATTTTTTTTAATCTGGATACGGTTTTGAGCATGAAAAATTCTCAAAACCGGATCCAGATCTGCAGCCAATAGGCACCCATTATAAATTTGGGTTACCTAAATGGCTCTGCGGTTACCGGCACCGGATTTGCAGCCTGCAGGAAAAATCCTGCAGCCTGCAGTTTTCGGAGTGGTATTTCAGCCGCAACAATTTTTTTATAATGGGTTCCTATGGGAGCCCATGTGGCTGCCACATGGCACATGTGAATGCCTGCGGCAGCCATATGCTTTGTTCATCCCTGCTGCTGCAGGGATGAGCAAGGGGTTAAATATTCATATTATATGTGGCCAACATGTCTCTAGTGGGTGCCCACCCTACCTAGAGACATTCTGTCCAAACAGGATGGCATGTGAGGGGTTAATTCTACTGTTAACTCTCTCACCAGCAATTGCCGGCATTTAACTATACTTCTGTATTAAAGCCTCTGGCTCCTGCATCTGGACCACTATCCTTTGTAATGTGCATAAGCATATTACAGAACAGCATCTTGAATAAGGAGCTGTCTGTGGTGCTTACGCCATTTGTGTAGTGTAGTGGCTGCTGTCCAGGGTCCGGATATCATTTACAACAGTTGTATGGCTGTGCAGTGCCCATAGAACTACTATAAATGATATCCGGATCCTATATCATCATGACATCATGCAAGGTCTTTGTAGGTTTAATAACTGCTCCTGCTCCCGGTTACCGAACACACAGCAGAGGGTAAGTATAAGAATCTTTATTATTTTTGATACATTTGGCATTATTTTACATTTGATTTCGCAGTGTATAATACACTGTGAAATCAAAAGGGGGCTGTGACAGATGTGACATAGGTGAGGAGGAACAGTATTCTTTCTCCCCTCTGTGACATCAGTGAACAAGTAGCCCCATAAAAACACGTGGTGTGTGAATGCATCCGCATATTTTTACGGGGCTTTTTTGTACTTTTTTACGTGGGTCAAAACGCTGGAAAAAAAAAAGGCGCTGCGTGTGAACACAGCCTAAAACTGAACATGTGGATGTAGGCTTACATTTTTTTTGTACAAAAGCTAGGACACATATCACACTGCCTGCTCATTATCTTGATAAAAGTAGATTTGACAAAATATAAGCAATGATGTATTCCTAATCCTTCCTTGAACTGCTTAAGGCTAGGGTCACATTTGGGAGCTTGCATCCATTGGAAGGATACCTTAAAGCAGGGGTCTCAAACTCCAAGCCTCGAGGGCCGCACACAGTCCAGGTTTTCAGGATTTCCATAGTATTTGGCAGTTGGTAATCAAGTAAACAACTGTCAAATTCCAAGGAAATCCTGAAAACCTGCACTGTGTGCGGCCCTCGAGGCCTGGAGTTTGAGACCCCTGCCTTAAAGGATCCTTTTTTCCCCTTGCCATTTTTACGGCACGTCTTTTTATTTTTAGCGCATGCGTTAACGCATGTATTCTCCGTAGACTTGCATGCGTTTTTGCAAAAAGCACCAAAAAACGCTGCATACCGCGTTTTTTGGTGAACTTGCAAAAACACATAGTGCCAAATGCATTGCACTTTTGCAATGCGTTTTTTGCATTGGAGTCTATGGGTGCGTTAATACATGCGTTTTTCAACATTTGCACATGAAAATAGTGCATGCAATTAGCAAATTCATGACGCAAGTCTGCCCTAGCCTACAATTAGCATTGGACCATTCATATCCTTTAACAGAGCAATTAGATTATAATTATTTGCATGGATCTGAGATTCCCCCCTTTTGGTACATTTTCAACAATCTCTTCTAGCACATTTCATCCTTTGAGAAGATCGGAAAGTGAGCAGTGGAGAAGGTCAGAGAGGTGACTGCTGAAATGAATAATAATATTCTTTTTTTAAGCTTTTGTCAGTGTTCTACAGTTGGACTGGCTAGTATTTTGGTGAATTTACACAGAGTGACTAACAACAGTACACAGATTCTATAAAATATATATATATTTTTTTTAAATTCGAGAAGAATTCAGTTCCAGAAAATATGCCCAACTCTAAAGACACTTTAAGGCTAGGGCCACACTTAACAGTGCACCCATGTTAGACGGATGACGTTACAGCAGAGCCCAGCCTGCTCTATCACTGACCGCTAACGTCGGCTGCTTCCTATGAACGCTGGTCCATAAAAACCCGCTGTTTACTATGGATACAGCTTCACAGGAGTCCCCAGGCAGTGAGCTTATTCAGGACGCACAGGAAAACGTTGTCAGCTCTGTTTTCCTGTGCGTCCTGGATAAGCACACTGCCTGGGGCTTCCCGTGAAGCTGTATCCGTAGTAAGCAGCGGGTTTCTATGGACCAGCATTCATCGGAAGCACCCGACGTTAGCGGTCAGCGTTACATCAGGCTGGGCTCTGCAGTAATGTCATCCATCTAACTTTGGTGACCTGTGAAGTGTGACCCTAGACAGATGAATGATTTATTATGTGTGCTATATTTTGTCCTGTGATATGTGTACATATGCCCATATTACTGGTGTTACTATATTACAACCTTTTCCAGTGAAAGTATACTATATGTGTGTTTATACAAGCTTGCGATATATAGTTTCCTAGTGAATTAAGATTACTTTTGCTGACCAGTCTTTTTAACAATGCTGACATGAAAGCATTATTGAAATATCCTTACTAAGGTTTCATATCTCTAAATTTTACCTTTTTCTTGTTAATTAAAATTTGCTCTATTCACTTATCATAAAGGATTTATCATTTCATTAAAATACAGTTAAAATTAGACAATATCATTAGAGACCACAGGATAGATTGTGTTTTGAAGATGGTCACTTTGTTCTATGTCTGTATCTCTAAACTATATATTGGCTTACTTTTATTTTTATAATTACTCACCTCTGCAATATTCCTGAAAAATAATTTCAATTCATTACTTTTTTTTTAATAAACAGATACGGTATCTATCTGAAGATATTGGTTGCATAGTCAGCAGGGGAGAAAATAAGTAAGAATTGAAAACAAGTTACATGACATGTAGAGTTTGGAGATACTGTTTTATTCTTCCTAAATGTAATTTTTTTCTGAGATTGCTATTTCTTAAGGTATGTTATAGGAACCACTATATCTTAGTGATTCTTGAAGCTTTTCAAAGAGTTATGGATATCTTTTGCCTTACTTTTTCTTATCCCTCATTAAATATGACAATAGACAACCTGATTTTGTGATACTCTCTTGCATATGCTATTTGCATTTTTGAGTGATCACACAGTGATTGTTATGTGGATTGTATCTTACAATTAGGAGTGCAATAAGGTCTTATCCAGGGAGTCCATTAATTTAAGAAAGGCCCTCATGGCATGATTGTGAGAAGCCAGAGCCACTATCAAGGCATTAACATGTCTTGCTGCAGCAGGATTTTGTAGTCCTGAGGAAGGAGAAATCGCTTTCTGAAATGCATCGACTTTAATAAAATCAATTTTCCCTAAACAGATTGGATTAGATTTCTTGCAATACCGCAGTTTGCTTCATGTGGATATTTACTTCATGTAAAAAAGCCTTTTGGTCTATTCATAAGGAATACATCCATTCACATGTTGGATGATGAACAAAAATAGTGCCAATCCACTGGATTATAGGAAGAACCAATTTTTAATTTCATATGCTCACAATCATATTATGTAAAAATGCACTTAATACATTTAAACCTTATGATCCAAAGCAGGTAGCATTCACCACTTTGTGGGATGAGACAGTTTTTATTTTGCCTGTCCTTAGGCTTCTTCTTCTAGGCTAGGGTCACATTTAGAAGGTTCATTGCGATTACTGCATCCAGATCCAGATGTGGTAATCGCATTTGCCTTCAGACACATCTTGGCTTCAAATAGTGTCTTTAAACCTGGATCCGGTAACCGGATTGCTCATAATGTGCAATCCGGTTGCCGGATTCTTTGTTCATCCCTGCAGCTGCGGGGATGAACAAAGGGTTAATGTTAATATAATATGTGGGCACCATGTTTCCAGGGAGTGTCCTCCCTCCCTAGAGACATGGTGACAATATGGGGCAGCATATGAAGGGTTAATATGGTGTATTACAGTATTGCCGGCTATTGTCGGCTTTTACTATTTTATGAATTAAAGCCGGCGGCTCTTCGCTGTGGAGGAGATACAGTATGTAATGTGTGTACTGTAACCGCCACTATCCTGGGTCCTGAAAGCTTTAACATTAGTTCTATGGGCAGTGCTCCACCATCCTACAAGGTGGTGAATGTTACCTGCATTAGAACTTATTGTTTAAATTTATTAAGTGATTTTGTTACATAATAAGATTGTTAGTATATTTGAAGGAAGAATTAAGAATAAAGTTCTCTTGTTACTTTTCATTAGGTCATTCCACATCACAATCCCAGAAGTTGAACAGGTGTGACATTCCATTGAGTAGACCTCCTCACAATCTCATGCTACCGCTCTCAAAGACTATCATAATGCAGAGCATGATGACAAAAAAAGGTTGTAATCAAGGTCTATACATTTCAGAGATTATCTTGCATGCAATAAAAGTTGAAAATTGGACGGAATACTACATGGGCCGTGCATTGAAAGGGCTTTCATGATGAAATGTCACACTGGTCATACTTCCAAGATTTATGGTGGAAGGAGGTATAATGTATGGTAACTGGACCCCATGGGTATTCATTCTAGACACACCAACAGCTTGGTGTTACATTTATTTTATCATAAAACTAGTAGCACGACCATCTTTCCAAAATGTATCAGAAGTCGTTTTTGAACAAAACAATGTCAAGCTACATGTTACTCATGCTTCTGCAGACACGCTTCATGGCTTAAAAGATTACAATGGCCTACATCGTTTTTGGACTTTTTTTCCTTCAAGTGCATCTGGCACGTCATTATTTAGCAATTTCAAAGGAAACTTTCAGCAGTGGATCTTGATGACTTACAAGATTACATGCATTTAGCATGGCGGAACATTCTGTAAGGGTGTGTATTTCCACACATAGTCCTCATAATCAAAACTGAATAAATTGAGATATTTTTAAAATTTAGTTTCCATTTTTTCATCAATTGCATTTCATTAACTTTTCTAGAGATCTTATGATTTTCATAGATACATGACTTTTCCTTTTAGTTGTTGTTATATCAATATTAAGCAGTGTATAATACAGTATTTTCTCCACCTATTTAGTGTATTTTTCAAACTGTAAGATGCCTCTTACTATAAGGCTGGTTTCACATTTGCGTTTGTGTCTGCAAGCTGCAAACGCAAACGCAGGGCAAATGCTGCCATACTGATGTGAACGCAGAGGAGATTCTCCACATGCGCTCATGTTGGGCCCACAAGGGTCTGGCGTACTCAGATCTCAGGTGGTTGGGTGAAAGGATGTCACGGTTGGTCGGTGCCCCAGCCTGTGCCCTTGGGGTGACAATAAAAAGGGGTAATTTCACAGGATAAGAGTTTATAGATGAATGTCATGATGCCACCTGTAGATCCGGTGATGGTACCGGCACTGCTGGGGCCACCGGGGTGATGGGCGGCAGCAAGGTGTTATGGATCCCTACAGGTGGTCCCCTGGGCTGTAAGGGTAGAATGGTGGAATAGGGTAATGCAGTCTTTGCTATGTGGGACAGGCTGGAAGAATAGACACACACGCAAGAAAGTCTTTTTCTGTATCTTTACTGCTGGTTTGCAGGTACACTTCCAGGGTTGAAGGATGTACTATCATACTGAGAGAGCAATAGGCCTCCTTGTCCTGCTCCCTTCTCCTGAACTCTGGCTTGTGTGGAACCAGGCCTGACCTCTCTTGTCTCTCTCACACCTGTATTTCTGCACTGAGGGCACTCACGTGGCTACCGCTACCTCTTCTGCGGCTCCTGGCTTTCAAATGGGGAGTGCTGCGGGTGTTCGGGAAGCTAAGCCTCCATGGTGTACTTGGATTCTCTGCTGGGCTAATCTCTCCCTTGCAGACTCGGACTCCAATGTCTGGTGTTCTCTTAGGGTGAGCCAGTATGGGTCCTCTGCCTCCGCTGTACTATTCCTCGCCTCTATTTTTGGTGCTCACTCTCTGGACCCTCACACTAGCTCTGGCTGTGCACTGGTTTTGGGCCTATCACTGCTCCGGTAACCAGTTTTTGCTCACTAGGCTCTGAGCTGATCTTCACAGTTCTTCTAGCGACTGCACACTCTAGCTAACTATGCCCCCAGCACCTGTATTTATAGGGGATCTGGCTTAACAGCAACCAGTGGTGCTCCCCCTACAGGCCTGGAGTGGAAGATATTGTAAGTATGTGGGTACCAGATATGGAAATCCCTTGGTGTATTAGTTGGTCATGTGGCTACATGGCATAGGGCGCCACATTCACATCAGTATGGTGCCTGGCCAGCCAATCAGCGATCTCGGCGGTGGCTGGGAGGCGGAGATCAGGGATAGATTTCAATGTGATCCGCAGCATTCTCCTGCGCTGTCATGCGGCGGACACTTCGGATCCATTCAGATCCATGCATTGTTTGTGCGCTTGTGGGCGTTTGATGATAAAACAAGCACCCGTGAACGCACAAAAAATGGAACAGGCTGCGTTTGGAGGGTGGAGCAGGGTGCACAAATTATGCGCATCCAAACGCAACCGCAACCGAATGCAGCCAAACGCAGCTACTCTGCATTCCCATGTTAAACATAGGAACGCAGTGCACATGTGTTTGGCTGTGTTCTGTTACGCTGCATTCCGAACGCTAATGTGAAACCGACCTAAGACGGACCCCAAGTTTAGACAGCAGAAAATAGGAAAAACATACCGTAATTCCTTCCAATTAAACTTCCTTGGTGGTAGAAAATAGTGACATCAATATCACACATTCGAATGCACCATGGTAGAATAGAGATGTAGCAGATTTATTGTCCATGATTCTCTGCAGCATGTGTATGAACACACAGCTTTGCAGTGTGCACATAATGGGCATTTTCTTCAGTGCACAAAACTGCTCCATGCAAAGTAGATGTACATTTAGCTCTGCTAAAATATATACAACTCTGTTACATACACACACAACTCTGCCCCATCAACACCCACAGCTCTAGTGAGGCCTATGCATTGTATATGCTATCACATTTTCAAGCTCAATGTAGGTTTGTGACTAATCACTTGACCAGAAGGTCTTTCAACTAGTCAGTACCTGAAGAATTCTTGCAGCTTTAAGGCCAGGTTCACACCAGGGCATGATCCGATCTGGGGCTGTCCAGTTTGAACCAGACAGCCCCGGATCAGATTTCGGCCCCATAGTATGCTACGGGGCTGCATGGAGCTGGATGGCAGCTATCTAAAAATGTTGCATGAAACATTTTTGTGTCTGGGGGGAAAATCTGAGACACTTGGATCCTCCCGGTCCGGTGTGATCCGGTGCCCCCTAACATGGGGGTCTATGGTTCCGGATCGCACCGGAGCCGCACCTGGGAGCCGGACGCCAGGTGCTGAAGCTCGGCGCCGGCCGGCCCTGAACTTCAGCACCATGGAGCTGTCACCTGATGACAGTTTGTGACCACGGCTACCTCCCCACTAGCTGCGATCTTGAATTATCAGCAGCTACTTCTGCTATAAGAAGAATCCAGCTGGACACTGGACTGGAGGGCATATTTGGCCCTCCGGTTCTGTGTCCAGATCAGGTCCAGGGCTGTCCGATTCACATGATGCTGCCGTGATGTGAAACTGGCCTTAGGGGTTTGCAGGTCATAGTAACTTTCTCTACTGCCCTGTACTGATCAGATCGATCATTACCAGGTAGAAGGTGATAACTTTACCACCTCTTCTCTGTGATTGGGAAGGATGTTGTGTCAGTATTCTCCTTGATCTTAAGAAGCTACGTCCTGAATCTAAAAGATAAATTTATAGTAAACATAATTTTTACTTGCTAAATTGTGCATCTTAAAATCCAAATATATGGTAATATTCTTTTGCTACTTGTTCATTTATGATTTTTGCCACCTTAACAAACTAATCATTTCAATGATAGTGATACAAATGCTTAAAAACTTGTGCTGCGCTTTCCAGTTGATTAGAATGGCTGTCAATTGGAAAACGCATCCCAAAAACAGGCATGTTAATTGCAGGGACATAAAAAATACAGGCGTTTTTCTGCAACAAAAACGCACATGTGGGCACAGCTTTTGTAAAATCACATTGATTTTCATTACAAATCTATGGATGCTGTATTTTTGGTGCAGAAATGCAGGGGGCACATAGCCTTAGGATGTTAGGCTCCATTCACACAGTGTGTTTTTGCTCTATTTTTGCTCTGTTTTAGCTCTCTTTTTGCTCATCAGTTTTGTAGCCAAAACCAGGAGTGGAACAATCAGAAGAAAAGTATAATAGAAACACATCACCACTTCTGTATTTATCACCCACTGCTGGTTTTGGCTTCAAAAATTTACGAGCAATAATAGACCAAAAACAGTGTGAATTGAGCCTTAGAAGGTTTAAAAATGGAGCAGCAATGAAGTGACATATATTTTGGAAAAAAAAGTGATACTATTTTAAATACAACACTTGCCAATATATTCAAAACTGTTTTCATGCAGATTATTAAGCTGTTTTTCAGGAATTACTGCAAAGTGTCGTGACAGGAAAGAAAAATGTTAAGTCTACATTCACAAGTGGCGCTTTTCTCGGTGTGGTTTCCCAGAGGCCATGTTAACATGTAGCCTATGGGAAGAGCGCGCCGAAAAGAATGGCAAGAATTGGTACATCAATTCTTTTTGTTCGGGCGCTTTTGCAGTGAAAGTGCTCACACAAAAATATGCGGCAAAATGCGGCGTCTGCACACTTTCCAGCAAAAGCCTTAGCTTTTCCTGGAAGGCATAACCAGCTTTTTTTTGCACTGCTTTTACGTGGCGCACAAAAGCGGCTATTACGTCGTATGTAAACATATCCTAACTTTTATCCCCTAAATGTTTCTACCTTCTGAGGAGGACATTATGTCTTGCAGACTCTAAGGCCGTTATTTGGCCATGAATTGCCATTATAAAAATCAGGAACGAACAATCATGATCTCAGGGTACCAATAGGGTTAAAGAGGGAACCCCCACATTATTTAACATCTAGATTCCATAGTCACTATTGACAGCAACATCTCATGGGTAAATGGCCATGGTCTGTGGCAACACTAATCATGACTGAAGCAGTAGAATCTCCTATATACACTGTGTTCCAAACTATTATGCAAACAATATTTCCTCATATTTTCACTAAATTACCTATATGAATTGCAGTCATTGTTATTTTCCAGTCATCTACTATTCTAGTATGATTGGAATTTTTTGAACAAACTGCCTATGAAAACAGTATATTTTTAAAAATAATAAACACTCAAAATGCATGTTCCAAATTATTATGCACATCAGAGTTTTCAACCTTTTTATTTTTATTTTGAACAAAAAAATGGTTAATTGTGAAATTATAAGCATTATCAGCTTATTACAAAATGAAATCAAACAGTTTTCAAGTCAAAACTTTATTCTAGGTGATGTTACATTTGCACATAGGATCCCTTGTTCGAAAGAAGCTTCTGAACTCTCTCGTCCATTGAATTTGTCAGTTTTTGGATGGTTTGTGCTTCAATTGTTTTGCATGTGGACAGAATACTCTCTCAGAGCTGTTGCTTAGATCTGAACTGCCTCCCGCCATCATAGGGTAGGGTCACATTGAAAACATAAATTGCATTCACCGCATCCGGATCCGGATGCGGTGAACGCAATGCCGGTCGCACACAGTTTGGCCGTAATCCAGTCTTGTGAGGGCGGGGACGTCGTTAAAGGGGCGTGGCTAACTATGTGCCGCGGTTAGCCACGCCCCGTTAACGACGTGCCCGCCCTCAAAACACTGGATTACGGCCAGAGGGGGCGGGCATCAAGAAGGAGCGGGCGGAGGCTGCTGC
Source organism: Allobates femoralis (assembly GCA_033576535.1). Classification (NCBI taxonomy): domain Eukaryota; kingdom Metazoa; phylum Chordata; class Amphibia; order Anura; family Aromobatidae; genus Allobates; species Allobates femoralis. Next base: position 478,921,982 of record JARQOC010000002.1, on the reverse strand, counting down.
ACACAGCCCCGCCCATGGATTTCCTTCACTCTGCCTACGAAAGAATGTTGTAAGTATATACTTACAATGCAAATGTACACATTTAACCGTTACTAGACATCAATACAGCTTATTTGTAATACAGGGGTCTATGCACCCCAGTATAGTGATACGGGGGGGCCCCTTTGGTTTACATGCACGGGCTCCGAAGAGCCTGTGACCATTGAGAAATTGTAGAAGAACACTATAGAAGTCGCCGGCCGGTCTGTAGGGGGTCTAAGCCCCCCTACAGACATCAAAAAGTCATTTAGGTTAGCTATTTTAACTCTTTATTAACTTGCCAGATCGGGAACCACAAGCTATGCAGTTACCGGATGGCTCAGGATTACACATCCTGAGCCATCCGGTGAACGCAGTGCGGTCCCGGTAAACGCTGCGAAAACTGCTGCCTGCATGATTTTAAACGCAGGCAGCAGTGCCGGATCCGGCCACCGGATGGCTTGTGAAGCCATCCGGTGTTTTGCATAGGCTTCTATCAGGAGCCTTTCCTGGTCCGGTTTTGAGCTTTTTTAAAGCTCAAAACCGGATCAGGATTTTAAACAAAAAACGCCGATGTGACCCTAGCCATAGACACTCCTTTTGATGATGCTCCAGAGGTTCTCTATGGAGTTGAGGTCAGGGGAAGATGGTGGCCACACCATATGTTTATTCTTTTATGCCCATAGCAGCCAGAGATGCAGATGTGTTAATTGCAGCATGAGATGGTGCATTATCATGCATGAAAATTATCTTGCAGCGGAAAGCACGGTTCTTCCTCTTGAAACATGGCAGGAAGTGCTGTTTTAGAAACTCCACATAGATTATGGAGTTCATCTTTACCCCTTCAGGGATCCTAAAGGGGCCGACAATTTCTCTCCCCATGATTCTAGCCCAAAACATTACTCCACGTCCTCCTTGTTGGCGCCTTAGCCATGTTTTCATGGGATGTCCATCAACCAGCCATCCTGCACTCCATAAATCTGGACCAAAGAGCATTGCACGGCACTCATCGGTCAACAAAACAGTTTGGAAGTCAGTCTTCATGTATCGTTTGGCCCACTGGAGCCGTTTCTGCTTGTGTGTAGTGGATAGAGGTGGTCGACAGGATGGCTTACGCACAGCTGCAAAACTCTGAAGGACCCTGCATCTTGTTGTTCGGGGGACGTTGGAGGCACCAGCAGCTTAAACAACTTGTCTGCTGCTATGACAAGGCATTTTTACAGCTGCTCTTTTAACCTGACACAATTGCCTGTTGGAATTTTTCCTTATCAGCACGCACACGTGTGTGCTGGGAGCTACATACTTCTTGATTGTGCGATGATCGTGATGAAGTGTCTTGGCAATGTTGATTGTAGTCATGCCTTGACCTAAATACTCCACAATTTGTTGCTTCTCAGCAGCCGACACATCCTTTTTCTTTCCCATTTTGGCAAAAAATGTAGGCTGCTTAATAATGTGTAACAGCCTTCTTAAGTAGTCTTGCCTTTATTTGGACACATCTGCCAAACTAATTTGCACAGGTATCTGCAATTACTTTCAGTGATATGAAACGGCCTGACACACATCACCATCAATGAGTTTAAATGACAAACAAAAAAATTGTACCCTTATCACTCCTAAACTCTTTTTGGATAATAATTTGGAACACAGTGTAGTGTACAGCTGACACTTGCTGCATTTTCACCCATAGGGGAGGCTATTCTCTTAGGCCGCCTTCACACCACGATTTTAGGGATCCAGGGCTGTCCAGTGTGAACTGGACAGCCCCGTATCTGATTTTGGACCCCATAGTATTCCTATGGGGATGGATGGCAGTGATTTGCCATTCGGTTTTGTGCTGTCCGGGGGGCATATTTTGTTTTTTTGCCACAGACACAAAATTGTAGCTTGCAGCATTTTTGTATCTGGGGAAAAAAAAACGGCCCAAATCAGATCCTCCTGGATCCGGTGCGATCCGGCACCCCCTAACATAGGATACGACATAAATTCATTCTGGTTCCCGGCGGCTGGTGCTGAACTTCAGCACTTGGATAGCTCCTGGCTGAAATTTCAGAACTGCAGCTAGCTACCTGCTAGCCACAAAAATTCTGCACTGAACAGCGGCAGCAGCCACACTGCCGATTCTGGCAGAAAACAGGATCGAAGGAAATATTGCCCTCCGGTTCTTTTTGTTCAGAGCTTTCAGGCTGTGTCCGGTGCATCCTGCAAAACACCGGACACAGCCTGACAGCTCAAAAATCATAGTGTGAAGCCAGCCTTAGGCTGCTTTCACACTGCAGTTTTTCCCTGATGAGGTTCCATTGTGTGCCAAAACCAGGAGTGTCTCCAAAATTCAAAACAGGTGTCAATCTTTCAATTATAGTTTTTCTCTGCAAGTTCCTCTCCTGGTTTTGGCACACAAATCGGATGGAACCTTATCAGGAAAAAAACTGGATTGTGAAACCAGCCTTAAGCTATGGTCATACTTGGAAGTCAGTTTTTGGGCAGCCTCCGTTAACGCTAGGCATTTTTTAAAGTTGCCATTTTGATGCAATTTTAACGCTAGCGTTAACGCATGGTACCTATACGTACCATGCGTTAACAGATGCGTTTCCCATAGGGCCCTATGTTACAAAAACGTTTTTAGCAGTGCATTTTGACACTGCATTTTTTGCAATGGAGCCTATGGATCCATTTACGGATGAGTATTTCAAAATTTTCAACTTGGAAAACTGATGGTTTTAACAGAATCAAGGTTCAAGTGTGACCCTAACCTTACATCTCAGGTCAATACACTGGAGAAGCAGGAGTATCATGCAAAAATTAATCAATTTTATTTTATAACCAGACAAATGGTAAAAAGTGATAGACGGTACATAAAATTACAAAAAAAGAACAATGGTGGCCACACAGGCTAATCAGATGTTATAAATAGACATAAATACGGATAAAAATTCATTTCATTACATAGATAAAGTATGTTGTATATAATTCACAATATTGCACCCTGCAGTTTATGTACAAATAAATCTGCTATATTAAGGTGCTAGTGCATTACAGTAAATGTTCTGCTCTTATAAGAGCATATTAAAGCAGCCCCATAGCAACATGCAGTATACAAATGTAAACCTTTACATGCATGTCAGATCAAGCATATATCATACCCAAATTAGTCATGTTGGTAACTTTAAATCGTCAAGATAGTCATGTGGTCACCCAAGAAAAGAGGCCCCGACGCCGCGTTTCGCTGGTGTTGATTGGTAGCACCGGCTTTCTCAAGGGGATGACTCTGTTTTTGATTATTTGTTCTGTGGTCTCCACAGGTGGTCCTGAGGTCACTATGACCTTCCGTGCACGCAGCCAGGTGTGGCTACAGATCTCTGTTTTTGATTACATCTCAGGTCAGTAAAAAGACATATTGGTGGTCACTAAGGCCGATTTCACATTTGCGTATAAAAACTCAGCGTACCGAACGCAGCCAAAGCATGCGCACTGCATTTCTATCTTTAACATGGGAACGCATGGAACCTGCGTTTGGCTGCGTTTGGTTGCGGTTGTGTTCGGATGCACATAATTTGTGCGCCCTCCGAACACCCTCCAAGCACAACCTGTTGCATTTTTTGTGCGGCCACGGGAGCTTGTTTTATCAGTAACGCCTGCAAGTGCTAAAAACAATGCATGGAAGTCAATGGATCTGCAGTGTCCTCCGCATTACAGCGCAGGAGAACGCTGCGGATCACATTGAAATCTCTCCCGGTGACCACCGCTGATCTCCCGGGAGATCAGAGGCAGCCACCGGGAGATCAGCTAGAGCAGCTGGAGATCTCCTCCTCCCGGCCGACACTAATCTCCTGGCGATGTCTGTACAGGAGAATTGAAGACACAGCTGTTTAAATCTCCCGCGCCAACATCACCACTTCGGTGTCAGCGCTGGATATTTAAACAACTGTCAGATTAGCTGTTTCTTCAAATCTCCCGAGCCAACACCATCGGGAGATCAGCGGCTGCCGGGAGGAGGAGGATCTCTGCCGCTGATCACCGCCTTCCAGCCGCTGCCGTGATTGCTGATTGGCTGGCCAGGCACCATACTGATGTGAACGCATGCGGAGATTCTCCGTTGCGTTCACATCAGTATGACAGTGTTTGCACTGCGTTTGTGTCTGCATGCCCTCCGCATGCAGACACAAACGCTACTGTGAAGGTAGCCTAAGGGTTTAAACATTATCTGCAATAATTTTATTTTATAATGTTGTGAAATGGATGCTGTTTTCTGTTTGTGTTTTCTTGACTTTTATTAGAAATGTTAAAAGTGTATTAAATTTAACATTCAAATAAGTATAAGGTAATATTGGATAGCACATTTTATTAAGCAGAAAAAACAATAAAAAATATAATTAGGATTGCAAATAATATACTAAATTAACGTGTGTACATCATATGCTTTCTAGAACTGTAGCACTAGAATATTTTCTCTACATATGCAAAAATTCTTCATATATGGAATAATTTATTTCTTCTGGTTTTAATATGTTACAGATGAGTGGTTGTACAGCTTTCCTGGTAAAGCAATACAACTCTGGCCACTTTTGCATTAGGCTGGTACTACAACAGATACCTGTGGTGCTCTTCATGGTTCATGTGGTACTAATTTAAATGGGAAGTTGCACATATTTCATTGAAACACTTGGTAAAGCCAGCTTTCACAGAAGGGTGCAAATGATGGACTGTTCTCTGTGTGCAGCTGAACTGCTCTAAATGTGTCAGTGAGGGTTATGGATCATTTCATTCACCCATCAGCTATGGTCCGCTGTGTGTACAAATCACAGCATAGTGTCATCCAACAGAATATTCCTGACAATACTTGAACATTTATGGTACTGCCATTTTTAATAAGAGTTCTGCTACCCTACGCTAATAATATGACTTGTTTAACCCTTTTTTTTAACTGACTTGCTTTTCTCTATTTGCTTAGATCAACACACAATTTTACTTTCTTGGTTAATATCTGAAATTGAATTTTAATTTAGTCCTTTCTGAAGTGCATATTTCTAATTTCACCACTTTTTAATATTGACTCAAAGGTTATATTAGAGGATAACCAAAATGTGTTATTTCACAAATACAAGAATGTGTGATATTCATCAAAACTAATTTTTATTAAAAGATTATTAATGAGAGTCAAGAAATAGAGTTGAAACTGAGCGCAAAAGCTAAGAATTCAGTAAAATCAAACTGAGCATTATTCTGTTGATTAAGTACGTGGGAAGACTGTTTACTGAACACAGTCTGAATCATGTGAAGATTTGGCAAATTATCTAGAAAAACAGTGCATCAGCAAGAAAACACTACTACATTATTTTATTATGTTAATGGTTTATTTATATTGATTAAATGATTTAAATAGGAATAGCCAAAGGTCACAACGTGAAAAAATAACTGTAAAGAATAGAAACATAGAAGCTTACAACATGTAAAGGAGCAGAAATATGGAATTAGAAAAATGTGTTGCATTAAAACGCTAAACCAAGTGTAAAACAATTACAATTAATATCTTGGAATGGAAGAAGTTGATTGTTAAAAACAAACAGGTTTTGTTGAAGCAATTCACTTCTAACTAATGTAACTTTGTTGCACAAAAGGTAGAAAAGAGCCATCCAATTGTTAAAAACACAGAAAACTCAGCCTCGCGCACTAAGTTTTAAAACAAAAGAAAATAAAAGGAAGTTCCAGTTAATAGTCCTTCATATATACTTTGAGCAATCCAATTACTTTGGCAGGTGTCTGGATCTGGTAAGCCCAAGCAAGAACCCTAATGGTACCTTTACACGCCGCTACGGAAGGTTAGAAACCACCTGGTGTCTCACGTGCACGTGCACGTTTCAACGGTTCCTAACGGTACCTGATACCGTATTTACACGCCGCTACAAGGTGCTCCACAGTAGGTTTTTTCTATCCCTGGAAGCACCGACGGGTGCCGCAGGTTACCTTCTGTAGAGCACCTTCCCTCATTTACACGCCGCTACCACAAGGCAATATGGGAGGACCTGGGGCAGCAGGGACAACACATAGGCGTGCCAGAGTTGTGGATTACGAGACGCTCTTACGGTGATTGGACAAAGCAATAACATCATGATTGGCCAGCCAGCGCAGGAAGGCTGGCTAATACATGATGCTATTGCAATTGTGTAGTTTGACTGGTCAGCTCCTTAAATATTCCGCCCTATGCAGGGACAACCAATCGTAACGCAGGAGCTTCCACCAATGATCGCTGATGGGGCGCGGTATCCCGGAGGCTGTGTCACGCCCCAGGGAGTTCACTAGGTGATGAAAATATCTTCCTGTTCCTCGATTACACGCCGCTACCATAGGGTTTATACCTACTTGTTTTTGAGCACAACTGAAAGACAGGTGTCGACAGAGACCAGTGGCAACAACCTGAATTACATGCCGCTACCTCGCGGTGTTATGAAGGTACAAGTTACAATTGTCTCCGACTCCCGGTGGTTTCTAACCTTCCGTAGCGGCGTGTAAAGGTACCATTATATGTTACAACTACCAAAAACAGCTCATGGGTCAAACTCGTTAAGAGAACTTTTAATCCCAAATTCTAAACTCAAGTCATAATATAACTTTTTCTCCCATGTTGAAAAGAGCTTGAATAGTGTGAAGATCCCCACAACCACCACTAGCTCCAACTTCATCACCTATTCTTTCAGCAAATATCCATGATTATCAGTTTATCACTAGAAGTCCCAGAAATTTTGAGCTTTCCCCTGAAGTCTCGAAAGAGGGTCAAATGACCCTTAGTCCAAACTGAATAGAACTAACTAGAAACTAAATTGCTAAACTCAATAGAAAACAAACACCTTTCTGTGGTGCGACAGTAATGGCCTTAATTACAAAACAAAAGATGGTGATTAGAGGATGTTAGCTAAAAATCCTTCAGGTCATTCGACCCGTCTCTGGGTTCCAAAGGTAGAAATGTTAAATGACCCCTCTCTGGGACTTCTAGTGTTATTAAACAGTTTAGACTAAAAAAAGTATATGGAGGCTACTTAAAGGCACCCTTATCTCTAATGATGAAGGCCTAAAAAGTCTACTCAGGTTTTCACAACTACACTTTTCATACTTAGAAAGCCTCAAAGGCATTTGCTTACAGTTAAGACAATTTACAGCCCTTAGAAACCATTGCTGCTTAGAGAATGAAAAAAAATAATACTAGCCTCAAAGACCGTGACACCTAAGAATCTTTCAAAGCTGTATGTATAGTAAATTACTTGTTAAACTGCAAACTTCCAATCTGACTCAGAGTTATATGGGAAAGGGAGTTGAACTTTATCAAAGAAAGAAATCAGGTACTCTGTTGGTTCCATGAAGAAGGTACTCTGTTGGTTCTCTGAGGAAGGAGTCTGGATGTGACTCCAAAACGCATAGGGATTAAAACCATCATTGCATTGAAAACTGTGGTTTTTCCAACTCAGTTTAAAGATCAGCAGCGCGGATCCTGGAAGCTCTGACTTTTGTTCCCTTTAACGCTACATGAGCATGATTTTTTCTACATAGATTTACTTTCAAGAGAGACATCTTAAACACCACACAAGGTGGTAGTAAGCTTCAGAATAATTGCATGCTTAAGGGCCTGAAATTTCAATGAAATGCTGGACTTTTTGAAATCATCTTGCATGTTTATCACGTATCTGGTGGTACTCTCCATTTGTCTCCCCTTATTGGGCCCATGTTGAAAGTTTTGTCAAAAATGTTCTTAAGCCAAGCTTTTCAATTTCGATAGAACTAATAGCACTAGCCAAATAAGACATGAGGTCAAATTTTATCCTAACAAAAGTATTGTTCTACCTATTGGAGTTGCCAAAGTCAGAATCCCTTTCAGATGGTATTAAATGCATGATATTTATTCACGGAATAGATAGAGGAAGTAAATCAAATATACAGGCTTAAGGAGAACTTGCCATCATGATTTTAGGCTCCAAACTAAAGGCATGGATACAAAGATGCATCCATGCTGATTAAATTCTTAATTTATGTTACAAATCTGTTTTCCTGGTTTAGAGAAATTTATAGTTGAAATTCAATGCTAATGACCTGGAAGTGCAGTGGGTGGATCCTACATTTAAAGGTTTTCTGCTCTCACTCCATATTCTCAGCTTGCAGCCTTCCTTCTCTCTTTGACTGACAGGAAGAGAGTGAGCCTTTTGTAGTTCGGATTCGGGCAATGTAGCCAAACATTTTGGCGTACTCTTTGTGACTCCGAACTTGACCCAAAGCTCAATAAAAGTCACTGATTGGCAGTTCAGCTCCCTGCACTCATGCAGCCGACCATAAGTTAAACACTTTCGGTTGTGGGAGGGTGTTTTTTTTTTTTTTCAAATCAATTTTGGACATACACTACACCTAAAAACTGTGATTTTAAGCCCAGTGTGAGACGATTAAATACTGCAAGCGGCTTGCACTGAGTCAAGCACCAACTGTACCCCATCACAGCAATGCTCTCTCAAGTGTTTTGCAAATGTACCTGAATTTTAAACAGGTTTGCTGAACACCGGGAAGTTTGGTGACCCGAACCAAACCGAACCTTGAAAGGTTCATTCATCCCTACCGACAGGTCATTAATGTTTCAGTGTGTTGTGAGTCAGAGACAGAAGGCAGGGAATGTGTGGAGGAAAGGCATAGAAACAGGAAAGTTATAACTGCAACGTTAATCCCACTGCACTTGTGACTCATTAGGATACAATTTAATTCATTAATTCCTATAAAACAGCAAAATGGATTTCTACAAGACTGGTAGGTATTAACTCAGCATTATCACGCCTTTGTTTTACATACTAATAAAGGGTATAAAATTCTGATTAAAGGTTCTTTTTTAAGAGCTGTAAGGATAGTAAAGCATGCATCATAATAGGGTCTTAAAAAATATCCTAATAGATTCTTCAACTAAACTACATTTTTGAATATCCATATTTTTTAAACTTTTTAAATATGCACTACCCAGTGGCAAGTCCCTAAACCCCCAGTGATTGTTGATTGCTCAAAAGATTTCTTAGAATTGTGAAGCTCAGGAGACAAGGGTCATAGTGCAGAGCATAGATTAAATTGAAAGTGTTATAAAGTCAAATAACTTTAAAAAGGGTGCGTCGATGGAGTAAAAATCTCTTGATGGAGTAGAATAAAAGGTTTTTATTAGCTAATGTGTTTCAATGATGAATCATTGTGTTTTTCAAGTGAAAAACAGCTTGAAAAATATGATATTTTGGCATTGAACTGTGTACTGAGAATAAAAAAAACTATTTTTACTCCAACAGTGAAGCCTTGTCAATTATTTATGGTGGACATGATCCCAAGCCATGGAACAGCAGCAGCTTGCATTTTATACTTATTCAGTAGTTGTCTCTCACACAAACACTGCAGGTGAGCAAAACCAACTGATTTATTGTCTTCCTCAGTTATGGCCACTTTACACACACCAACTTATCTGTCCAACTTCTGAACAACTTACTGGTTGCAGTGAAATCATGGACACATTGTTCCATTTGTACACAGCCACAAAATGGAACAATGTGTCCATGATTTCACTGCAACCAGTAAGTTGTTCAGAAGGTGGACAGATAAGTTGGTGTGTGTAAAGTGGCCCTTAGGGTTTCACCCTATGTCCTTTGTGCTCTACTCGCTTTATAGCTCCAGTTCCCAAAATTAAAAGCTTGTTGTTATCATTACTGGTATGATAATAATGATATTTCTATTATTTAAGAAGTAACTTTTCAGTCTTGTTTATGAAGTGTTTTATTTTATGGGTACATAAATTAAGACTTTAAAAAGTTTTTAGTCTTTGTCTAGAACTAGACTACCATTACAAACCTAAAGCACTGAAAGAACTGGTGTGGGAATTTGTATATACCAAGACATTTTCCAGAAAGGGTGAGCAATTAAAATTAGGCTTTGCTATGTAAGGGAAGTAAGTAAGTACACCAAAGACAAGAATGATATTTTATACACAGTTATGACCATCTCATATAATTCTCATTATCCCTAAACTATAACCTTAGTAATGCATGAAAGTGTTTGGGTTTTCACACCGGAGCATATATGACATGTAAAAAGACAGGGCATGTCCTTTGGTGCACAGGACTGGAACGGGCAAATTCAATCTCCCTTTAAAGGGTTCCTGTCATCTCCAGAACGCCTCATAAGCTAGCAAAACATATCCCTGCAGCATCCCATCACTAATCTCACACTCCTTTTGTCTCCTAAAAGCATCCTGTGAAAGTGCATAAAAACGTTTTAATACTTACTCATTAGTGATTATAATTAGCAGGGGCTGTATTATTAAGTCACCAGGGCGGGCTGTTTTGCAGCTCCATGATCCACCCTCTCTCTGCCTGTGTGCTCTTCTTGTGCAGGCTTCGCCCTCCCCCTCTCTATCACTCACAGAATGCAAATCATTAGTCCTGCCTTCAGCTCCACATCACAGCAGCACAGACAGAGAGTGGGTGGATCATTCAGGCTGCAAAACAATCCACCCTGGTGACTAAAGAATATAGCCCCTGCTAATTATCATCACTAATGAGTAAGTATTAAAACGTTTTTATGCACTTACACAGGATGCTTTTAGGAGACAAAAGAAGTGTGAGATTACTGATAGGATGCTGCAGGGACATGTTTTGCTAGCTTATGAGGCATTCTGGAGGTGACAGGATCCCTTTAAGATGCTCAACAAAATACATGCTCTCTGTTATACACCACAAATATGTGGTTAAACCTGGCAGTACTTTTCCCCTGCTATGATATTGATGTGGTACACCCCATATATAAATAAGTGTGGGAAACATTAAAGACAGTTTTGAAATTCACATTTAGTTACCCTGTACTTCACCTTAATAGTTGCACCCTTGGACACTGTAGTGGCATAAATTTACACATAATATTCGTTGATCAGTAAAGGTGTGTTATTGATTAATTCAACTTATTCGCCTTTCAACACAATTTTCACTATATACGGTACTTATCACATCACTTAACCAAAGGCATTATTATCATAATGTAAGGTTATCTGGGTTAATAACATCCTTTATTTGAAGCTCTATACCATATCTTTTAGCTTGCCCAGTAGTATATTATCTATCATATATCTCAGTATGCATGTCCCTGCATCTGTGCCGGTGTGCATGTGAACGGTAGCTGGTCTCTGTTTCCACATCAAAACTCTAGTCCTAATGTGCAGGTGCTGTCTTCATGACAATATCCAGGCATGCATTTCATGAGCTGGGTTCCGCACTTTTGAGACACCAGTGCATATGGCAAATTTTGGTGCAATTTTCACATGGGCAATTCCGTGTTTAGGACACATTGTTTTTTACACACCGATCTTATGGGTGTTTTCATTAGCTAATCATGTGTTTATATGGATGCTTCCTATTCCCCTGACCTGACCTATCCTGAAGAAGACTTACTGAAATGTGTGTCAAGGCGGTCGGGACATCCAGGATATAATCCTCTAATATTATGTTTAAGTAAGTGTCACTTCAATATAGCTAATAATATCCTTTTCAGTTAGGGTGGTCTCACATTTGCGTTCCCCTCCGCAGCGTTCTGCGGAGGGGAGCCGCAATGTGAGCGCAGCACCGCAAGCCCCTATCTTTATAATGGGAGCGCACGGTGCTGCACTTCCCTGCGCATGACCGTGCGCACCCATTCACTCCCATATGTGATCTGTGCGCAGGCGGACGCCTGCGCACAAATCACCCAGTCTCGTCCGCACCAGAAATGCAACATGTTACATTTCTGGTGCGGACGAGATTGGGTGATTTGTGCGCAGGCGTCCGTCTGCGCACAGATCACATATGGGAGTGAATGGGTGCGTACGGTCATGCGCAGTCAAGCGCAGCACTGTGCGCTCCCATTATAAAGATAGGGGCTTGCGGTGCTGCGCTCACATTGCGGCTCCCCTCCGCAGAATGCTGCGGAGGGGAACGCAAATGTGAAAGTAGCCTTAGGCTGTCTTACTGCTGCTTAGAGATATACTTACTGTTCTCTAATAGTTATATTCCCATACATGGGAATCTTTAGTAGCTGGTTATATGCACTTTAGGTTGTCATTTCTGAAGTAACTATTGTTTGAGTTTAGACTAAACAACTATATATATATATATACCACCTTGCTCTATATTTTAAAATGCATGCTATGTATTAAGACAAGTAAGATATTTAATGTGTTTATTTTCATTTAATGAAATTGGATTTTGTATGGCCTTATAGTCAGTGGTCTGTTCTGATGTCCCTGCACTTGTCAGCAATTCTTTTATTATATTGTGCAATTGTAATTTTAATATTTTTGCATAAAATACTATTTTTATATAGAGTAAAGTCAAATGAATGCCCTTGCACAGTTTCTTAGTTGCTTAAATTGAATTTATTTCAAACGAGGTAAAGATGGTGACTTAGCAGGTTAACATTTCGGCCCACTACAGGCCTTTATCACAATATCACTATAGATAAAACAAAAAGACTTTTTACAATGTTGTTTCGTGAAGTATATACAAGGGTAAAAAAACAAATATATTCAAGTATGTACAGGTATACATGGAGAACTAGTGTCTACTCATGTTAAGAGATATGATTAGAAGACCGATAATTAAGTATGGTAGAACCAGGAGAGCAACACTAAAGAAGAAGGAGAACCATGGAAGCTATGGTAGGATAGAGAAAAAACGATATTATGGCATGTTACCTGCCGTTGCTTGCTTATAAGGAAGTATGCAATTAAGGTTTAACAGGAATATGAAGTATAGGTATATCAATATGTCCTATAGTAAAAAAAGGATTGTGAATACCACGTTGTCAAGAGTGTCAGAATATATTCTAATTGCAGTTATGTATACTTGGGTCACAGCTGTATAGGTTTCAAAGGATGCTACAGTTGTGGCCAATAGTATTGACACCCCTGCAATTCTGTCAGATAATACTCAGTTTCTTCCTGAAAATGATTACAATCACAAATTCTTTGGTATTATTATCTTCATTTTATTTGTCTTCAATGAAAAAACACAAAAAGAATTGTCCTGAAGCCAAATTGGATATAATTCCACACCAAACATAAAATAGGGGGCGGACAAAAGTATTGGCACTGTTAGAAAAATCATGTGATGCTTCTCTAATTTGTGTAATTAACAGCACCTCAAGGCTACAAGTCCATCTCCAAAGACCTGAATGTTCCTGTGTCTACCGTGCACAGTGTCATGAAGAAGTTTAAAGCCCATGGCACTGTGGCTAACCTCCCTAGATGTGGACGAAAAAGAAAAATTGACGGAGAGATTTCAATGCAAGATTGTGTGGATGGTGGATAAAGAACCTCGACTAACATCCAAACAAGTTCAAACTGCCCTGCAGTCCGAGGGTACAACAGTGTCAACCCGTACTATCCGTCGGCATCTGAATGAAAAGGGACTGTATGGTAGGAGACCCAGGAGGACCCCACTTCTTACCCCTAGACATAAAAAATCCAGGCTGGAGTTTGCCAAAACTTACCTGAGAAAGCCTAAAACGTTTTGGAAGAATGTTCTCTGGTCAGATGAGACAAAAGTAGAGCTTTTTAGGCAAAGGCATCAACATACAGTTTACAGGAGAAAAAAAGAGGCATTGAAAGAAAAGAACACAGTCCCTACAGTCAAACATGGCGGAGGTTCCCTGATGTTTTGGGGTTGCTTTGCAGCCTCTAGCACTGGACTGCTTGACCGTGTGCATGGCATTAAGTCTGAAGACTACCAACAAATTTTGCAGCATAATGTAGGGCCCAGTGTGAAAAAGCTGGGTCACCCTCAGAGGTCATGGGTCTTCCAGCAGGACAATGACCCAAAACACTCTTCAAAAAGCACTAGAAAATGGTTTGAGAGAAAGCACTGGAGACTTCTAAGGTGGCCAGCAATGAGTCCAGACCTGAATCCCATAGAACACCTGTGGCAAATAATCAAGGTATCCAGATGATTGAGCGCTCCCAAGGAGATTGACCTTATGATAAGGACTCTGACTCCTTTTTTTTTTTATTCCTTCTTGGAGATTTATTTCAAATGGCTTCACAGTAGTAAAAAGTCATAAAAGTCATAAAAGCATAATTAAAACAATGCATTTCGGCTATAAATGTCATAACATAGCCTTCCTCAGGTATAACCTGAGGTATACCTGAGGAAGGCTATGTTATGACATTTATAGCCGAAACGCGTTGTTTTAATTATGCTTTTATGACTTTTATGACTTTTTACTACTGTGAAGCCATTTGAAATAAATCTCCAAGAAGGAATAAAAAAAAAGGAGTCAGAGTCCTTATCATAAGGTCAATCTCCTTGGGAGCGCTCAATCATCTGGATACCTTGATTATTTGCTTCATTCCACGGGCTCATAGCTGGGAGTTCCGCTCTCTGGAGGATAGCAGCAGCATACCAAGGAGACAAAGACCCCTGTAAGACCCCCAGTGGGTCGATATGCGAAGAAACAAGACACAATAAAGGTGAGTTCTCTTGCCCAGTGTACTTCTGAGAAATATTGTACTTTTACATTTAGATCTGCTCCTGTTTTCTCGCTCCCCACCCTTCTCTGACCTACAGCCTCGAGGTCTATTGTGTGCAATAGAACACCTGTGGAGAGATCTAAAAATGGCAGTTTGGAGAAGGCACCCTTCAAATATCAGGGACCTGGAGCAGTTTGCCAAAGAAGAATGGTCTAAAATTCCAGCAGAGCATTGTAAGGTACTCAATGATGGTTACCAGAAGCGGTTGATCGCAATTATTTTGGCTAAAGGTTGTGCAACCAAGTATTAGGCTGAGGGTGTCAATACTTTTGTCTGGCCCATTTTTGGAGTTTTGTGTGAAATGATCAATGTTTTGCTTTTTGCTTCATTCTCTTTTGTGTTTTTTCATTTAAAACAAATTAAATGAAGATAATAATAACAAAGAATTTGTGATTGCAATCATTTTAAGGAAGAAACTGAGTATTATGTGACAGAATTGCAGGGGTGTCAATACTTTTGGCCACAACTGTATGTCCAGGCTGGACTTTGTGTAACATTGGTTTGGTCCCAGGAGTTCTGGTATCCAGTGGGAGTTTATATAGCAAACCCTTTGGCAGAGTTCAGGATAAATGTCTCTGGTTCTACCTGAAATACAGTGGTTATTGATATATAGTTGAATATATTGGTATATGGTGTATGTATTTCTTATGAGGTGGGGGTAAGATAATGTTGTTCCTGAAAGATAATAGCAGCAGAATAAATGTAGTATGAATACTTAGCTTGTAAAGTCGCTTGGGCGTCTCCAGGAGTAGTCCTTACAGAGGAGGTCTTTGTAAGTGCCAGCACAATCTGTGCCTAGGCAGTGAATGACCTAGTGTGTCAGCAGCTGTGGGGCTTTATGCACGCCGCCCGGTCATGTGACCGGAAATGACGCGGTAAAGCAGACATGCGCAGTAGGCGATGATTTGCAATCATCTGATGGCGGTTTGCCTCTCTATAAAGTGGTGGATGTTACATTACACTTTTAAATAGATTTTTAGGGAAGTTAGAATGGGTTAGTAGTATGTTAGATAAGGAATGGAGTTTAAGCAACGCTAAAGTGCCTGAATATGTGGGATGTCAATATAGTGGTATATATAACTAGATACAATCATTCTAACAATGCTGGTTGTATACAAATGCATTTGATTATGGTAAAATACATCACATATATCTCTCAACATCACTGAATTGGCATAATATGTACATTACAGGTCACAGGTTATTCTCCTATTGGAATCCAAACCAACTACTAAAAGAATAAGGGGAATAAAGAAAAGGAAAAATTAGAAAAGGAAACTTGTTAAAAAAAAGGGGGAAGGTTTTTTTTTTTTGGGGTAGGAGGAAACTATATTATCTTACCCAGCAGAATGGTGAGGTAGAAGGCGATTTATGATTATGTTGGAATTTAGAGAAAAAAAGGATCTATGTTAACCAGTCTATTTCTCTATTCAAACCCTTGGGTGTTAAGGTGTCTAGAGTGTACATCCAGTAAATTTCACGTTTTTTGAGTAATTTAATGTGATTACCACCACGTTGTGGTCTAGGGACTTGCTCTATAATTTGAAATCTGAACTGTGCCACGTTATGATTTGCTTCCTTGAAATGATGAGGAAGTAGCAGCCATGTTTTACCACAGCGTATGGTTGATTTGTGGCTTGCAATTCTATCTCTGATTGCTTGTGTGGTTTCCCCTATGTATAAGAGTCCACAGGGGCACATAATTTGATAGACCACATAGCTCGTTCCACAATTATAGAGGCCCCTGACACGATATGACTTGCCAGTGCGTGGATGGACAACTTCTGTCCCTTTGATGACATTCGAGCAACACAATCAGCCTAAATACATCTCCTGGTCTAAAAATAAACACCAAAACCACAACACAGTTGAGCCCGTTTTATAAAATATTCTTTGAAATAATTAGAAAAAAAATTACTTGGATCTTTGCCATATTTTTGTATACCAGCCAGATACATCAGTCCTGTTTGCCATCTTTAATGAACAAAAAATCCTCCTACTGATTTGATCTACTGTGAAAATCTTCAGCTCTGCTTCATCTCTGTGAGCAGACACATGTCTGTTCACAGAGACGATCTGCCTCACACTGACAACCCGAGTTGTGTGAAAGGTTATCTGAATTCATGCCTGAGCCGTTTCAGGAGTGAACTCAGATGACCCCAGCATGACGACACATGGATCCTAGCCATAAGTGAACAAGGGAAGCACTAACTTACAGCAATGATCATGATGCCATCATGCCGGGGTCATCTGCATTCATGCCTGATGTGGCTTAGGCTGATCTCCGTTAAACTTTCACATGGCTAGGCTGTCAGTGTGAGCCTGCTCATCTCTTTGAACAGACATCTGTCTGCTCACAGAAATGAGGCAGACTTTAAAAAAATTCTGGACGAGGACAAGTCCGCCGAACTTGAACATCGATGGGTTAGCCCTTCAATAGTCTTAAGCAGTCAAAGGAAATTTCAAAACACAGCACACGGACAACAGTCCTTTTTGACATTGCAGTGCGTTATGTTAATTCTTTGTATGAGATCTTTCAGCACTTTTTCAGGCAGGTTTCAAAGTGTTGCAAGACGTCTGCACACACCCAAGAGAGATTTGTGTTTGGAATGAGCATACAGAGGAATAGAATTCTTATAAGAACATAAAATTGATATTTACAACTTCTGGCCTTATTAATAGTGATGAGCGATTATACTCGTTACTAGAGATGAGCGAGTACTATAATGCTCGGGTTCTCGATGCTCTAGCCGAGCATCCCAAGATACTCGTGTACTCGGCCAGAGCACCGAGCCCAATGTAAGTCAATTAGTGACAGGCTCCGCCCACAGACTTCCGGTTATAAAGCGAGTGTTTCGGGGATAGGGCGGGAGGGTGGGCTTTTTCAAATTGCCGCAGCATACAACACCTTGCTGTGATCCCCAGAGGGATCTTAACAGTCAATCTGCTCTCTGTGAGGTGCCAGCTCACTGTGTGCACTGAAGGGAGCAGTGTATTTGTGTCAGTTCGATAATTAGTAGCGAGGAGTCCGAGCATCTCGGCGGTACTCGGTGCTCGCCGAGCATCCCGAGTATCCGGATACTCGTGCGAGTAACGAGTAGCACCGAGCATATTTGCCCATCCCTACTCGTTACTATTCGCTACTCGCATGAGTAGTATGGCATTCACGATACTCGTTACTCTGCGAGATTTTGGATTTTATTCGATATATTTGATTGAGCTGAAAAGCATGTTTCCTGACTGATTTTCAGCCAATAAACATACTGGGATTGCTTGCCAATCATAGTAATGCCCTATTCATCTTTGATATTGGCATTGCAGTGATTGGCAGGCGCAGTATAACCAAAGAAAAAAAAGAAGCTCAAACCAAATGGTGATGAGGTCTGGTGGGGGGCTGTAGAAAGGCAGAGATGGTTTAGAAAGTGCTCAAACTACATGGGAAGAGTATACAGACATGAAGTACACTGTCTGTATACTGTTCTGCCATACAGCTGTCTTTTTTGAGCGACAGAACCTAGTGAAGATAGATAGATAGATAGATAGATAGATAGATAGATAGATAGATAGATAGATAGATAGATAGATAGATAGATTAAAAACCAAAGGATAGTATCAGCACATAAACAAGAAAAATTGGTGCAAAAAATCCTGTGAGCAGTGCTCCACTGCAATATAATATAATATCAAAAAACAGGCAGCACTCTATACCTTTTTCCAAGTGGAACCCTTTATTCGGCCACAGGTGTGTGATGCGATGCAACGTTTCAGTCCACAAAAGACTTTCCTCAGGCATAAATTCCAACATAATCATAAATCGCCTTCTACATATGCAAACATATCGCTGGAAGGTGCCTGATTTGTCATCGCTCCTACGACGTCGTTGCGTGTGACAGCATGATGTGACTACCGATAAGTGGTCAGATCATTAATCACAGATATGGGAACCAGACCCTATATCACATGATGTCGACCATCCAATCTGCTGCATCGTTCTGTGTGACACCGCCATAACCGTTCTCCTGGCCGATTTCTCCTATTCACATCATTGACAAGCATCATCGCTGGTTGTGTGAACGATCCATGCCCGTAACATCGCTGCTGTGTCCTGAACGTTATCTATACATGTGGCACCTCACTAACGATGTTGAGCACGAGCGCACACTACTGACATCGTTATTGAGTTCCCACACAAAATCGTAGTGTGTGACGGCTGCCATAGATAGATAGATAGATAGATAGATAGATAGATAGATAAATGAACAGGTAGTTCGAGCTTACCAGACTCCTGCAGCTGCTCCCTGGTCAGCTCAGTCTCCAGCTCCTATTGAATCACTTCTGAGGCAGCCTATTAAGCAATTTGCATATTCACTGCACTGTAAGGTAAACAGCCAATCAAAGACGCTCACAATCTGTGAGAGCCTCCTGTGATTGGCTGTTGTAGTAAGACTACATTTCCAAAATCTGGACGGTGATTCTGCTTGGTTGCCATACATAGTACTGTATGACAACCAACCTACCATCATAGGGTGTTAAATAAATAAATAATTTTAAAAAATGAGTGGTTATTCACAGTATATTAGTGATGGGCGAATCCTAAATTACTCGGAATCGCTTGACTCTAGCGAGTCCGAGCCCAGGACTCGCTACTCGTTGCGAGTCTAGCGAGTCCAATGTTAATGAATGGGGAAGCGAGTAATAGCGAGTAGTGTGAGATTTACAAATCGCAGATGTGTCTCGGAAGCTTCAGCCTGAAGCAATCCGAGTTGTGTCATTTATTTGCATTGCTAGTTTACTTTGTAAGTAATCGCTGACTCGCACAGATAAGATCCTGTCTTCTCTGTACAGGCTGCCAGCTCCAGGGTCCTAGAGCCCGCCTGCTGCCTGATGTAGCAGAGTTGAGATTGTTCTCAGTCTGCTCATTCCCTGTGTACAGACATGAATGTCTGTGCACAGAGATGATGTAGCAGAGCTGAGATTGTTCTCAGTCTGCTTATTCCCTGTGCATAGACATCTATATTTATGCACAAGGGATGTAGCAGAGAGGACATCGCGTTTTGGACTGCGTCGGACGGAAGAGGATTTTTTTAATTAAAGATGGAGTCCCTAATGGCTTTTTTTTTTATTTCTAATAAAAAATTTTCCTTGTGTTGTGTTTTTTTTAAAACAATTTAATAGAAATTCATGGCGGTCATGTCTAATATTGGCGTGACCGCCATAAATTTCGGGCTTAGGGCCAGCTGATAATACAAAGCTGGCCCTAACCTCTTTATTACCCAGCGTGCCACCGCCACCAGGGCCGCTGGAAGAGCGGGGTTCAGCGCCAGAGGATGGCGCTTCAATGAACGCGCCATCTTCTGGGGCGGCTGCGGGCTGCAATTTGCAGCGGGGGGTGCCCAGAAAGCTTGGGCATCCCTGCGCTGCGGATTCCAGCCCCCAGCTGCTTAGCTGTACCTGGCTAGACATAGAAATTGCGCGGAGCCCCACGCATTTTTTTTTAATTATTTCATGAAATTCTGAGATTCTGACTCTGAGACTCTGACTCTGAGACTCTGACTCTGAAATTCATGAAATAATTTTAAAAAAATGCGTGGGGCTCCGCGCAATTTCTATGTCTAGCCAGGTACAGCTAAGCAGCTGGGGGCTGGAATCCGCAGCGCAGGGATGCCCAAGCTTTCTGGGCACCCCCCGCTGCAAATTGCAGCCCGCAGCCGCCCCAGAAGATGGCGCGTTCATTGAAGCGCCATCCTCTGGCGCTGAACCCCGCTCTTCCAGCGGCCCTGGTAGCGGTGGCACGCTGGGTAATAAAGAGGTTAGGGCCAGCTTTGTATTATCAGCTGGCCCTAAGCCCAAAATTTATGGCGGTCACGCCAATATTAGACATGACCACCATGAATTTCTATTAAATTGTTTTAAAAAAAACACGACACAAGGAAAATTTTTTATTAGAAATAAAAAAAAAAGCCATTAGGGACTCCATCTTTAATTAAAAAAATCATCTTCCGTCCGACGCAGTCCAAAACGCGATGTCCTCTCTGCTACATCCCCTGTGCATAAATATAGATGTCTATGCACAGGGAATAAGCAGACTGAGAACAATCTCAGCTCTGCTACATCATCTCTGTGCACAGACATTCATGTCTGTACACAGGGAATGAGCAGACTGAGAACAATCTCAGCTCTGCTACATCATCTCTGTGCACGGACATTCATGTCTGTACACAGGGAATGAGCAGACTGAGAACAATCTCAGCACTGCTACATCATCTCTGTGCACGGAAATTCATGTCTGTACACAGTGAGCAGACTGAGAACAATCTCAGCACTGCTACATCATCTCTGTGCACAGACATTCATGTCTGTACACAGGGAATGAGCAGACTGAGAACAATCTCAGCACTGCTACATCATGTCTGTGAGCAGGCGGGCTCTAGGACCCTGGAGCTGCACAGAGAAGACAGCTGGACTCGGCTCGCAAAGAAACAGCAGTTATCTGCGAGTCTCCCTGCTATCACTGGCACAGTAGCCAGTGATTACTCGCGAGTCTAATGCAAACAATGGCAATCGTAGTTTTGTCAGCGTTTCTGACAAAACTAGGATTGATATTGATTTGCATTAGACTCGCGAGTAATCACTGGGAAACTCGCAGAGTACCGAGTCCTGCGAGTCCCTTACTACTCGCCGAGTAACGAGTCCTAGCGAGTAGATTCGCCCATCCCTACAGTATATTTAAGTCTAGCCCAGTGAAGGTTGTGGAGCCCACTGAGACGGGGTACTCGGTGCCGGACCGGTGTACTGCTGGGGGATGTCACGGCGGTCCTGGTCCGGACCGTGTCCCGGGCCCGCACAATAAAATGGGGGGTTATTTACAGGGGATTTGTCACTCGTGACGCCACCCACCATATGCGGTCAGTAATGGGGCCGCCGCTGCTGCAGAACCTCCGGGGATGATGGGTTAGCAGCTTGGATGGAATAGTTCCTGTGGGCAGAACTGGGTTCCCCGGGGCAGTGGTAAAGGTAGATAAAGTGTGTGAGGATGTTATTGATGCTGCAGGAGAGTAGGGGTAGCAGTAGAGATGATAAGAGTAGAGGCAATGGCAGTCTATGAGGGCAAGAGGGGCTTCAGCATAAGGATGACACACACACTCACGGTTTCTGTTGTTCTTCAAGTCTTTACTGGCAGATGGTATTACACAGTATTGTCCACGGAGTCTGTACCAGGTTGTTCTCACCCTGACCGGGTCCTTGGCTTCCTACTTAAACGCTGTGTGTGGCCCTGCTGCTGCTTGTAGCTATACTGGTTGCCCTGTCTCTGCTCACGGGTACCAATATGCTGGGCAACTTGAGTCCTCTGTGTCACTGACTCCTTCGTGTTGCTTTGCTATGGTGTGGTGAAGATGGTGGACCTTCACTATGCCGGTGTTTTACTGTCCTGTCTGTCTCAGGCACAGCCTCGGATCCGGTATCCGTCTTGAGCGCCTCCCCGGGGTCAAGTTTTTTTGGGGTAACTCTTTATCCCGGGTATGTTCCTCTGTTACTCTGTCTCCTTTCCTCAGACCTCTCAGGACCTCCACTGACACTTGGCTCTGCTCCTGCTCCAGACAAAACTCTCCTCTGAACTGAACTAACTGTCACTTCTGCTCTGAGGTAAACAACTTAGCTCCTCCCTCTAGTGCAGGTGCCATCTAATCTCCTCCCACTTTCTAGTGTAGTGTTGTGTGGGGATTAAACCTGTGTTGATGTTTCTGTGGCAATTTAACCCTTGGGGTGCCACATTCCCTCTTAGTTAAAGACAGTACTCTGGGACTGTGGAACAATAAAGAATAAACAATTAATACAATTAATATTTACAAAGACTTAAAAGTAAAATCACAAAAATCACTAAAGTTCAAAAACAGTCCAAAAATTCAAAAAGCAGTCCTTCCGGGGGTTTAGTCTTTTGCCTCCGGGCTGATGAATATTTATACAAGAATGTTTATACCACAACCAGTCCGTGGTAGTATGGTCCATAAAAATAAAATAAAAAGGAAAAAGTTTGAAGAATATGCAAGAAGTTCATACAGGATAGTCTCTGTAGGTACTGGGCTTTTTAACGTTGCATTATCTATGTACATTTGTTTACCGGGTTCAATTTATATTAACACAAAAATATTTATATTTTACAGTTAATTTGACCTTTTAATCCCTGTACCTAACTGGTAACTGCCCTCTGGTACTACGCTCGGATCTGCGTAAAACGGGTGTACTACTTGCATGTAGCCTATTGATGCTGGTAGGCATGTACCTATTTGTAGTGTTTGGTACTATGTTACATGAAGATCTGACTGTAGGACTGGCAAGCTCACTGGGACCAGTAATTTGTTCTTCCTCTAATGGTTCTACTTCCAGTTCTTCAGGTCTTGGGACTTCTTCAGGTAACACGGGTTCTGGTGTTGGTTCCACCATTGAAGGAAATGCAATCATTGGTACGACAACTGCTCCATGGTAATTTGGCCATGTTTTAGGAAAATCTCCTAGTACCGTGTGGAATACGTCTTCTTTCTTTTCTTTAATAGGTTGGACCTGTACGGGTTCTCTTACTTCAGGTGTCTTCAGTGTTTCAGGACACAATTTTAGCTGATCACGAGATACGACTTGTGACGTTTTTCCTTCATCTTTGCTTATCAAACAGGTTTTAACATTGTCTAGGTTAGATGGTAAGACTGTGTATGGGACAGTTTCCCACTGATTATCCAGTTTGTCAGTGCGTCTCTTTCTCTTGAGAACTTGATCACTTTCTTGTAATGGCATTGCTTGAGCATGTTTGTTAAAAGTTTTCTCTTGTCTTGCTCTTGCCTGTTGTAGGTTTCTTTCTACACACTCTTGCACTTGTTGATACTGTTTCTGACGTTTGATATCCCAATCTGATTCTTCTACTTCTGTATCTGGTTTTTCAATTCCCATTTCTAGATCAATTGGTAGCTTACCAGGTCTTGCACGCATAAGATATGCTGGAGTGCAGTTTGTAGAACTCACGGGGACATGGTTGTATAAGTCTACCAAATCAGGTAATTTATCTGGCCACTGGTTTCTTTCTGATTCTGGTAAGGTCTTTAACAGTTCGATTACGATATGATTCATTTTCTCGCATAGACCATTTGTTTGGGGATGATACGTTGTTGTGCGAATCTTCTTACAACCGTACATATCGCAGAATTCCTTGAATAATTCTGATTCAAAAGCTGGACCTTGGTCTGCAAGGACTTGTTCTGGGTAACCATGTGGTCTACAGAAATGCGTCTGGAATGCTTTTGCTGCCGTCTTCGCTGTCAAGTCTTTGACTGGTACCACCACTAAGAAACGTGAGTAATGGTCCACGATGGTTAAGGCATAGACATAGCCTGACCGGCTTGGTGACAACTTGATGTGATCTAATGCGACTAGCTGGAGTGGCTGCTTGGTTACTATTGGTTGAAGCGGAGCTTTCTGTAGATCTTTCCTTCTGAGGTTGCATGCGGCACATCTTCTGCACCATATTTCAATGGATTTTCTCATGCCAACCCAATAGAATCTGTCTCTTAGGATTGCTTCTAACTTCTTCCATCCGAAATGACCTGCACTGTCATGGTATGCTCTTAAGACAATTTGGATGTCTTGCTTGGGCACGATTATCTGCCAGACCAGTTCATGCGTCTTGGGATTGGTAAATCGTCTACAGAGCTTCCCTTGGTTCAGAAACAACTTGCCTCTCTCTTTCCAGAGCTGTATGGTCTCAGCTGGGGCATTCTGATCCGGGTATGCACCTTGTCGCGTAAGCAGTTCTTTCACTAGCTTCACAGCTGGATCAGTATCTTGGGTTTCGGCCCATTCGTAGTGTCTTAACGGGTTAAGATTTACTTCCTGTTCTCTTTGGTAGATGCCGGGTTGGTAATCTTCTACCCTTGAACGATGAAAGGCCGGTAGTTCAATCTCTTCCGGTTCCTCTTCCACGTCTCTCAGGTGCGGCATCTGTGACAAGGCATCTGCGTTCCCATTCTTGCGGCCTGCCCGATATTTGATGACAAAGTTATAGTTAGATAGCAGGGCTATCCATCGCTGCTCCAGAGCACCTAATTTCGCTGTGTCCAGGTGAGTCAACGGGTTGTTATCCGTGTAGATGGTGAATTCTGCACCTGCCAAGTAATGTTTAAAGCGTTCAGTCACAGCCCATACTACTGCCAGTAGCTCTAACTTGAAGGAGCTGTAGTTCTCGGGATTTCTTTCTGTAGGCCGGAGCTTCCTACTTGCAAAGGCAATAACTCTTTCTTTGCCTCCTTGCATCTGTGACAATACTGCTCCCAGTCCAACGTTGCTGGCATCCGTGTATAGAATGAAGGGTTGATGATAATCAGGGTATGCCAGGATCTCTTCTCCCGTCAGTGCACTTTTTAGCTTATTGAAAGAATCTTCTCTCTCCTCATCCCACCGTGTCAGGAGATTATAGTTTGAAGTCTTCTTTGATAGTCCTACCAGAATGTCTTGCAGAGGAGCTGCTAGCTTCGTGAATCCTCGGATGAATCTTCTGTAATAGCCTACCAGGCCCAGGAATTGCTTCACTTCTTTCACGTTCGTAGGTCTTGGCCAATCCCTTATCACTGTGACTTTATCAGGATCCGGTGCTACTCCCTCTGAACTCACGACATGTCCCAGGTATTGTACCTTTGGTTTGAGAAGGTGACACTTGGATGGCTTGATCTTCATGCCATACTTGGACAAAGCTTCGAACACTTCTGCTAGGTCTTGTAGATGTTGCTCATACGTCTTCGAGTAGACTATGACGTCATCTAGGTACAGGAGGACAGTTTCAAAGTTCTTGTGCCCGAGGCAGCTCTCCATCAGACGTTGGAAGGTCCCGGGTGCGTTGCAGAGTCCGAACGGCATACAATTAAACTCACAGAGGCCCATCGACGTAGTAAACGCTGTTTTCTCCTTGTCGGCCTCGGCCACAGGAACCTGCCAGTACCCACTAGTCAGATCAAGGGTGGAAAAGTAGTTAGCAGATTTTAGTGCAGCTAATGACTCCTCAATCCTAGGTAATGGGTATGCGTCCTTATGTGTGATGCGATTAATCTGCCGGTAATCTACGCACATTCTCATGGTCCCGTCCTTCTTTTTAACTAACACTAGAGGTGCTGCCCAGGGGCTACAACTGTCTCTTATTACCGCTGCAGATTTCATCTCTCTGAGCATGTCTTTGGTGGTTTGGTAGTGAGCTGGTGGTAAGGGTCTATACCTCTCTTTTATAGGCTGATGGTTACCTGTGGGTATAGTGTGCTCTATCCCTTTGATTTGCCCAAAGTCTAACGGGTGTTTACTGAATATCTGTTCGTATTCTTTCACTACCCGGTATACACCATGCTTGTGACGGGGAGGTGTAGAACTGGTACCTACATGCAACTTTTGGCACCAATCCTCCAGCTTCTCCTCTGAGCCATTGTCATCTGCCTGACATGACGGGTTCAAGGGCTCGGCGGCTGTGATGTTATTGTTATCAACCGTGTACAACTTAGCCATGGTAGCATACTTAGGTAATGTGACCTCATCTTCTCCGCAGTTCAACAGGCGTAATGGCACTCTTCCCCTGTGTACGTCAACTACTCCTCTAGCAGTGAGTATGGTGGGTCTGCTATCTGAGTACACGGGTTCTACCAGGGCCTGATAGTCTTGCCCTTTAATGCCTATTGCGGCTCTACACCACACCAACATTTCAGTTTTGGGAGGAATTACAATGGGTATTGGATCACTTACTCGTACACTGCCGATCTCACCTCCGGAGATTTCTACCTGTTGCTTCAACATCAAGGCTTTGATCTCTTTGTGCAGAAGCCTCTGTTGCCCAGTTCCGGCAGTCTCGGCGATTTGCTGCAAAACACTTAACACTTCGGAAAAACATTTCTCAATGACATTCATTCCTACCAGCATCACTGGTTCACGGTCTCGCCGGTTAACATCTACGATTATAATACCCTGGTTCTGCAATTCTACCTTCCCAACCTGAATATTCATCTCTCTAAATCCAACCTTTGGTATTACCAGTCCATTACTAGCCCATACCTCAAAGTTAAAGTCATCTGGTGCATTAGTAATGTCTGAATCAGCCCAGTACCTTTTATATAGAACATGCGGGATAGATGTTATTTGGGATCCAGTATCCAGCAAGGCACTAAAGGGGATGCCATTCAACACAATAGGGATCACCGGTTTTCCTCCCACGAATCTGTCATACCAGGCTGAGGGGCCTCGAGTGTTCATTCCTAGGGAGCGGCCCGCCTGCCAGGGAATTGTCGTTTAAAGGACACTCACGAGCAAGATGGCCTGGTTCCTGGCAACGACGGCAAATGGGCTGTCCATCTGGTTGATAGCGATCGCTGGGTCGTCCTCTTGCTGCTGGGTATCTTCTGGGCCTCGTCCACTGGACATCCTCTCTGCTGGTCGCCGATTCAATCTTGGGTGCAGGCTTTGACTCTCGCAGATCCTTGATGACCTTGGCCATGGAGATCACGGTGTCTGTCAGGGCATATAGCTTTTGATTGATTGCGGCATTAGAAATTAGTTCTCCAGTCTCAGCAGTAGTTGCTGACATGGCAGATGTCGCTGGCACTGCCGGCTGCTGAGGTGCTGCTGCAATGTCCAGAACAGTGGGTAGCTCCCGTGGCTCTTCCAGCTGCTGCAAACGGATAGCTCTATCTTTCAGCTCAGTAAATGTCAAGTCAGGGTTCTGCAGCAGTACCATGCTTAACTGTCCTCGATGGGAAGGGGAATGGAGGACCTCTATGAATTGGTCAAATAGCATTTTATCAGCTCCCGGGGCTAAAGCAGGTTCTGCCAGTTTAAGGGCTCTGAGTGTTTCCTGAAGGTTCAAGGCAAAGTCTCTAGCACTCTGTTTAGGTTTCTGGTGGCATGCAAAGAACCTCATCTTAGCCCGGGCATCAACAGCAGATTCAAACGTTGCTTTCAGTCTAGCTGCTAGATGCTCTACAGTGTCTTTATCTGTGTCCAGCCAGGACGCAGCCTCACGCCGTGCATTGCCCGTTAACTGTCCCATTATCATTCCTACACGCTGGGCTTCAGTGAGGGGGTACATCACATAATACTCTTTTATCTTTTGCATAAAGTCAGTTAAAGTATTAGGCTCACCGGAGTATTAAGGCAGCCACATTGCCCCTGGAGTATACGGCATCAGGAACGGCATTATTGGTGCTGTTCCTTGCGCCGCTGCACCGCCGGGTACTATCAATGGGTCCTGCGCTGCAGCTCCACCGGCTGCTCCGTCTCCGCCTTGTGCATTGGGCTGCGACATCTTGGGCCCCATTAGTTAAGGTCCGCCCTCCGTCTTCCGCTTCCGTCCGGATGTCTTACAAAGGTTCTGCTGCGCACCAGGGATTCTCTTCCCTTCCGGATGACGTCAGAGCGGTGAGCGGTTTTTCTTCCCGCGCGTCGCGCGCTCTGCAATGGCGGATTCTGAAATTTTCAATCTCTGTGGCGCAGTTACAATTCAGCTTGCACGCGCCCAGCAATGGCGGCAGATCCAAAACAGTCACTAATCACGGCACACAATGCCCGGTACCGGGCATGGTAGATCCTGTTTGTGACGCCAGGTTGTGGAGCCCACTGAGACGGGGTACTCGGTGCCGGACCGGTGTACTGCTGGGGGATGTCACGGCGGTCCTGGTCCGGACCGTGTCCCGGGCCCGCACAATAAAATGGGGGGTTATTTACAGGGGATTTGTCACTCGTGACGCCACCCACCATATGCGGTCAGTAATGGGGCCGCCACTGCTGCAGAACCTTCGGGGATGATGGGTTAGCAGCTTGGATGGAATAGTTCCTGTGGGCAGAACTGGGTTCCCCGGGGCAGTGGTAGAGGTAGATAATGTCTGTGAGGATGTTATTGATGCTGCAGGAGAGTAGGGGTAGCAGTAGAGATGATAAGAGTAGAGGCAATGGCAGTCTATGAGGGCAAGTGGGGCTTCAGCATAAGGATGACACACACACTCACGGTTTCTGTTGTTCTTCAAGTCTTTACTGGCAGATGGTATTACACAGTATTGTCCACGGAGTCTGTACCAGGTTGTTCTCACCCTGACCGGGTCCTTGGCTTCCTACTTAAACGCTGTGTGTGGCCCTGCTGCTGCTTGTAGCTATACTGCTGGCCCTGTCTCTGCTCACGGGTACCAATATGCTGGGCAACTTGAGTCCTCTGTGTCACTGACTCCTTCGTGTTGCTTTGCTATGGTGTGGTGAAGATGGTGGACCTTCACTATGCCGGTGTTTACTGTCCTGTCTGTCTCAGGCACAGCCTCGGATCCGGTATCCGTCTTGAGCGCCTCCCCGGGGTCAAGTTTTTTTGGGGTAACTCTTTATCCCGGGTATGTTCCTCTGTTACTCTGTCTCCTTTCCTCAGACCTCTCAGGACCTCCACTGACACTTGGCTCTGCTCCTGCTCCAGACTCAACTCTCCTCTGAACTGAACTAACTCACTTCTGCTCTGAGGGAAACAACTTAGCTCCTCCCTCTAGTGCAGGTGCCACCGAAGCTCCTCCCACTTTCTAGTGTAGTGTTGTGTGGGGATTAAACCTGTGTTGATGTTTCTGTGGCAATTTAACCCTTGGGGTGCCACAAAAGCAGATAGCTGCAAGCTGCCACCCTCAGCTGCGTAATTTTACCTTGTCTGGCAAAACAAATTTGTGGGATCTTCACTATTTTTAAATTGCCAGCCAAGGTCAAACTAGGAACCAGAGGGCTGGCATTCTCAGAGAGGAAAGGCCCATTGTTTTAGGGCCATCCATGCTAAAGAATAGCCACCTGCAGCTGCCACTAAAATTGGCACATTAATTGTAGCACCATTTCCAGGTGCCTTACCAGGCTTTTCCAGCGTCCCTTTTGGCGGTGGCATGATGGGTAATAAGGGGTTAACACCAGCTTTGTTTTGCCAGCTAGTATTAAGCCCTGAGATTCTAAATGTCAAGCCAAGTTATACTTGGCCATTAAAAATCTCAAATAAATAGTAAAAAAGACATAAAACAGAGAAAAATTGTTTTATTAAAAAAAAAACACAGAGACACTTAATGACTTCATCTTTATTACCCTCTCACCACTCTCGGACACCTCCGTGATCCTCTTCTTCTCTTCCTGGATAGACTCAGCTCACCTACATCAGAGACCATTGGATTAATACATCCATTTCCGAGGTCTTTGATCACTGAATGACAACGCTGAGAACTGCGGTATAGTAAGCGGTGAGGTCACCGTTGCCATAGCAACATCGGTTACTATAGCAACAGTGACCTTAGTGCTTAGCATATGACAGGGCTGATATCTGCGCTATAGAAAAGCAGTAAATCGCAGGTCTCAGCGCTCTCCATAGCAACAGCCCTTACTAAAGTAATAGTTACCATATGACAGCACTGAGACCTGATCTTTACTATAGTGCAGGTCTCAGCAATGTCATATGCTGAGCGCTGAGGTCACCATTGCCATAGTAACTGATGTTGCTATGGAACAGTAAAGTCACTGCCTACTATGCCACAGGTCTCAGTGCTGTCATTCAGTGATCAGAGACCAATGGAGTGGATGTGTTTATCCTCCCTGTGGTCTCTGATGTAGCAGAGCTGCGTCTATCCAGGAAGAGAATAAGAGGATCATGCAGGGGTATGAGGGTGGGGAGGGGGTAATAAAGATGGAGTCACTAAGTGTCTTCGTGTTTTTTTTTTAATAAAATAATTTTTCTCTGTGTTGTGTCTTTTTTACTATTTATTTGAGATTCTTAATTGCTGGGTCTAACGTAGACTGACATTAAGAATATCAGGGCTTAATACCAGCTAGCAATACAAAGCTAGTTTTTACCCCTTATTACCCAGCATGCCACTGCCACCAGGGATGCTGCAGGATCCTGGTAAAGTGCCTGGAAATGTGCTACGATGAATGCGCAAATTTCAAGGGTGGCTGCGGGCTGCTATTCTTTAGCATGGGGGGCCCTAAAACAATGGGACCTCAAACCGCTGAGAATACCATCCCTCAGCTGCCTAGTTTTACCTTGGCTGACAATTAAAAATAGGGTGGAGTCAATGTATTTTTTTAGCCAGCTAACGTAAAGCTACACAGCTAGGGGTGGCAGCTTGGAGCTGTCCGCTTTCACAGGGCTAGACTTAAAACACTGCGCAGTCCCATGCGTTTTTTATTTAGGTATTTATTTATTTAACACTCTATGATGGCAGGTTTGTTGCCAGTACACTAATGTGTATGGCGATCGAGCAGAATCACTGTCCAGATTGTGGAAATGCAGTCTGACTACAACAGCCAATTACAGAGGTGCTCACAGAATGTGAGCATCTGTGATTAGCTGTTTGCCTGACAGCACAGTGAATATGCAAGTAGCTTAATGGGCGGCCCTGGAAGTGATTCAGTGGGACAGTGAGCTGACCTGGAAGTGATTCAGCGGGAACGGGAGACTTAGCTGACCTGGGAGCAGCCACAGGAGTCAGGAAAGTCTGATCATCCTGTTTGTCTATCTATCTTCACTAGGTTCTGTCACTTAGAGCAGATTGTTGTATGGCAGTACAGTATGCAGACAGTCTACTGTTCCCATGCAGTTTGAGCACGTTCTCAGCCATTTCTGCTTTTTTACTGTCCCCCCATACCTCATCGTCGGATCCAGCAGAAATGTACTCATGTTTCCAATTGACTTGCATTGTACTAGCTATTCGGAACGAATATGTGATTATTACAAAGTACTTATTACGAGTATAGCGATTACGAATATTATGGTACTCGCTCATCACTACTTATTAATCTTCATATTCTTGAAATCCCTTTTGGGTACCTAAGTGGAACAGCTATCATATATCACATTATTGTACACAATGTAACCCCACTAAAGCAGTAAACTTTCATTAACATTGCTATAGCTAAACTGCTAAAGTTATCCAAATACAAGAAAACAAGTCAAATATTTTTATTAAATCTGCAAATATTCATGATTTTCTGCCATATGTATTCTATACCAAATGAACTACATGCACTCTGATGTAGTGATAAAAGAGTAAGGTACAAAAGACAAACATAGCGCCTTAAGCAATGCTTCTTAATTAGTGAGGAAATGTTCTCTGCCAAAATCACGTGAACTTTTAATCTGAAACATTCCTTTGGCTTGTTGGGTTTGCAATCTGTTGCTTTGAGAGTTGTAAAACATCTATGGTAGATTCCAGTCAATTCTAATATTGAGTATGCTGTCACTGATCATGGTAAATAATGATTCACACTATACTCTAGTGTAAAGCTGGTTCATTTCAAGGCTTCCAGTTTGTCTATAAAATTGCAGCAGAAAGGATTTTTTAATGTAGCTCAAACCTATACATTTGACCTTGGTTTGCTGACTGCCGTTGGCTATCTACTGCATGCATTTCCTGGGAGATCTCTAGAAAATCTAATGATTGGCATTTCTCTATTGTAAATATTTAAATAATTTACTTTCCTACTAGAAATTCATTTTTATATTTATTGCATCTTTGGTTTGTCAAGTACATATTTTGTTGTTTTTAAAACATTCACTATAAAAGCAAAAAGTTCCCTTTTTAGTTATTGATTTACGCCTGCAAAAATTAAATCTGCTTTAAAAGACAGCAAGTAAAACAGCCTTAGTAAAACAGCATAAAATTAATAATCCAGACACACAAACATTGTTGCTATAGTGTCCTTTTATTGGTAACAATCCAGTTTTATGTTTTGAATATTTTTCATATACTGTATGTAAATATGCCATTTGTATGTTGATTTATTAACCCCTTTACAACCCTATGATTTTTCTATTTTGCACTTTCATTTTTTCTCCCCTTCTTCTAAAGGTAATGTCAGACACTTCAATCTCAATCACGATATCGCCTGAAAAGTCACGTGATTGAGATCGCTGAAAGAATTTATTGATATCGTTTGTGCGGTGTCACAATCATAGCTCTCGGTAACGATGTTAAATTTGGCAATGCGCCGGTGATCGTGCGCACTACTCAACGATCGATACCATCTAGCGTCAGGAATAGGCGAAGTCAAGAAAGAGATCGTTTAAGAGGTGTCACACAGCACGATGCAGCAAGTTGAGCGCAAGTAAGGGTGGCTTCACACTGCAGTCAAGTCCGGTCCGGTCCGGGGCTGTCAGGATCAGCACACAGAAGCAGAGGGCTAATATGCCCCCCGGTCCGGTGTGCAGCCTGCCACAGCTGCATCTGATGATGATTCAGGACCCGCGGATCGGAGGGGGCTAGCCGCGGTCCTGAATTATAACAGTGGCGTGCAGCCGCAGGTATCCGGTTCCCGGATCCTCCTGGATTGGGGCAATCCAGCCCCATAGGCTCCCATGTTAAGGGAGTACCGGATTGCCCTGGAAAGATCCGGGGGGATCCAGGAGGATCCGGGCGAATCCGGGAGGATCCAGGGGAATCCGGTGGAATCCTGGACACACCAATTATGGGGAGATTGGTCTCGCCGGACACAAAAACTTTGCAAGCAATGCTTTTGTATCCAGGAGAAAAATTCCACTTCTCCCGGATTCTTCCGGCGAGATGGAAGCCGGATGGCAGATAGCTGCCGTCCGGCTCCATCCGGCCCCATAGGCTACTATAGGCTACTAACAGCCCCGGACCGGATATGACCACAGTGTGAAGCCACCCTTAATTGAACGATGAATGACAGATTTGAGGTCCTGTTCACAAATCTTCAACCAAACAATCAAGTGATTTTTTCGCTGAAAGATCACTCGGTTACACGCATCAACGCACAAACGATATCGCTTAAGTGATCAAAAATCCGGATCGCTTAAGCGATATCGTTCACAATATTGAAGAATGTGACATGGCTTTTAGAGTATTAACTTTTTTATTTTTCCATCAATATATGTATGAGGGCTTATGTTTCGCACATAGACATGTTCACATGCTCCTGTTACAGCAGCAATTTTATGGATATAATTGTTATGTAGTTTATGAGGAAGGCTGAAGTAATAAGAGTAAAAGGAGAGCCTGGTTCATATTCCTGAGGAAGGAGCACAGCTGGCTCCAAAATGCATAGAATAAAATACCGTTCACACCAGATTTAGCATGGATTCATATATACAGAGGCGCGGACCGAAATACAAAATTGTCCTATACAGTCATTGATGGTCACCATGGTGCACGTGGAAGTGTAGTCCTGCAGCAGCTGAAATATGCATTTATACTGGTTGTGGGTCCCACAACTGAACAAGGTGAGCATTGTCCACCCCAGCCAGCACATATCCATCAAAGATAAAACCCTAATGCGCTTGTTTGTCTCCTATACAGGTAAAAGAAGAGCCTGACATACTGATATAATAGTGCCACAAAATCATATCCCTAACCCATCTGATAAAAACAAGGATAATGTAGCCGATCACATTACCTTATACTGCAGCAAGTAAAAGTGTAATACAGCGGATATAGGCGGCAGACAGTGCAAAATGTTTAATGAAACTCAGTTTCAAAAGTAATCTTAAACTTGGAGGACCCCTTAAACCCCTTCCCAACAATTTTTAGTCTGTTCACTAGGGCTATGGGTCCGGGCGTGCCACCGGTGACATCCCTGCGACTCCACACCCGGGTAGCGAGTCCCCATAGGCCCTTGGGTGAATCAGCTTTCTGGCATCGCGAACAGGATCCCATGCCCGGTGTAACCGGGTACTGTGTGCCGTGTGTATCAACTGTGATTCATGAACTGGTAACGCTGTGCCACCATTACTGCACCATCGAGCGGGAAGGAAGGGGGCATAATCGATGAAAAAGCATGAAGCCAAGCCCCGCCCCACACTCCGCCGAGTACTGACGAGGCGCAGCAGCCTAATCCTGGAAACTCCCGAACGCTTAACTCCCCGCCTGCGGAGTTACCACTCGTTTAACTGTACAAAGACTGGCTGTGATTCACTAGGGGGGCCCCAAGATGTCAGCTACATCGAGCGATGACAAAAACCCCTTCCTAGACCCTGCAAATCAGCCTGGACAGAGTATGTCCGCAGCCAGTAGAGCATCTGTCCCACCAGGCACCGTAGCCCCGATCATGCCGATCTCGCTACCGTATATCCCGGGGGCTAAGTGGCTGCCCCAGTATGATGGCCATCCAGATACCTTCTCAGCATTTAAAAGAAAGATCTGCAGCGTGCTAGATATGTACGTAATGGATGGCAAGCAGAGGGCTGCTGTTGTTTTGGGACAGTTAACCGGTGCTGCAGAGTGGGAGATTGAAACCTGGTCCGCTGCTGAGCAAGAACCAGTCACCATAATCTTTAATAAACTGAAAATTGCTTTTGAGGACTGTAACGAGACTGACATCCGAATGCGCTTTTACCACTGTTATCAGCAGTCAGAAGATGACATCAGAGCCTATGCCTGGCATCTTCAGGAGACACCTAAAGCTTGGAAGCAAGTTAACCCTGCTAGTGTACTGGATGAGAATAAGACGTTGATTGAGCAGTTCACCCAGCAGCTACGGGCACCAGAGGACAATAGTACAGTCCGCTGGTGGTCCCTAAGCAACTCGAATGCCGATTTCCACACTTTAAAGGACATGGCTATTAAGGGGTTACAACCCATAGAAACCCCTGAAGCTGCAATCCGGTGGTGGCAGAGCAGCAAGATTCAAGCAACGGTAACACCTGCTCCCCTACCTGCAGCGGAAAACAACATGCAGGCTACACCGTCTAACCAGATTGACAGCTTGTGCACCAAGATGCGCCAGCTGAATAGGAACCTGGCGACGGTCATGGAAGCTCTGCAGCTGCAAGTAGAGCCTAAACCTAGACCTAAGCTGCAACCGATGATCCAGCTTGCCAACAGCCTGGAGGACATCCCCTGGATGAAGAGCGGGAAGACCATGTCGCTCCAAGGGAGGACCACCGACCACTACAGCTCTACGGGAGAACCCATCTGTCATCACTGCAGCAAAACCGCCCATATTTCAAGGTACTGTCCTTTAAACGAGCAACCCCTGGGATCCGGGGCCAAATCTCAGGAGAAAACTGACCCGGCCCATCAGACTGGTATGATACCTACGTTGGACAAAGACCATTCCTGTCTATCATACTAGTTGAAATCCCAACACCTGCCTTGCTGGACACTGGGTCGCAAGTAATCACTGACTCACCGTGGCCGGGACTCCGAGGAACAGGCGTTTTCTTCTTTCCTCCTTGTCACGGATGGACCGCACCTGCCGGTAGTGGGGCCCAGTGGTCCAGATCAATAAAGACGTCGTTAGGTGAACAGATTAGGGGTTAATTTGTTTCGTGACACCACCTATGAGTGTTCCGGTAACTATACCGGCACTGCGGGGCCTCCGGGGGATGGAGTGCAGCAAGATGGAACGCTCCCCACAGGCTAAGCGATGATCCCCGGGGCCAGGAGCTGCGCAAGATGTTCTGAAGCAGCTGTGGTTACCTTAATATGCGGATAGATACAGTTCATATGAAAGCACAGACACTGGAAGTCTCTGTAACGGGTTCTTTACTGTAACCAGCAAGCAGTACATGGCATACAGTGACCGGAAGTGGACCGGGTGGACTCAGCAATGACCAGTGTTTCTCAGAGATCCGCGGTGTTCCTCCATTCTAACTAAACTTGTGTTGCCGTTGTCGCCCTGGAATGCCAGATCGGGTACAATGAGGCTGCTTCAATGCCCTATCCGGGGTATACGTTCCGGATGTTTTGGGGAGCCTTGGGTCCTTTTGGTGGGTACACCGCTGGCTAGACGACTGTGTGTGGCGGTGGTGGGGTGCTCCTGTAAAGCGGTCCCTCCACTCCTCTGGTTCGCATAGAAGTGATAAACGACTCCCAGCTTCGGTACCAGCAAACCGGCTGTAGATGGGCACGGGATGTTTTTGGACCCACATGTAGATGCCCGTAGATCGGTTGTTAACCGGGAATAATGGCGCTCAACCGGGTGATGGCCAGGGGGCTGCACGGACCTGTGCAGGCCCCCTCTCCTAGGTTGCAGAGCTCGTTGGTTTAGCTCCTTCTCCTACGTTGTCCTTTCACCTTCTCCTCACACTCTACCACTACACTCCGCCCACCAGGACCTTACTGGCCCTCTATACTGATGATGCATGTAGGGTATGGATCTCTGAGTTAACTGTATTATTGCTTAGTCAGAGAATATTGCTGCTACTGTTTTGGCTGCAATACCCTCCTGTGATGCACTCGTTGCCGGGCGCCACACCACCATACCGCATATCCTTTATAAGCAATTTTGGTCTAACACTGAACTTAATCCAACAGACAAAACCTCACTATATATACTTCTAATGGTACATCACTTACCATAGTTGGGGACAGAGAGGTGCCAATAAAAGTGAGGAGGGTGGAGCTGGAAGACCAGGGGCTTATTGTGGAAGCAAACAACCCAAATGATCGAGATCCTTACATAATTCTTGGCACTAATGTTGTCAGTAATTGTTTGGGTGAAGTGTTGTTCTTACTCCAGCAGATAGTGGACACTGCCAAACCCGGGCAGCGGAAGGTTCTCCAGAGAGAGATCAGAGCCCTCCTGCATCAACCACAGGTAAAACTGACCAGTGGTGAAATTAGTAGTGTATGGGTAACAGACCCGATCCCTGTTGTGGTAACCCCAAGTAGTTAAATGATGATTTGGTACCGAGCAGCTATAGGCCTAAGGGGACAAGACTACCAGGCAGTGGTAGAGCCCGTCTGCTCAGAACATAAGCCTACACTCTTGGCAGCCAGGGGGGTGGTAGATGTCTGCAAGGGAAGGGTACCTGTCCGCATCTTAAATTGTGGGGAGGATGAGGTCAAACTACCTGCTAAGCTGTGCACTTTACAAAATTACGAATTCCATGCAGTGGGACCCTTGACCCCACCAGATTTGGTGGAGGATGACAAAACCAAGGGACAGCTAAAGGACTGGTGTCAGCAGCTCCACGTTGGAACTGATTCCACTCCTACACATAAAAAGCAAGGTGTCTATTGGGTAGTTCAGGAGTATAGCCAGGTATTCAGTAAGCATCCATTTGACTTTGGTAGGGTCAAAGAAGTACACCATCGTATACCCACAGGTACACACCCACCTGTCAAAGAGCGACACAGGCCTATTCCACCAGCACACTATCAGTGTGCTAAAATAATGTTGCAGGACATGAAGGACGCAGGGGTCATAAGAGATAGTTGCAGTCCCTGGGCAGCTCCACTAGTTCTGGTCAAGAAGAAGGATGACAGCAGGAGAATGTGTGTAGACTTATAGGCAGATAAATCGCATAACACATAAAGATGCTTACCCGTTGCCCCATATAGAGGAATCACTAGCTGCATTGAAGTTTGCTAAATTTTTTTCATCCCTAGATCTCACTAGTGAGTATTGGCAGGTCTCAGTTGCAAAAGAAGACCGTGAGAAGACGGCATTTACGACTCCCATGGACTTGTGCAAGTTCAACAGCATGCCATCAGACTATGCACCCAGAACGTTCCAGAGGTTGATGGAATGTTGCCTGGGGCACAAAAACTTTGAGACTGTACTACTCTACCTAGATGGCGTCATAGTTTACTCAAAAACCTATGCGGAACACCTGATACACCTGGCAAAGGTATTTGAAGCGTTATCCAAGTATGGGATGAAGCTAAAACCATCCAAATGCCATCTACTGAAGCCAAAGGTCCAGTATCTAGGTCACGTAGTCAGTTCTGAAGGAGTGGCGCCAGACGCAGACAAGGTAACTGTCATCAGGGAATGGCCGGAGCCAAGAAGCATCAGGGAAGCATGTCAGTTCCTAGGACTGGTAGGGCACTACAGGAGATTCATTAAGGAGTATATCCAGAAGACGGCACCTTTACAAAATCTCCTAGTAGGCCAGCCCAAGAAAGGCAAGTCCGAAGGTCCTCCATTCAAGTGGGGTAAGGAACAAGAAGAATCTTTCCAGCAGTTGAAAGAGGCCCTGACGGGTGAAGAGATCCTGGCTTACCCTGACTACAACCAACCATTCTTGCTATTAGACCGATGCAAGTAAAGTGGGGTTATGAGCTGTGTTAGCGCAGAAGCAAAATGGTAAAGAATGAGTGATTGCCTATGCTAGCAGGAAGCTTCACCCTACAGAACGGAACCCTGAGAATTACAGTTCGTTCAAGTTGGAGTTCCTAGCCTTGGTGTGGGCCATCACATAGCGGTTCAAGCATTACCTGGCATCTGCAAAGTTTACAGCTTCACGGATAATAATCCTTTAACACACCTGGAAACCGCAAAGTTAGGTGCCATGGAACAACACTGGATGGCCTGGTTATCGAATTACCAGTTTACCATCAAGTACCTGACTGGCCATGACAATGCCAAAGCTGATGCCTTATCAAGGATGCCTCACCTGGCAGATATGGGAGAAGATGTGGATGAGCTAGAAGAGGTAGAGCTACCCGCTTTCCATCACCACAGAGTGTCCCAATATCAGCAAGCCAACAGAACAAGAAAGTATAATAAATCCATTGCCTCATTTTGGTTGGAAGGAGTCCCAAAGACAGTGGCTCGGCTATTAGTTTAGATAAAGGACTGGTAATCCAGGAAGGTTCCCATTTCGCTCCAGATGCTCCACCCGAGGCAAAATACCTATGGAATGAAAGGAGCAAACTCTTCGTCTATCAGGAAAAGCTTTGCAGATGTTACACCAATCCCAGAACCCATGAAATGTTCTGGCAAATAGTGGTGCCCAAGAAAGATATCCAGATAATGCTGAATGCATATCACAACCAAACAGGACACTTCGGATGGAAGAAGCTCGAGATGTTGCTCAAAGACAAATTCTATT
Organism: Allobates femoralis; assembly: GCA_033576535.1. NCBI lineage: Eukaryota > Metazoa > Chordata > Amphibia > Anura > Aromobatidae > Allobates > Allobates femoralis. Next base: position 478,882,605 of record JARQOC010000002.1, on the reverse strand, counting down.
GGGTTGGCATGAGAGTATCCATAGAGAGATGGTGTAGAAACTGTGGACCATGTAGCTTAAGGAGAAAAGATCAAGAGAGTCAAAGAGCACCCCTCCAGCCAATTGTAACAAGTCAACCACTGCAAATAGTAGCCTTGGATCATGTGAAATTAACGCCAAGCAGATCAGGTTCCACCTATGCATTAACAATGGTAGATCACTACTCAAGATTCATGGTAGTTGCTCCAATAAAGGACTTGACAGCTGAAACAGCCGCAAAGACCATTTAAACCTATTTTCTGAAGACCACACGGGTATCCAGAACAGGTGTTGGCTGACAGTGGTTCTGCATTTGAAGCTGAAATTTTCCAAGAGTTTTGTCATCTTTATGGGTGCAAGAAGATTAGGACCACACCGTACCATCCACAAACAAACAGCATGTGTGAAAAGATGAACAACATCGTTATTGACCTGTTAAAAACATTGCCTTTGGAAGAGAGAAATCAGTGGCCTGAAAGATTGCCTGACTTAGTGGACATGTATAACAACATACCAGTGAGATCCACCAATTGCACATCAGCTTATATAATGAGAGCACGTCCTGGAAAGTTACCATTTTGACTTAGAAATGGGAATCGTAGAACCTGAAGCAGAAACATTCAATTCTGATTGGAACATCGCTCGTCAAGAACAGTACAGACTAGTCCAAGCCTGCATTGAAGATAATCTCAATAAAGCCAGAGAGAAACAGGAAAGAGACTTCAACAAAAGTGCACAAGCTGAACCCTTAACACCAGGAACGGTTGTACTTTAAAAAAAAGAAGACGACCCAAGCTTGATGACCAGTGGGAAGAAGAGCCCTATACTGTACTAGACTCCAACTTTGATAACACCAAAACCTGTTTAGTCAGTAAAGATGGAGGAAGAACAGTCAATACAGTGTCAAGAGACCACTTGAAAGTTTGTCCAGAACAGTTAAGGATACAAGAAATCCTAGTAGAGGAAGTACTTGTGAGCCTCCACCTCAATCAAAAGAAAAAGTGATTCATACCATCCTTGGAGACTTTCAAGAAGATTGGCTCCAATGTGAAGGTGCAGTAATAGTCCCCGTGATTCACTTTTACCAAGAAGGACAAAGTACACTGGAAGAAACTTCAAGAGTTCCAGAAGTACCAGTTCAAGAAGAAACACCCGTTGTCAGAGAACCAGAGGATCCTGCAATCGGTGCAACTGCTAGCCCTCAAGTGAGACTAAGGCCATGCAGACGGTTACCTGACTTACCTACATTCATTACATCACCTGAACACTAACACTATGTAGATTCAGTCGTAGTAATCAGGGTCCACCCCCATCCAGGTATGGAGATTGGGTGCAGTAGGTACAATATGTCATTATAGAAAGGTAACATGTAAATAGAAACAAGTTATGTACATGAAATGTAAATAGTAGTGTACAGATGGGTGGAGGAACTGGGCCCAGCCCCATGCATATTATGTTAGGTACAGAAAGTGCCTGGGGTAGAGAGGAGATACCATGTGTCCTAAGCCGAGACACCTGTAGGGAAAATATTTGGTTTATGTGCATAAAGGACTTATTGGACTTTGAAAGACTTAAAACCCTTTTTACCCGGAGTTTACAGAGACTGTACTGTGAAGACTCTTAACAACATTTTTCCCGGATTCTTCCCCATTTTCAGTTAATAAGGACCGTAGTCACAGGACTGGTTGTGACAAAAACTCTTTTTACAACCTGCGGCGGATGGACTAGCGCCGTATGGACTGCACCCTGTTTTGCCATTTTTCAGTGGTTTTTGTATATTTTTGCTTTTTGAGACTTTGTACATAATACCAGTTATTGTCATTAATGTCATGTTTGTTATTTTCTTGTTCATAAAAATGTTTCTCAGTCCAGGAGTACTGATTTTTCCTATGGGTGAATGTGGTGCCCTGCCAGTACAGATAACCACAGACCTACCCGAAAACATAGATGTATTTCCATAGTGAGTACCCCAAACACATACAACACCTTCCATCCCAGACCTGTAGGGGGAGCCCAATTTGCTGCCTTAAGCAAGATCCCCTATAAATATCGGTGCTGGGGGCGGAGTTAGTCAGAGTGTGCACTTGCTAGGAGAACTGTGAAGAAGTCCTGGTGAGTCGGAGCCGTGCTGGGCCCGAGCCAGTTGACAACTAAGCAGTTACCCGCCTAGCCATTCCAGGGACCTAAGAGGGAGGTCAAAGTCAAGGCGAGAGGAACGAAGTGAGAAGCAGACTGGGGCAGAGAATCTGTACCGGTTAACCCCAGAGAGCCACCTGGACACTGGAATCCAAGTCTGCAGGAGAGCCTGTAGCCCAGCAGAGAAACCAGTTCACTGAGGAGACTCCAGTCTCCCGGGCATCTGTGTGGCAACCAAGAAGGGAGCCAGGCACCGCAGGAGAGACTATATTGGCAGTCCACACACAGGTTTCCAGCTACACACACAGGTGACAGAAGAGCAGAGGAAGATAGGCCTAGTTTTACAGGGGCTTCTACAAGGGAAAAGTAACAAAGAGGCCTTAAACTCACTCACCATGGAGATCCAGAAGTGTTTCCCAACCACCGGACTGTACCCTGGACATTACCTGCAATTCCACCAGTAAAGGTACAGAAACAACTTACGGTGTGTGCCAATTCCTCAGTCGCTAACACTGTCCAGCACAAAGACTGCCACAGCTGCACGACAGCACAGCCAACTTCCTGCTGCAATACCGGTCACCTCACCACAGCCCTGGGGACTTTGCTCCGCCTGTGGGGAGCTATACCACCAAGCTGCCCGATCATCATCCCCGGAGGCCCACAGCAGCGCTGGTGCATTCACAAGAATCCACAGGTGGCATCAGGTTAAACTTACAAACTTTTATTTCTCTTCAATCATCCCCAAATTTTTAGGCTGTTCACTAGGACTACGGGTCCGAGCAGGCCACCGGTGACATCTCTGCGACTCCAGGCCCGGGTACCAAGTCCCCATAGGCCCATGGGTGAATCATGTATAAGGGGTCAAATCAAATTTCTTTCAATAGAGACTAATGTTATTAGAAGAAAATAAAAAGTTCTAAAAAACTATATAACAGCACAAAGAAATCATCTAAAACTAAACTACAAAAAAATATATAAACATTTAAGCATATTATTTTCATATACCGTATATACTCGCGTATAAGCCGAGATTTTCAGCCCAAAAATTGGGCTGAAAAGTCCCCCCCTCGGCTTATACGCGAGTCAATACGGCCCCCTCAAAGTTTGGCGCCCCCACCTCACTTTCTGGGCCCCCCCGCATGCAGCGCTGCGCATATACATTACCTGTCTAGCAGCTGTCACCCTCCGGTGGCGGATCGCGGCTCCCGGCTCCGGGCTCCATCTTCCTCGCTGTCTTCCTGCTTGTCAGGTGACCGGCCGGCGTCGCGATGACGTCATCGCGATGAGCCCCGGTCACAAAGCAGGAAGACAGCGAGGAAGATGGAGCCCGGAGCCGGGAGCCGCGATCCGCCATCGGAGGGTGACAGCTGCTAGACAGGTAATGTATATGCGCAGCGCTGCATGCGGGGGGCCCAGAAAGTGAGGTGGGGGCACCAAATTATGAGGGGGGCCCTGCTGGGGCCCTGTATACTACCACTGTGGCTGTATACTACCACTGGGGCTGTATACTACCACTGGGGCTGTATGTATACTACCACTGGGGCTATATACTACCACTGGGGCTGCTGCTGTATACTACCACTGGGGCTGCTGTATATACCTCTGGGGCTGCTGTATACTACCACTGGGGCTGCTGTATATACCTCTGGGGCTGCTGTATACTACCACTGGGGCTGCTGCTGTATATACCACTGGGGCTGCTGCTGTAACACTGCTGGGGCCTGTATATACCACTGGGGAGGCTGCTGTATACCACACTGCTGGGGGCTGTATACCTGTGCTGGGGTCCACCCTCGGCTTATACACGAGTCAATACATTTTCCCAGGTTTTGGGGGCAAAAGTAGGGGGGTCGGCTTATACACGGGTCGGCTTATACACGAGTATATACGGTATATAGATATATATGAATGACTATTTGGGTTCATTCACATCTTCATATACAAAATAGATATTGGTATTCTATACATCATGTGAGTGTACAGTTTTTCCTGCCTTTCCATCTGTATGACATGGGTATGCCATTCGTATGCAATATTTAATTTTTCCAGCAAGAATTATTCTACAATCATTAACAGGACCATATACAGTGTTTTGTGCTACATAATGGTAATGTATTGTTAAAAATCGATGGCATACAGATGGTTCGTGTGCCATCCATTTTTTTCTCGTGCACATTGACTTGCATTGATGAGTTTCTGTCATTTCATGCGACCCTACGCAGCATGCTGCATTTTTTTTCTCAGGCCAAAAACAACTGGGGAAACAAATCACAGATCAGTACTCCCTTATTGTTTAATATTGGTGCGAGTGAAATCCGATTTTTTATCGGATTGCACTTGGCATGTATTGATACGCAGATGTGAGAAAACCCTATAGCATGTAATTCAAGTGCAGGAGTCACTATTAATTACCTTTGGAGACACCACATGTAGGCAGTTTTTTCAGTGATTTCTTTTCTGCTGCTACAATCTCAGTGATGTCCCAAGTGGCCTATTGCAATTTAACAGAAAAATCAATAAAACACTACAGCTAACAGCGAGTCTCGGAACACTGAAAACTTACTATGTTTCATCACTAAATACATGTCAAAATGTTCCAACAAGTACAACTCTTGCCTGAAATTGTTCTTGTGAAACACTATTGACACACTTTAGCCCTTATTTGCAGCTTTACCTTAGGCTGTCAATGGTTATTTAGCAAAATCAATGTCACCATAGGTAGATTTAGATAATGTACTCTAATTCAGTTGGAGGGGAGAACGTTTTAAGTTAGTCTATTTGAGGTCTGAGATAACACTTATATTATGTTGTTGAAAGCCATCAAGTCTGATTTAGAAACAAAATGTATACAGTATATACTATACAGTATCTGCTGTGAAGAAAGGGATGGCATATTATTTTGCAGGATCCATATCTCTTTGTTTTTTTTTTGTTGGCACATAAAGAAATGTTATCCTAAAAGAAAATTGTCATTTAAAATTGATTGCTATCAACTTTAATCTTATTTCATACAGCAAAACAAGTCACATGACTGTGCGATAAAAAATTCTAGGCTATTTGGCTATAAATGGAGCATATACAGTACTGTAGTATAAAGCAGCTGTAGCTATTAGGCAAAAGGTCTACCACCCAGAATCACAAACCACAAGTGGTTCTGTTTACGCCTCTGATTTGATTTCTGTTTTTTTCATTTTGGAAAGTGAGAAGTGAAATGAATGATGTTAGTGGTTCCAATACACATAGGTGCATACATAACAAATGAACCCAATGACTATATTGTGATCTGAACTGTTTAAATTATGTGCCATTTTTTTAAAGGAACAAAAACTATAGGTGTGAATGTAGCTTCACTAAGGTCGGCTTCACACCATAGGGTGATCAGGTCCGGGGCTGCCCGGTGTGAACCGGACAGCCCCGGACCCGATGGGAACAGAACCGGAGAGCAAATATGCCCTCTGGTCCAGTTTGCAGCCAAATTCCTCTGATCTCAGCCGTAGCTCCCCACTAGCCGCGGTCCTGAAATCTCTGCAGGGGACAGCTCGTGGTGCTGAAGTTTAGCCGCGCTTGCTGCTAAACTTCAGCACCAGATGTCCGGCTCCCAGATCCGATTTTATGTTGGATCCAGGGTGATCCGGCACCATAGACCCCCATGTTAGGGGGCGCCGGATCCGATTTTGTCAGATTTTTTTCCCCCGGACTCAAAAACGTTGCTTGCAATGTTTTTGTGTCCTGGAAAAATATCCGAATTGTCCCAGATCCTCCCGGACAGATGGAAACCAGATGGCACATAGCTGCCATCTGGCTCCATCAGACCCCATAGGGCTGCATTACAGCAAAATGGGGACCGGGGCTGTCAGGTTCACATCAGACAGCCCCAGACCTGATCTTGCCATGGTGTGAAATCGGCCTTAGTCCACACTTGTTTTCAAAATGGTGAAGCATATAGACAAATGGTGAAACATATAGACTGGCAATGCCAACTCTTCCCTACAACTGTAACCACTTTACAACATATGACAAAAACCTATGCCATATGTCGAGTCCAGTGAGCCTGCATCTTTCCCGGAAGATGATACTTGATATAAACAGCCATCATGGGTTTTTGACAGCAGAGCTCCACATATGGCTGTTAACATGCTAAATGCCACTATCATACTTAAAGCGATATTTAACACACACCAGCAGAGGAGCACATCATTCCATGCACCCATCGGCATGCCCGTGACATGATCACAGGGCACTGATGTGTTGCCATTTCAGCCAAGGGTCTGCTGGAGACCCCCTGTCATTACCATACATTTGTGAGAGCCAGCATTTTACTGGCATTCATAATAGATTGTGATTTTTACTATAAAAATCACAAGCGATTGCAGCTTCAAGTCCCCTGAGAAGACTACTAAATACAATAAAAATGAAGAAATTGTTTAAAAGTCTGAAAAATCAACAATAGTTAAAATTACCCCCATTTTGGCCCATTGAAAAAAAAACTATAAAAACCACACAAATGTATTATTACTGCATTCATAAAAGTCTGGTATATCAAAATATATATTAAATTAATCTGATTCATAAATGATTTAACAAAAAAAAATAAATAGAAACACCAGAATTATATTTTTTGTCTGCCACATGATTGCCATAAAATGCTGTTTAGAGGCGATTAAAACATTGTTTCTATCTCCAAAACAGTACTAGTAAAAATGTCAGCTCAGGGTGCAACAAACAAGCCCTCAAATAGAGCCAGATTGTCAGGTTTGGTAGTTCTATACCCAAACAGGCCCCTCTCATTTCTGGACTTACCCTGGCTCTCCATCAGGTCACCCTTCACCCCTCACTGGCTATGAGGGGTCGGGTGTCATCTCCAGAGGGTGGAGCTAGTGCAGATGCTTGCTCTATCCATGTTTTGTGCTCTGGAAGATTTCCTTCTGGTGTTGCTCGGAGACGCGACTCCATCGCTCCAGCGAATATGATGTTCAGTGGCCCTGAGACGCTGAGGCCCTAGTGTCAGCAGTTGCTAGTGGATATGAGATGCTCTGACTGATCATCTAGCTGGTGGGAGGATCACTTGACTTACCTCTTTTAATCCTTTGTCTCTCTGAACAGAGGGTGGAGAGTGGGCGTTGCCTCAGCAATGTCAAGATATCTTTGAGAGGCAGATTTAAGTTGAGATTCAGTTGAGTTTGGTTGGTAGAGATTAATTATTTTGTGTTCTTCTCAGGTGGGATTTTCGCTCTGGCTAAAAGAATTGTGTTCCCTTAATGAGGAATGTCTTCTATCAAAGATAAATTATCAAAGGGCCATCAGTTTGAGGCCTTATATATACAAAAAAGGTTTTGCATTGGGGTGGCTTACCTACCTTTTGTGGAGTTTGCCCTTATTAATACACATCATGAAACTTCAGGTATGTCTCCCTTCTTTTGTGTTCAAATAATTTTTATTCAAGTTTCAATAAATCAATGTCTCCCTTCTTTTGTAACTTTAGCTTTAATCAAAGGTCTCCAGCTTTCCTCAAAGGGTGGGAAGAAATTCCAGGAATTTTTGAGACAACTAAAGACTGAAGATGGTATGGGAAGGGATTCACCATCAACATCAGAAGGCGACTGTCAGACAGAAGCTTGTGGCTGATAAACATTGGTCTCGGGGAGAAGTCGGTAGTTGGGGATCTGGTGTTGATGTCCATTAAAAATTTAAAAACTCATGGTAACCTGGTCTAAACTTGGCCTTCAGTTTATTGGACCTTTTCTTAGGCTGCTTACACAGCAGCGTTTTTTTGAAATCGCGGCAGTTGCAGTGAAAAAAAAGCAACTGCAACGATTACCGCATAACCGCTGCACTTGCGGCACACTTGCGGCAAACCCCATACAATGTATATACGGGCTTGCGGCAGGTGCGGCAAGTGTTGCAGGTGTGGCACTTGCGGCAGGTGTGGCTGCGAAAAAACGCGGTCAGCCGCGGTTTTTTCGCGGCCACACCTGCCAAAACCGCACTTGCCTCACCTGCCGCAAGCCCGCATATACATTGTATGGGGCTTGCCGCAAGTGTGCCGCAAGTCTGCCGCAAGTGCATACGTTATGCGGTAATCGCGGCAGTTGCATTTTTTTCACCGCAACTGCCGCGATTTAAAAAAAACGCTGATGTGAAAGTACCTTTAGAAGTGTAGTTTCATTTTCGTAGTGTATCCACATACACTGCGAAAGTGAAATAAAATGTAACAAAAGGTGTTAAAAATAAAAAATAAAATGTTCACCTATTCGCCGACTGTCTGGGATACAGGGAGATGACATCCGATCAGCTGCAAGGACCTTAAATCACTGCCCAAAACCGAACAGCTGAGATGTCGGAGGCGGGCAATTTAAACTAACAGCTGATCTGACAGCTGTTTAAATCGCCCGCCAACACCTTGCTGCTGATGTATCGGCGGCGGGCTATTTAAACAAAGCTGATCTGAGAGGTGTTTAAATCACCCACCAAAATCCCCCGCTGCCGACATCAGCTTAGCTTTAAACAGCTGACAGATTAACTATTAGTTTCAATTGCCCACCAACACCAATCAGCTGATGTCGGTGGTGGGCGATTTAAACATCTGTTACATCAGCTGTGTTTAAATCGCCCACCACCGACACAGCAGCTGAGCGGTGTTGGCGGGCGATTTCAACTAACAGCTGATCTGACAGCTGTTTAAATTGCCCACTAACTCCGCTCAGCTGATGTGAAGCCGGCGGGCTATTTAAACACAGCTGATCTGACAGGTGATTAAATGGCAGGCCAAAATCGCACGCTGCCAACATCAGCTGAGAGGTGTTGGCTTGCGATTTAAACAGCTTTTACATCAACTGTGTTTAAATCGCCCACTGCCAACACAGCAGCTAAGCCGATTTGGTGGGCGATTAAAACTAACAGCTGATCTGACAGCTGTTTAAATCACCCACCTGCCTGCTGTACCTGGGTGGACACAAAAATAGAGCGACGCCAAAGTTGTTAGACAGTTGTTGGACAGCCAGCGGATAGGTGAGCATTTTATTTTTTTTATTTTTAACACCTTTTGTTAACTTTTATTTCACTTTCGCAGTGTATGTAGATACACTACATGTCACACAGTGGAGGTGCACAGGATTCTTCCTCCCCATGTGACATGTCAGCTCAGGGAGAGACCACAGACCACCCAACAAGGTGGAGCAGAGTCTCCATCGATCAGCATCAGCTGAGTGATTGTTTAAAAAATAGCGGCTTTTTAACGCCAGCTTTTAAACAATCATGCATCCGTTTCAGCCTTTTCCTCAGGTCCCCAGACCTCTGTGTAGGGTCCAGCAGATAATTACTGGCATTTCCCATTGACTTATATTGGACTCACAACTCATAACGAATACCCGAGTATTAGGACCTACTCGTTATGAGTATAGGGAGTCTGAATATTTCAATACTCTCTCATCCCTAATGGCAATGTCTTGGTAGCTTGGCAGTTGTTTCATATTTCTAATAGTCTATTTTTTATTTTTTATAACCTAATCCTGCTTTACTCTTCTCCACAATTATATCACTGACCTGCTTGGTGTGTTCCTTTGTTTTCATGATACTGTTTAATCACTAATGTTCTCAATCAAACCTTTGAGGACTTCATGGAACAACTTATAAAAAATTACACACACTGCCTCAATTTACTAATTAGTCAACTTCTGGAAGGAATTGGTCACTCAGGATTTATTTAGGATTGTCAGACTAAAAGAAGATGAAAACAAATGCATGAAATAAATGGAATATAAGTTTGTATACACGCAATATGTAGGAGCATATTCACACTGGCAATTAAAGAGTAACACCAACAAAAAAAGCAAAAATGCGCAAATACCCTAAAATAAATAATTAGTAATAGTGCAAGTAAACAAAATACGGCACTTAGTACCATTATCTTGATCAAAAAAATGTAAATTGCATTCCACCACCTCAAGGTGACCAATATTGGACAGATGTTTTTATTATAGTAATGCAACCAAGGGTATGGCCTTGCACCCATATCATTTAGAGTAGAAATAGGATGCCTCATCGACAGGCAGATGGATAGGTGACAAAGACATGCTGAGCCTGTTGCTTCAAAGAGACCTATTTATTTAGCTAAGAGAGCTTCACACAGAATCACAGACTCAATGGTGCCTTCACATTAGATAGAATTATGAAAAAACTGTATCCTACCTCTACACCGATTCTATCCCTGAAATCACGAGAACAATCCGAATTCACAACTAGGTCTCGAGTTTCCCTAGCACCCTGAGGTGAGTAGATATAGACACCGATTAGCAGAAGCTGGATTGGGAAACTGTGTTTTGTCCCCCCTGTGTAGAGGAAACACAGCCAGATCCGATGGTGGGAGATATGACCCATCATAGAAGTTTGGGATTTTTCAGAAATGCACAAGAAGAGGAAAATACCTGCCATATTTCTCCAGTGCTTACTTCTGGGGGGAAGGCCACATCGTCAAGTACTGTGCTGGAAGAAATTAACTAAAAAAAACCTGGCTCAAGAGTGCCCCCCATGTGCTGAGCCAGATACCACATATGACTACATATACCTTTTGTAACCTCCTTCCTTTATTTGCATATCTGACGGTAATATTTGTATAATCATTTAAGTAAATATTAATATTTCTAGTGTGCCCCTAAGACAATTATATATATGATTTAATCCTAGGTTGTTCTTTTATCTAGGCAGGCATGGTGGCTCAAGTCGTTTGTGTGGGGCCCCTCTGGCTAGGCACCACAGAGAGGTAGTACACTCTGACAATAAATGTGTTATCTATGTATGTTGTCAGTTCAGGGTTTAACCTGTGGAGTCTCACGTTACACACGCACACAGGACTAGGCCATCTTAGCATAGGGGGGACTGGTTATTTGTAGGTCCAAAAGGGGGTGGAGCCTAGGCTAGAGTGAGAAAACCAGGAAGTTAGGAGAGTTTTACCTCAGACAGTGCTGGGAAGGCAGTCAAGAAGGACAGGCCTGACAGTATCGCCGACAGGAGGGATGCCCATCTTTAAGTGGGGCCCAGGACAGAGCGCAACGGACCAGGACTGGTTGGAGCTGGCTGGTCACGTTGGGGAAAACAGCAGCAGTGTGGGTAGCCGAGGCGGTCAGAAGTTCACCTCTGACTGCAGACCAACGAGCTGCGGGCCCATAGTAACCAGGTGGCTGTCAGCACCACAAGAACATCTCACACATCAGGACTGAAATCAGTTGAAGACACTGGTGGTTGCGGACTGAATTCCGGTAGCGGGAGAAATCGTGCGCTCCTGCTGCTCTCGTCCGTACCGGTGAGGGACCAACCTGATTGGCTAGTGTCGACCGTAGGACTGGCAGGAGAGCTCTGCGAGGGTGGTATAGACTAGAAAGAGGAAAGTGACCCCAAAAGACAAAGAGGGAAAAACATCTAGAGACTCCATAACGGGGAACCTTGAACTGACGACAGACCCCTGGTAAACCAAACTGTACCGTGTTCCATCTTATCATCTGACAGTACCCAGTAAAGTGGAGTTAAAGTTGAACTGATCTCTGTCGTTCTTTTCACCCGTGCCCGGAGGGCTTCAACACCATCAGCAGCATCTCATCAGAGGGGTAAGAGCAACAACAACTACTCCCCTCATCCCTCCCCCTCATCATCCACCATCATCGCTGCCCTGAGGTAATAGCTCCACCTATGGGGAGCTGGACCACTCTCTGCTGCACCAACCATCACCTCAGCAGCCGGCTTGCAGAACCGGTATCATATTACCAGGAACTACAGGTGGCGTCACGTACCCTTGTAAATATTCCCTCCTCCCCATCATCTAACAAATGACAGCCAGGGCACGGGACCAGGAACCCGACCACCCGTGATTTCCCCCAGTTAATTCCATAAGACCCAGGCCCGGTGTCCGAGTACCCCTTGCCCTGGGCTCAACATCAGCCTTTGCAGCACTGAGGTTCTGAGGTCCTGGGTTCATTTCCCACCAAGGACAATATTTGCAAGGTGTTTGTATGTTCTCCTAATGTTTGCATGGGTTTCTTCTGGGTGCTCCAGTTTCTTCCCACATTGCAAAGTCATACTGATAGGATGTTTAGATTGTGACCTCCAAGACAGACAGCATTACTGATGTATGTAAAGTGTTATGGAATTAATAGCACTATGTACATGAATAAATTATTGTTATCTCAAACCCACAAGCATCCTTCTCCTTGGTTAATATTATACGATATACTAAAACACTATACCTATATAAAAAGATATAATTTTAATCAAATCTTATTAAAACTGTACCAACAGTATGAATATAAAGAAAGTAAAATGCAAACAGGTCCAAATGATGACAACAGTAATCACATACGAATGTAATGGGGACGTCACACGCGTCAATGTCGGCAACATTGAAGGCTGATCGCTGGAGAGCTGTCACACAGGCAGACTCACCAGCGATCAGTACCAGCGAAATCGCTGGTAACCATGTACACAAGCGGGTAACTAAGCGCCATACGGCGCTTAGTTACCCGATGTTTACCATGGATACCAGCTCCCAGCGCTTGCTGAGAGGTGCTGGGAGCTGGCTTCTTGCTCGTCTCCCAGTGTCACACGCAGCGATGTTGCGTATCCACCAGGCGACCATCGCCAGGTTTTAGAGCAGGTTCTAAAACCTGACGACCATCAACCAGCAGTTTATTGCTGGTTGATGCGCCCTGTCACACACATCAATATCGCTGCAACGTCATGTGCAGCAGCAATATTGCACGCGATATTGACGTGTGTGACATCCCCATAACAGACACCTTCGGTCACAATCTTGAAAGGATTGCTTTTACAAGATACAGTCTCTAGTCTCTATATTAGTGGATTTATCCAATTATTAACCCTATTTTTATGACCACAATTTAGACAAAAACATCAATGCATATCAAGTATAAATCAATATTCATACACTGTAATAGAGCATACAAGCATTAAAATGTGTTAGTAGGTCCATTATATGCGATGCCCTAAATTACCGCTAGCACATGCACTAAATATCTAGATGATATAAGACAAAAATGATAATATTAATATTCAACATACATCAATACAAGTGCACATAATATATTTCTAAGCCCACTCAACACATTTCCCTCAGCAGTGGTTCATCAGGAATGATTGATAAACATATATAGTAATCAGACATAGGAGATAAATGAGTTTAATGCAGGTGTAATGGTCCAATATCCCACTCTTGCCGATATTTCACAGTTCCATGAACTCTAGAATTTCAAGATTCTTTTCCTGTCCTAAAGACGTTTCTAAGCCCAGGATAGAATTCACTTTTGTCTATATGTCTATAACACTGTCATTCAAACATGTTATATTAACAATGATAATAATAATCTTCATTTATATAGCGCCAACATATTCCACAGCGCTTCACAATTCAGAGGTTCATATTCAAACAATCATAAGGAACAGTTATCAGAAAATACAATAATTAAAGCAAAATAATGACAGCCCTGCTCATAAGAGCATACAATCTAACAATGAGGTAGGGGTGCTTATTTACAACGATGGTATAGTCAAATTGAGGAAATGGGAACAGATAGGAGCAGCATAAGTGGCCACCAACCATTATTTGTGATGCATTTGAGATTGGTGGAGTGGATAGGCTGTGTCTAAATTACTTTGACTAGGGATCATGATAGGCCATCCTATATGATGTGATTTTAGGGATCGCCTGAAACTATGTAAGTTGTGGATAGACCTAATTTCTTGGGGTAGAGCATTCCAGAGAATCGGTGCAGCTTGGGAGAAGTCTTGGACCCGGGAATGGGAGGTTTGGATTAATGTAGAAGTTAGTCTAGAGTCACTTCCAGAGCGAAGAGAATGGGTGGGGTGATAGACAGAGATGAAGGTGGAGAGGTAGGGAGATGCTGCTCTGTGAAGGGCTTTGTGGGTGAGAACAAGCAGTTTTAATTGGATTCTATAGTGTATAGGCACCCAGTGCAATGACTGGCACAATGCAGAAGCTTCTGAGTGAGGGTACCTTTACACGCCGCTACTGCAGGATGGATACAACTCGCTACAGGCTACAAATGTAGCTTGTAGCGTCAATATAGCCCGTAGTAGCGGTGTGTGAAGACGGTAGGAGGCAGCCGGCTACAGATACATCTGTTTCCGAGCACTGCTCGAAAACAGATGGCTACAAAGCCGATTGCAGCGAGCTGTATCGGCGTGTAAAGAAGGAACAGAAGGGTTGTTCCTACACCATGCTATGTAGCTGGGGCGTGACACAGGCTCCGGGTTACCGCGCCCCTTCAGCGATCATTGGAGGAAGCTCCTGCGCTGCAATTGGTTGTCGCTTCACAGGGCGGCATATTTAAGGAGCTGCCCAGTCACACTACACAATTGCTCAGGCGTCATGTATTAATCAGCCTCCTGTGATGCCTGGCCAATCGTGGGTTTCTTGCTTTGTCCTATCAGCGTGCGGACGTCTCGTACTCCACAACTGTGGCACGCCTATGTGCTGTCCCTGCTGCACCAGGTCCGCCCATATTAGCTGGTTGTAGCGGTGTGTAAATGAGGTAAGATGTGCTACAGATGGCTACTTGAGACACCCGGCGATGTATCTAGCTGTAGATGTAGCGTAGCGTAGCGCACCTTGTGGCGGCGTGTAAAGGTGGTGCGTTTCCCGTTTGTAACCGTTTGGGCGTGCTCGTGCACGTGAAGTAGCGGGTTGTATTCATCCTCCAGTAGCGGCGTGTAAAGATACCCTAATGGTTAACTAGATAGCTGATCCTAGCTGCTGCATAAAGGATGGACTGGAGAGGGGAGAGTCTAGTGCAGAGGAGGCCAGTTAAAAGAGAATTACAATAGTCAAGGTGGGAATGAATCAGGGCTACAGTGAGGGTTTTTGTAGTTTCCAAGGTGAGAAAGGGACGAATTCTGGAGATGTTCTTCAGGTGCAAGCAGCAAGAGCGAGCAAGAGTTTGTATATATGGGGTGAAGGAAAGATCAGAGTCAAATATAACACCCAGACAGCCAGCCTGCTGCCTAAGCATTATTGTGGTGCCACACTCTGAGAAAGTGTCAGATTTAGAGAGGATAGTGGAGGGTGGGAGCAGAAGAAGTTCAGTTTTGGAAAGGTTGAGTTTCAGATAGACAGTGGACATGATATTGGAAAATGCAGTTAGACAGTCATTGGTGTTCTTTATTACAGCAGGAGTAAGGTCAGGAGAGGAAGTGTATAGTTGTGTGTCATCAGCACAGAGATGGTACTGGAAGCCAAATCTGCTGATGGTCTGTCCAATACGGGCCATGTAGAGAGAGAAGATGGCCAAGGTAGAGAGAGAAGACGGCCGTGTAGAGAGAGAAGAGGGCCAAGGACTGAACCCTGAGGGACCCCAATAGTGAGAAGAAGAGGGGTAAAAGTGGAGCCAGCAAATTATACACTGTAAGAGCAGTCAGAAAGATAGGATGAGAACCAGGAGACAGCAGTGTTCTTTTTGCCGATGGAGTGCAGCATGGAGAGTAGGGGATGGTGGTCAACAGTGTCAAAGGCTGCAGAAAGATCAAGAAGAATAAGCAAAGAGTGGTCACCATTACGTTTTGCTGTCAGAAGGTCACAGTGCAGGGAGTGGAAACCAGACTGGAACAGATCTAGAAAAGAGTGAGTGGAGAATTCTGGAGAATTGTCAGAATTCTAAATAATGCCGACTATTGGGTTGCCACACTCTTAGATCCCTGGTACAAGGCAAAATTTGGCAAAATAATTCCTGACATAGAAAGGGACGCATGCATGCAGGAGTATCAGCAGAAGCTGTTACAGAATCTTAGATCCACTTTTCCACAAAACACCAGTGGTGCACAGAGTGAATCTCACAGAAGTATCTCCAAGTTAACATCGATGCCATGACTGGGGAACTGGAGCCTTGCTCATTTTGGGCTTCCAATCTGGAAAAATGGCCTGAGCTCACCACTCATGGCTTGGAGATCTTGTCGTGTCTCGCAGACAACGTTCACTCTGAACATGTCTTCAGCGCTGCTGGTGGTGTGCTGACAGATAAGCCCATGCGTCTGTCCAGTGACAATGTGGACAGACTAACATTCATCAAGATGAACAAGCTATGGATCTGCAAGGACTTTTCTACCCCTGTGTCATCCTGGGGAAACTAAAGGCTTGTGGATTTTTGAATGTGCAGCATGACAGTCACCAACCATTTTAGGCTTGCAACTCTGGAGCAATGATGCCACTTAAAGTGAACCTGTCACCACCCCCCGGACATCAAAAGCTAAAATAGCCACCTTCTGCAGCACTAAGGCTGGATTCAGAGAAGGTGGCTACAGCCTTTTGATGACCTATATACAATGAAATATGCACTTATATAAATGCTTACACTTAAGAAGACCGGTGACCGGGAGGCGGGCTTTCGCGCTCCTCCGACCCGCCCCCTGTTGGCAATCATCCTGGTCGCCTGCTGCAGCCTCCCCTCACAGAGTAACATGAACACGCGCCTCCGTTCTCCTGTATGGCGCCGCGCATGTGCTGTGCGCGCTGCCCGATGACTTCCTGGACACTGGACGCACAGTGCATTCGCGGCGCCATACAGGAGAACAGAGGCGCGCGTTCATGTTACACTGTGAGGGGAGGCAGCAGTTGGCGACCAGGATGATTGACAACAGGGGGCAGGTTGGAGGAGCGTGAAACCCCGCCTCCTGGTCACCGGTCTTCTTAAGTGTAAGCATTTATATAAGTGCATATTTCATTGTATATAGGTCATCAAAAGGCTGTAGCCACCTTCTCTGAATGCAGCGTTAGTGCTGCAGAAGGTGGCTATTTTAGCTTTTGATGTCCGGGGGGGGGGGTGACAGGTTCGCTTTAAGTGGTGTCTGTGCCCAATTTTTTTGAACAAATGGAGATTTTTATTGGATTCCCCTTTCTGTGTTTTACATGATTTTAGAAGGCACAACATGCCTATATCTGTGTCTCCTCCTCCTTTTACTCATCTAGCTCTTTTCTTTTCGCATTTTTATACGTACTTGTCACTTTTCCATGTGTTTGATGTGTCTTCTGAGTAGTTTGTCACCTTTTGGACACCTTAGCAGGTGTTTTCTATGTGTTTTCTATGTGTTTGTATGTGTATGCATGCTATTGTTTTCAATGGTGTTCAACGATGTTCGACAGTGTTCGATGAATATTCGATGAATTCACCCCCAATTTGACGAATTGAATTCGAACTCTAGGGTTGTGGTTTATCTCTAGTCTAAAATGGCATAAAGGCAGGATGCCTAGGTCCAACATTTCAAGGTTGAGTATTTATGAAGTGTTGCACAAGTGTCCTGGGCAAGTGTTGTGCTCAGAGAGCACTGCTCAAGAAATGCACCACGTAGCAAGGAGACCCACAGAGGAGTCCCCACTTTTACAAAAAGTAGGCACAGCCACCACTAAAGCGGCAACAAAGGCCCCAAAGTTTAAATATTGTAATGTGACGCTTAATGCAGCACACTGAAAAGTACACTAGCGCCTAGTTTCCCTATTCTGAGAATGGGTTGGAAAAGTCCTTGGAGATCCATAACTTGTTATTCTTGACTTGTTAATCTTGATAAACATTAGGCGATGTACACTGTTGGTGGATAGGCATATGTGCTTATCCGTCAGGACACCACTAGCAGCACTGAAGACATGTTCTGAGAGAATGTTGGCTGTAGGGCATGACAAAATCTCCAAGGGTTTCAGAACTACAGTCATGGCATTGATATTGAGCTGTAGATGCTCCTGCACTATCCACTCTAGGTACTGACTATGTGTAATACTTGAGCTTTCTTCTAGCATTGCAAAGGATGGTCTTAAAAAAAGAAACGACTCCCATATATTGCTGGTAACTGAGACACTGCTGCTACCGTATCTGTGATGACAACTCATCGTTCCCTGGGTGGGAAGCATAGAACTGCAAAGTGCACTATGTCCACCCCTGGTGTTTTGGAGAAAAGCAGTACTGAGATTGTCCAAAAGCTTCTTTTGATACTCCTGAATGCATATGTCCCTTTCCAGGGCAGGAAACCTTTGGGCAAATTTAGTGTACTGGGGGCCTAACAGTGTGGCAACCCAGTAGTTTGAATTACTTCAAATCCTAACAATCCACGGTATCATTTTGCAGACAGTGCAGCAATAAGGCATTGATGTGTCTTGCGCATCCATGAGTCCCATGTCCTTGTTGTGTTGGTGGTGGCGGGGTAATATTTCCTCTTGCTTCCCCCGCCCTCTTCCACCAACCTCGCACAACAGAAACGTGACCAAAATCTCCCTTATCTTCTGAGTCATTCATGAACATTGTGTCTTCCTCTTCCATTTCTTCCTCACCTCCTACACCTTCATGAACTGTTTGGCTGCTACCATGAGCCCTCGTCGATCCCTCTCCTCCACCTTCGCATGCCACCTGCCTGTGTGCTGATTGTGGTCCGGACCTTTAAGACCTTGTCTTCAGCATATGCTGGGACCACCACCTGACTCTGCATGGTGTTCATAGTGTACTCCAGCATGTAGAAGACCGGAATAGTCATGCTGTTAACAGTATCATCAGCGCTAAACATCTTAATCGCCATTTTAAAACTGTACAGAATGGTGCAGAGGTTGTGTATCTGTGACCACTGCAGCACAGTGATTTGCCCCACCTAAGAATTGCTTTGCCTATATTATATGTCATGACATAGTGCACCAGGGCTCATTGCTGCTGCCACTGTCGCTACAACATATGCAGAGTGGAATTCCATTGTGTCAGCACATCACATATTAGCATGCCAGAAGACTTCTGCAGCGATGCAAGTCACTCAACTGCAGGGTGCGAACGGCATGAGCACTCAGTGCCCTCTGCAGCAGCCGGGATGGTGAGCTAGGAATTGCTGGATGACCAGGTTCAGGATATGTGAGACATGCAAGACATGTCACCTTGCCCCACCATAGGGCTACAGCCAGGTTCTTAGCGTTTTCACACATGGCCTACCCTGGCCGTAGGTTCAGTGGAGACAGCCATTGTTGAAACTCGGTCTCCAAAGCTGACTACAACTCAGCTGTGTGACTCAAATTTCCCAGACATTTTAGCATTACCACAGCCTGATGGCAAGACTGGTACAGCAGCCCCTTCCTCTGCAGTCACCAGAGTCACCAAGTGCCCAGTAAGTGACATATAACACCCCTGGCCATGCTTACTCGTCCAGGTATCTGTGGTGAAATGCACCATCTAAAATAGAGTTTCTCAAGGAAGCAGTGATGTTGTCTGCGATATGCTGGTAGAGCGCAGGCACAGCTTTCTTCAAGAAGTAGTGGTGACTGGGCATCTGGCACTGGGGGACTGCAGCAGCCATGAGCTACCAAAAACTCTCTGTATCCACTTGGCGGAAAGGCAGCATTTACATGGCTAACAGCTTGGAGATGGTGAAATTTAAGCTCTTAGCTTAAGGAGGAAATGGTCTTTTACTTGACCACATCTGCCAGACCAAGAACTGGCTGCTGTGCTGACACAGGGTGGAGTAGGGTGTACCAGACAAACTGCTGGACTCTGAGGGAGGTGCAGGCGGAGAGGTTATGTTGCCTTCATGAAGAGGTGGAGCTCTCAATGTCTGACAGTGCTCAACACCAACAAGCGTATCCACTTCCAAAACAGCTGAAGGCCTTTCAATCACCCTGGTTGATGGTAAAGAGGTATATGTTGTGTAGTTGAAGGTCTGTGTGACAACAGTCCCCACAGTCATAGAGGATGAAGATGCCACAGAGGCTCTTGATGGGGTGGACGGTGGTTGGTCATGCCCGCTAAGCCACATTTTAGCACGGTGAGCTTCCCTCTGTAAGTTATATTGCATTTCTCTTTGACAGTTCATGCATGAAATATTTGATATTGATTTTTTTGTCTCTACTCATTTTGCTTACATATTTTGTAGATAACATGAGTTGGGTCACTCTTCGCAATCTGGAAAAAAGGCCAAGGTAGGAAAATCTTAGCACCCATGTGAACTGCAGAGCCTCCACAGCTTCTCCACAGATGCAGAGTTGTTGCTGAGGATGCAGTTGTTGATGTGCTTGCAGCACTTTCCCTTTCCAGGAAGCCACAACCTAACCTCGTCAGCTTCATCATCCTCCTCTTTCACTTCCTCTACTGAGTTCATCAACTGTTTGCATTTGGGTTGATAGTAAGTGGGATCTTAGAACCTCATCATCAACCTCTGTGTTGTCACAATCCACGCCCTCAGAGAAACCCTCTTCCTGCTCTGACCGCAAAGTCATGGAGGCATGCGCCTCTGGTATCTAAGTGTCATCATCAGCCTCATTGTCTTCATCAACAGGGGTTAAAGTTTGGTAATGAGGGTTGACATTATGCTTCATCTGGCCCCAGATAAGACTCACAAAGATTTTCAGCATCGGTGCTGGTCACTTTCACCTCTTAACTCAGTGAAGCTTTGGAGCAGAACTCTGATTTCTAGGCTATAGCTTGTGTGAATAGCTCTGCAGACTCGGACACTCGGCCATTTGTGTTGACCCACAGTCAGTAGGGTGGTTGGAGACTTGTGACACGTGAGGAAACAAGTATGATCAGTGTGATTCCTGTGAGGACTGCATTGTGTGTGCTGTTGAAGTTGAGGAGAGGTTAGCTGATGAAGTGCTCCATTGTGGCACCTCTGGTCTCTAATGGTACCTTTACACGCCGCGACGGCAGGCTGGATACATCCCGCTACTTCACGTGCACGAGCACGCTCAAACGGTTACAAACGGTCAACGCATCACCTTTACATGCCGCGACAAGATGCGCTACGCCACGCTACATCTATAGCTAGCTACATCGCCGGGTGTCTCAAGTAGCCAGCTGTAGCTCATTTACACACCGCTATAACCAGCTACTATGGGCGTACCTGGTGCAGCAGGGCCAGCACATAGGCGTGCTACAATTGTGGATTACGAGCCGTCCGTACGCTGATAGGACGAAGCAATAACATCCTGATTGGGCAGGCAACGCAGGAGGCTGAGTAATACAGCACGCTCGAGCAATTGTGTAGTGTGACTCGTCAGCTCTTTAAATATGCCTCCCTATGCAGCGACTACCAATCGTCATGCAGCAGCTTCCACCAATGATCGCACATGGGGCGCGGTAACACGGAGCCAGGGTCACGCCTTAGCTACATTGCAGCTACATCGCAGGCTGTCCCGAGTTCCCTTCCGTTGCCTCTTTACACTCCGATACAGCTCGCTACCATCGGCGTTGTAGCCATTAGTTTTCGAGCAGAGCTAGGAAACAGATGTATCTGTTGCCGGCTGTAGCGTCACGTCTTCAGACGCCGCTACGACGGGCTACATTGGCGCTACAAGCTACATTTGTAGCCTGTAGCGGGATGTATCCAGCCTGCCGTCGCGGCGTGTAAAGGTACCATAAGGTGACAATTGGCCCCTCGTGATTACATCATAGAAAAATCGTTTACAGGGGAGTGGGAGGGCAATCCCACACTGAATTCCTTTAGTGCAGCATTAAGGAGTTAAACAGCCCTGCAAGATGTTGGGTCCATCCCTGGCTGAGAAAGCCAGGTCTCAGCAACGATTGTGGCCAGCATAGCATCTGTGCTGTAAAATTGCCAGTAAGTACCTATTATTATTATTTACTTGCCGACTTCAGGCAAGGTCCACTATAAATTCAGGCCTGGGGGAGGAGTTAGGCAGTGGAGTTCCAGGGAGGACTGTGAAGACATCCTGATGAACGATGCCATGCTAGGCCCATGCCAGAGGGAAGCCTAGCCAGTGTGAAGGACTCAAGAGTGAGGGTCGGAGGCAAGGCGAGCCAGTGAGGGGGCAGAGGAACCATCCCCATGCACCTCAAAGGAACAGTAGAGACAACCCAGACGCCAGAGTCTGAGTTTGCACGGGTCCAGTTAGCCCAGCAGAGTAGACCAGAGGGCAAAGGAGACTTTAGTCTTCTGGCAGAGGAACACTTGCAGCACAGCCACCAAAAGAGCCAGGGACCGCAGAGGAGGTAGCAGTGCCCATCAGACAGTTCTCATTGCCTGCTATACAAGTGAGGGACACAGGAGAGGTCAGGGCCATGTTTCAGACAGCCCAGCACGCACACACAGTAATAAGGAGGCTTCACAATTCATCGGGTGTGTAAATCCTGAACTGCCACCCGACCACCTGGACTGTACCATGGTTGTAACCTTGCAACATCATCAGTAAAAGGTACAGAAACAAAGCCTCAGTGTGTGTGTGTCTGTTATTGTGGCCCCTGCTCCCTTCATAGACTATTCTGTTCTGCAGTGTCTACACCTGATGAGCTGCCTTCCCCTGCAGCACAAGAGCCAAGGCTGTGTGGAGAGCTGCCTCCCTGTGTAAATATCTATTCATCACAACTGCCCCAGAGATCCCACTCCACCTACAGGGAGCGTAGCCATCTTGCTGCATCACCATCACCCCTGAGGTCTGCAAGCAGCGCTGGTACTATTACCGGGAATCGAAGGTGGCATCACAAACTCTTTTTATTTTGTTTTAACCCCTTTTTCAGTGACCACAAGGGCCATGGTATCGGGCAACAGGCCCCGTGACATCCCCAGTTAATCAACGCCCGGAACTGGGTACCCCGCTGCCCTGGGGTGGGTCACTTTCCATATAGAAGGGCAGACGAGGACAGTATGTATTGACAGTCAAGATGCACAGGTATAGGAGGGGAGAGGACCCTGCCCACAAAGGCTCAGTCTACAAAAGGTGGGTGGGATACAGAAGGAGAGGGTAGTGCAGATTGTGCGATAGTGCAGTGGACTGGGTCTCACTATAGGCTGTAGGCTTGTCAGAAGAGGTGAGTCTTCAGGTTTCTTTTGAACGTTCCCAGGGTAGGCAAATGTCTGATGTGTTGGGGAGAGAGTTCCAGAGTAAAGTGGATGCACAGGAGAAGTCTTGTATGCGGTTGTGAGAGAAAGAGATAAGAGGGGAGAAGAGAAAGAGTTCTTGAGAGGATGGTAGGTTGCGTGTGGTTAGGTAGCGAGAGACCATGTGAGAGATATGTGGAGGGGACAGGTTGTGGGTGGCTTTGGCTAGGGTCGCACATAGCAATCCATTTTTGGAAGCGTTTTCCATGACCAATGCATTTTGTTTTGGATGCTTTTTGAGCCTCCTGTGCCCCTGAACGCTTTTGGACTTTTTTTTGCCAAAAAATGCTAGAAAAAACGGACCCATTTTTCCATAGGGCACCATGTTAAAAAAATTGATCCGTTTTTAAACGGCACCCAAAAACGTTGGGAGCAACGTTTTGGGTAAAAAACGTTCCTAGCAATGTTTTTAGGTGCAGAAAAAAAAACAGGTAGGGTGTTTATTACATATAATCCGTTTTTTCCATCAGTTTTTGGACTTAGAAAAAAAAAATGCAAAAACTGATGCCAAAAACAGACCAAGTGCTTATCTGTGACCCTAGACTTTGTATGTCATGGTTAGGGTTTTGAACCTCTAAGCTCAATAAATGCCACCGATCTAAGATGTATAGGTATATCTAAGGTCATGAGGGGGTTAAAGAGATCCTGACAGCACAATTTATCAATGTGAAGTAAAGAAATGGCCATAGTTGCACAGTTATACGGTTAAATTGATACCTTTGGTAAAAAAATCTGTGGTTCTTGTGTAATCAGTATTTAAAGTTTTCTTCTAATGAAATTTTGGTACACAAGTGTAATGGTCACTTTACACACACAGATATCTGTGACCAACTTCTGAACAGATCTCTGGTCGCAGTTAAATCATGGACACATTGTTCCATTTTGTGGCTGTGTACAAAATAGAACAATGTGTCTGTGGCGCCCCGCAACGAGTGCGTCACAGGAGGGTATTGCATCCCTGACTAAAGATGCAATATTCTCTGACTAAGTAATGACATGGTTAACCTCAGAGCTCCATACCCTACATGCACCATCAGAATAGAGGGCCAATAAGATCCTGGTGGGCGGAGTGTAGGAGTAGAGTGTAGGAGAATGTAGAAGAAGGAGGAAGGAGAGAGAAGTGGTCGGGAGGAACGTAGGAGAGGGGGCTCTGCACAGTCCCGTGCAGCCCTGCAGACCACCTACCGGTTGGCGTCATTACCCGGTGCGTCCCATCTTGTTGCATTACATCCCCCGGAGGCCCAACCAGCGTCGGTGAATTCACCGGAACTCCTGCAGTTGGCGTCACGACAAGAATAACCTAACCTTATCTGTTCTGCCAACTTAATTGATCTGGACCACTGATCCTACACAGCCTCGGGCGCGGAACCGTGACAGGGAGCAGCGTCAGCCCGAGACGTGCACACTCTGGCTACGGTGAGTCATGTCCATGATTTCACAGCAACCAGAGATTTGTTCAGAAGTTGGACACAGATATCTGTGTGTGTAAAGTGGCCTTTAGCCTTTGCACTTGGTCCTATCTTGCTGCCCGGGGTCTGCCGCCTGTCTCCAATGTTTCAATGACAAGTCACTGATTTTTTAATTTGATTTCACATCTGGTCTTCTGGCCATCAAATAAATAGTATCAGAGGCAGTGCATGTGCAGATTGAGATCTCTCAGCTCAGTTAATATGTCCAGATCTACTACTGCTGGAAGTTGAGAAAGACCTATGTTAACAATTAAGGAGTGCTCACATGAGCATATACATCAGACAAGTGCCGATGTTTTATCTCTGAAATTTTATGCCATGTGGCAGTGCCAAGCAGTGCTCTTTTTCTCATGCGATCAGCATGAGAAACAAATTGCACCATGCTCAAATGGCAGTGTATATTGGATGATGCTCAACCATTCAAGTCTGTGGGTGTTTGTGAAACATTGGACTGCACTCACATGTCATTTGATGCTGTTCAATTTCCAATGAGACAGGCAGTGGTGTAGATGGAAAAATTAAGTTCTCCTTTTTCTCATCTATGCTCTGATTCTTGCATGCAAGAGAATCAGATCACTGTAAAGGCCCAGTTACACACACAGATAATTGTGCAGAGATTCTTCGCAGATCTCTGGTTGCATTGAAATCATAGACACATTGTTCCATTTGTACACGGCCACAAAATGGAACAATGTGTCCATGATTTCACTGCAATCAGAGATCTGTTCAGAAGTTGGTCACAGATATCTGTGTGTGTAATGTGGCCTTTAAATGTCACTCCGCTCAAACTCTGGTCTGAGTTTGAACTGGGTGTCATTAAGGCTAGGGTCACATTTGAAATAGTAATTGCGGTTACCGCATCCAGATTTGGATGCGGTAACCGCAATTGCCATCACACACATTTTGCTAGCAAAATGTGTGTGGTAAATCACAATACGGTTACCGGATTGCTCCGGATATGTAATCCGGAGCAATGCGGTAACAGTATAATTTGCTCATCCCTACTGCCGCAGGGATGCTGTGTGTCGTTAAAGGGGTTTTCCAGTTCAAACCATAAGTCTGCAGCCACATACAGTATAAATCCTCACATCGCATGTGTGGCGCCCCTCTGGCTAGGCGCCACAGAGAAGTATTACACTTTACAAATATATGTGTTCCTCTGTAAGTTGTGGGTTTAGGGTTTAACCTATGGAGTCTGTTTTCGCACACAAATCTAAGAAAGGGGTGAGAATGCGCAACATAGGGTCTTATCCTTAGGAGACAGGATTATTAAGGTGAAATTTAGGAACTGCTCACCTGATAGGGTTGTGTAGCACACAACTGGCGTGATCGCTCAGAACAATACAGCTGCTGCCAGGACCGTACCTCCACAGGTCACTGTGGTCACAATAAGCTTCCAATAGGACAAAGTACCTCGTGGTCCGAGCTGCTGTGTTCGTATGATGTAAAAAACAGATACAGCGGTATGTCTGGGTATAGTAGTAGCTGTTTATTTTCCGACGCGTTTCAGAGTCATATCCCAAACTCCTTCCTCAGGTTTTCGCACACACACACACACACACGACTAGGCCACCTTAGTATAGAGGGACTGATTATTCAGTAGGTCCAAAAGGGGGTGGAGCCTAGGTTAGTGCAGGAAGACTTGGGTGACAGTTAGTCAGTTAGTGCTTGTGTGGCGCCCCTGCGGCTAGGCGCCACAGAGTGGTTTTGCACTTTATTATAAACATGTAATATACTTTGTAAGTTGCTAGTTCATGGTTTAAACCTTAGGGAGTCTGTTTCTACACTCACTTAGGACCACACCACCTAGAGTAGGGGGAACCAGTACTTGGTAGATCCCAGAAGGGTGGGGGTGGAGCTTAGGATAGAGGAAGAGTGACAGTTGATAGTTTACCTCAGACGGTGCTGGGAAGGCAGACAGAGAGGTCAGGCCTGGCAGCCCAGCTGAGAGGAGGGTGCCCCATCTTTAAGTGGGGACTCAGGACAGAAGGCAACGGGCCAGGACTGGTAGGAGCCGGCTGGTCACGTTGAGGGAGCACCGGCAACACGCAAAGCCGAGGCAGCCAGGAGTTTAGCCCTGACTGCAAAACCGACTAGCTGCAGGCCCAACAGAACCGGGTTGCTGACAGCTCCACAGAGTTACCTCACCCCTGAAGCCCAAAAGACGGTTATACACTAGAGGTGGAGGACTGAATCCCGGTGGCAGAGGGGAAACTTGTGCGTTCCTGCTGTTCCCATCTGCACCGGTATAGGTCCAGTTGAGCCTACTAGATACAGACTGCAGGACTGGCAGGTGAGCTCTGCAAGGGTGGGAAAGACTGAGGAGGAAAGAAGGAGTCCCTGAACGACTTAAGAGAGGACATCTAAAGACTCCATAAGGGGGACTCTGAGCTAGCAACATCCACCCTGTAAACCAAACTGTACCATGTTTTGTTTATGCCATCGGCCGGTACCGAGTAAAGTGGAGTTAAACTTAAACTGGTTTCCGTTATTCTTCCAGCCGCAGCCTGAAGAGCTCAGCAGCAGCAGTAGCTCAGCAGAGGGGTAAGAACTGCAGCACCATCTCCATCACTGCTTTCCCTCACCATCTTCCTACAATTGCTGCCCTGAGGTAAAGCTCCTCCTGTGGGGAGCTGTACCACACTTTGCTGCCCAAACCATCACCTCAGCGGCCGTCCGGCAGCGCCGGTACCATCTTACCGGACACTACAGGTGGTGTCACGATCCCCTGTAAATAACCCCTTTTATCCCCCATCATCAACATCTACCCCAGTTGACCACCAGGGCACGGCACCGGGATTCCGTCCATCCGTGATTCCCTATTTCAGCAGACCCGGTGACCTAGTACCACACCCCTTAGCTCTGGTTGACTCACTGGGAAGGCAGTCAGTGAGGATGCGCCTGACAGGTCTGTGACAGGAGGGATCCCCATCTCTAAGAGGGGGCCCAGAACAGAATAGGATGGATCAGGACCGGTTGGAGGCGGCTGGTAACGTCTGGGGAACAGCGGCGACATGGAAGCCGAGGCGGTCAGCTGTTTATCCCAGGCCGCAAACTGACGAGCTGCGGGCCCACAATCACCGGGTAGCTGTAAGCGCCACAAGAAGGTACCTCACCCCTCAGGCCCAAAAATATGTCCAAGATTATAGGAGCATCAGCCCGGATTCCGGAGGTGGGAGGATTTGCTAGTTACTGCTCCATCCGTACCGGTAAAAGAAATCCGTGCTTCACCATAGGAGACAAGGGGACTGGCGGGAGAAAAAGGTTTGCTGCAGGTTTGCAGCTCTGAGCACAACATTGAATCCGATATGAGGTTGCTCATTTTAAAAAGTAACTTCAAATCTCAGAGAGAGAGAAGAATTTGGGAATACAAATTGATAACAACCTTTGACACATTCAAAACTGGATTAAATATTTCACATGGATTTATGGGATTTTATGTAAAATGAACGGACATTTGGGGATAGCAGATTCATGCATTTCTATATAAAATGAAAGTGCATTTGGAGACAGCTTGCAAAACACTGAAATCATAGGACTATGAACTCTTGACACTTCTGTGAACTGTCTCACTTAGAACTCTGCTCTCCACAACTTAACTAAGTATTTTCAGGTCTCCATGGGTTTTTAACCATTTACCTAATACAATTGGTTCCGCTCATCTTAGAAATCCGGTTTCTCTGTCCCTGCTCCTCCACCCCTCCCTAACTCCACTCTGCTTTGCGTCACCTGTCATATCTACCAGAGCATACAACACTGTTTTGCCTTTTTTTTTTCTTTTTTTTTCCCTTCAATTGCTTATGTATGTATGTATGTGTCTTCAGAATTTGTGTCATTACCAGTCTGAAGAAGGGGCCACAGCGTCCCAAAAGCTTGATATGTTTACCATCTTTTCAGTTAGCCATTAAAAGGTATCAACCACTGAGGACTCTCAGATTGCAATATATTTTTCTATCTACTTGCTAACACGGTATAAATATTCTTTACCAGTTAACCTGTTAATAAAAATGTCAACTCTCACCCGGTTTGGTTTTAACACCCGCGGACAGGTGTGTTTCACATACAGTATAAATCCTCACATCGCATGTGTGGCGCCCCTCTGGCTAGGTGCCACAGAGAGGTATTACACTTTACAAATATATGTGTTCCTCTGTAAGTTGTGGGTTTAGGGTTTAACTATGGAGTCTGTTTTCACACACACACACACAGAGGACTAGGCCACCTTAGTATAGAGGGACTGATTATTCAGTAGGTCCAAAAGGGGATGGAGCCTAGGTTAGTGCAGGAAGACTTGAGTGACAGTTAGTTAGTGCTGGGAAGGCAATCAGTGAGGACGCGCATGACAGCTCTGCGACAGGGGGATCCCCATCTCTAAGAGGGGGTCCAGAACAGAAGGGGATGGGCCAGGACCGGTTGGAGCCGGCTGGTATCGTCTGGGGAACACCGGCGACATGGAAGCCGAGGCGGTCAGCGGTTTATCCCTGGCCACAAACCGATGAGCTGCAGGCCCATAATCATTGGGTAGCTGTAAGCACCACAAGAAGGTACCTCACGCCTCAGGCCCAAAAATAGGTCCAAGATTACAGGAGCATCGGCCCGGATTCCGGTGGCGGAGGACTTCCTAGTTACGGCTCCGTCCATACCGGTAAAGGAAACCTGTGCTTCCACGTAGGAGACCAGGGGACTGGCGGGAGAGCTCTGCAAGGGTGGTGAAAGATAGAGAAGGACAGAATTAGACCCCGAAAGACTTGAGAAAGGAACATCTGGAAACTCCATAGGGGGACCCTGAACCGGCAACAATCACCCGTTACACCAAGCTGTACCGTGTCTTCAATAACATCTGCCGGTACCAGTAAAGTGGAGTTGAAGTTGAACTGGTCTCTGTCTTTTTTCCCACCGGCGCCCGGATGGCCTCAGCATCACCAGCATCTCACCAGAGGGGTAAGAACGACCACTACTCCCCTCATGACCTCGTCCTCCATAACCACTGTCCTGAGGTAAAAGCTCCACCTGTTGGGAGCTTGACCACACTGAGCTGCACCCATCATCACCTCAGCGGCCGGCCTGCAGCTCCGGTATCCAAATTACCGGGATCCACAGTTGGCATCACGTTCTCTTTATCCCCTGTAAATATTCCTTCCTCATCTAACAAATGACAGCCAGGGCACGGAATCGTGAACCCGGCCACCCGTGATTCCCCCAGTTAAATCCATCAAATCCTGGCTCGGTATCCGAGTACCCTAAGCCCTGGGCTCATCACATGCACTGTGAGGATTCATCTGTGCAAAAGCCAGGAATGGCAGTCACATGACAGGAAACCGATGTGCATATTCCTTGCCAAAATCTGACTAGATAGGATACATTTTTATTTGTTTGAACTATTATTCTGGCTGGGAATGTGCATAGTGCCTATTTGTGGCCATTGGCCACTTAATGGTTGTTTCAGGCACTGAAACTGGCGAATCCTCACATGTCTGTGTGTCTTTTGATTTATGAATTTAAACCGGACAACCCCTTTAATAAGAAACACAAACTCTTTGGGAGCCACAGTATCAGAAATTAAGTGTAGTAAAGTTGACCTGAATTTAATTAGTCTGCAGATTTTTTTTTTTTTGAACCATCGTTTTTATTGAGAATAAATCATTACAAGAGAAAAAATTCAAAAAGCAATATGCAATTATTGGCAATTGTAACAGCAGTAATTAGATATAGAAATGACCGTATCTCAATTATCTCACAAATTTTAACATACATTGGTAACAAAGAGAATAAGAATCCCTTTCATCCCTCCCCCTACTGTTTAATCGTCATTTGTTACTATTTGGTTGATTATGCCTAGCTAAAACATATATTTATTAAATAAATCTCTTGTGAGAGTATAATGCTACCTCTCAATTTGCCTAGTGTACCTTTCAAATCCTCTAAAGCATACCACTCTGTGTGTTTGTAAGGTGTCATAAATCTTTCTATCTCTACATCTGATAATGTTTTCAGAATAAATGGTTTCCATTTGTGAAAAAATGTATGGGTCATTTTGGTAGGATTTCTAAGTGTCTCCATGGATTCAAGCTCCAAGGATCTCCTGAGCATATTTCGTATTATTTCAATTGAAGGGACAGCTTCCTGGAGCCAGTGTGACAGGAGTTGTCTCTTGGCCACAAGAGATATTGTGTGGAATAGGACATGCACCTGCCCAACCGATGTGGTAGCAGCAGAGTAGTGGAACAGCCATAACCTCGGATCATCTCTACATTCCACCGGAAATAATCCCGAGGCAAGGATTCCCACCTCCCTCCAATATTTTTGTGTTTCCGTGCAAGACCAAATCCCATGTTCAAGATCAGTCATGGGGATTTTACATTTAGGGCACTCAACCCATCTTTCACTATTGGCCGGAGAAGGTGGGATATTGAAGCCTTTGATAGTACCATGTATTAGTCTGTACTGAGTATCCCTCCATTTTTCGTTTATAATATTTTTCCTTACTAAGTCTGATCCTTTTAGTATATTTTGAGTTAGGTCTGGTTCAGTGTAGTGTTTCCTCTATATGGAAAATAGTTTATGGGACATCAGAGGTTTGAGGGTTTTTTGTAGCTTACTATACAGGGTGGTTATAGATATGTCATTGGGGGTAATTCCTATTAATTTCTCCCCACTCGCCTGCCTTAATATTACGTAAACGAGACAGGAGATGTCGTTGAATTTGTAAACACGGCAACCAATGGGACCCCGGGAGGTTAAATTTGTTTAGAATTTTAGTACTCGTCAACCATCTCTTCTCCCCCATGTGCATAAGGTCTCCCAGAGTTTTTATACCCCTCTCCCTCCATGTACGAAATAACAGATTGTCAGTCCCTTGCGGAAAGGATGGTGCGGCCCAGGGTTCAAAATTTTAGAAATCTGTCATGAAAGATTCATTTTTTTTCTTACTGCCTTCCAAGTCATCACTGTGTCTCTACAAATATATGTGCACTTGATTCTTGGGGGCAATGTTTTCAGTGAGGAATGCAGCAGGGCCGATAGATCCCAGGGTTTGGAGAACTCTCCCTCTAGGGCCAAATCAGAGAACTTGGAGGTATTGTTGATCCAGTCTAAGACATTTCTCATGACACATGCCAAATTATAACCCCTTATATCTGGGACTCTCAATCCCCCCTCTTCTCTTGCCTGCATTAGCGTAGTTAGTTTAATTCTGGCTCTTTTGCCTCCCCACAGGAATTTGGAAAATGCCATATTCAGTCGCCTAACGTCTGTGTGTTTTAGCAACATTGGAATCGTCTGGAGCGGATAGAGTAGTCTAGCGAAGCTAACCATTTTGATCAAGTGAGATCGCCCTAGTAGCGACAGGGAAGATTTTTCCAGCATTCCAATTCTCTTTCTATTTTTTCTATTATTGGAAGAAAATTCAATTTGTATATCAGATCAGGTGTTCTAGCCAGCTGAACTCCTAGATATTTCAAGTTATTTTTGGCAACAGGGATACCACATAGTGTAGTTACAGGTCTATTAGGTCTTCCATTTTTGAGGAAGAGAATTTCACATTTGTCTCTATATAATATGAATCCTGATAGTGTCCCTATTTTTTCTATGGTGTCTAGGATTGTTTTAAGGTCTCTTAGTGGGTGTTGCATAAATAGAATAATATCATCGGCAAAAAGGGACAACTTAACTTCCTTTTCTCTTACTCTAATGCCTTCATGGGTGTTCTGAGCCGATAGATATAATGCCAGTGGCTCTATCGCTAAGTTAAAAAGAAGAGGCGACAGCGGGCAGCCTTGGCGAGTTCCCTTCTCCAGTGCAAACGTTTCCGACAGAAATCCCGGAATGCTAACACATGCCTTCGGGTTACTGTATAAAGATCTTAAAAATTGGCGAAAGGGCCCCTCTAAGCCGATAGCGTCTAGGACCCAATCCAGCCAAGGCCACCTCACATTGTCGAACGCTTTCTCCGCATCAAGGGTGACCATGGCTGGTTATCCCACCCCGTCCCTCCCACTATGTCTTGTTACATCAATAAGTAACATAGCTCTCCTAATGTTGGTAATTGTCGACCGACCTCTTACAAAACCAGATTGATGAGGTTGAATCAATCTCGGTAAAATCGATGCCAACCTATCCGCTAAAATTTTTGACAGAAGTTTTAAATCTTGGTTTATCAGAGAGATAGGTCTGTAACTAGATGGGTCCGATGGAGGTTTGCCAGTCTTAAGAATCAATTTTATGTGGGCCATATTCATTCTCTCTGGAATCGGAGAGTCTCTCAATATGGAATTGTATAGTTCCATCAAAACAGGAGAAATCTGATCTTTTAGAACTTAAAAAAGGCCCCATTGAATCCATCAGGTCCCGGTGCTTTACCAGGATTTAGTAGATTAATTGCCATTTTTATTTCATCTGTTGAGACGGGACTATTTAAATAAAGTTTGTCATCTTCTGTCAGGCCAGGCATATTGATGGAGTTCAGCCATGATACATCTGTCATATTACTAGTGTTACTGTCCCTATATAACGTTGCATAATGTTTTCCTAGTATCTGGGAAATTTTTTGGGGATCAGACCAAAGTTTGCCGCGCTTATCAGCAATTGTTAATATAGATGTGGTTGGTCTCCTACCCCTTGCTAGTCTTGCCAGTAGTCGCCCAGCCTTATCACCATATCTATTCAATTCTATTTCCAGGTGGTTTCTATATAGTTCTTCCCTTCTAGCTGCCCAAGTATCAAACAACCTCTTTGCCAATAACCAATTATCTCTATCTGTCTCGCCCATAGTCTTTTTATATGTGAGATACATCTCTCTCACTTTGGTGCTGACTAAAATATATTTTTCTTTGACTTGTTTTTTCAATTTAGCGCTGTGAGCCATGATATGACCCCGCAAGACCGTCTTTGCAGTTTCCCAGAACAGACCTGGAGTAGACACATGAGCTGCATTGTTTGTACCACCATTCTTTAAGCAGTTTACCAAAATTCTCATCTCTTGTCTAAGTATCAGGGAACCTCCACAAATAATCTGTTCCCTTGGGGAAGACATCTTTGGTCTCAAGTATCATCGGACTATGGTCGGATATGACCATGTCTCCCATCTCCGCCTCCATCACTTTCTGAAACAACAGGGTCGAGGTGAAAAACATATCCAGTCTCGACCATGTTTTATGAGCATGAGAAAAGTGGGTAAACTCCCTTTCAAGGGGATGTAATGTGCGCCATGTATCAACCAGACTGCAATTGGTGAGCAGATTTTCTAGCAGACTTGGTCTTGAAGAAGGTCTATCATCACCTCCCGAGAAACCTATCACATCTTCCCTCTTTCTATCTTCCGTCTCATTAAGCACCCAGTTATCTCCCCCTAGTATTTTGTTACTTTCTTGGTCTATCAGGATTTGGTCGGTCAAGCTTTGAAAAAAGGGTTTTTGCAATGTATTCGGGGCATAAATATTATACAGACTATAGGTGACATTTTGGATCTGAATACACATATGATATAGTCGCCCCTTATCATCTGATGATGAGGATAGTATTCTGTGGGCAAGGTTTTTACTAATAAGGATCATGACCCCAGCTTTCCTGTCATCAGCCCCTGAGCCGTATAACTCCCCCACCCATAGTTTTTTGAGTCTAAAGAAGTCGGTTGGAGCGAGGTGTTTTCCTGTAGCAACGCCACATCAGCTCCAAGTCTCTTGAGGTGGCGAAGAACCATCATACGTTTGGCCGGGGATCGTAGGCCCTTAACATTCCACGAAACCCATTTCACCATCTTTGCTGTGTGGGAGCGATTTCAAATGATAGGTGTGTGGTATATTTCTTGAATGTAGAGTAGTAATGGATCTGAACATATTTGCTTAGGCAGATGGTAGCATAAGAGGACATCAAACATATCAGTGTTAGCAAGGCTGTTTTTTCTCCCCTGTTAAAAAAACTTCCCCCCAACTTTTCTTCCCCCCCATTCTCACCATCTCCATCCTTAAGTCTTGTTGACTTCGCTTTTTTCCTCCTTGCTGAAGCAAGAAGCTCTGCCCACCTCCTTCACTTAAATATCCGATAATACTATCTATCTATAATATGGTCCCAGACCCCAAGAACATAAACATGAAGTTATTAACGTCCTGCATTGTTGTAAAGTGAAATATTATCCCCACGCATAGCAGGTAGAAAAACCTCACAGAACCTCTCATAAATAGTATCTATGTAACTAACACAACTTTTAACATTCCCCATCCCCCACTCCCTCCCCCCCCCCCCCCCCGTCCTCAAATCGTCTGAAAAAAAAAAAAAAAAAAAGAGGGAGGGGGGGGGGGGGGGAGGGGAAAGAAAAAAAGGGGGAGCATCTCGACATCGTAACTCTCCTTCTCAATCCTCTTGAAAAGGCGGATCCGTATCAAATTATACGCAGGTGGTCGCCACTCGGGTTGATCAAAGGAAGAGGTATCTTCATGTCCCTGTCTTATTCCAATCAAGTGGGTTGTCCCATTTTTCTCCTGCTCCATCTAGACGCGGGTTGGCGTTGTTGTCTAGGAGACTGCATCTTCTCCTGGGAGCTTTGTGGCAAAGATTCTGACCGCAGTCTGTATGTCCGTGATGATACAGTTCCACTATCTAATCCTCTTTTCGGTGCATGAGTTTCTCCCACTCCTCTTGGGCTACTCGAATTCGACCCATTACTGTCCAGCGTGGTGTTTTTTTCATTAATTGACTTCATAGCCTCTGCAGGGTCTGTAAAAGACACCATGTCGCCTGCTGGTGACCTGAATCGCAGGGTGGCCAGGTAGTTAAGTTGGAACCTGACGTTTCTTTTAAACAATACTGTACAGGCGTCGCTGAAGGCTCTTCTCCTCCTAGTCACCTCAACTGAATAGTCAGCAAATAGTAAGACTCTGTGACCTAGGATCAGGAGTGGATGTCTTTTAGCCTTATATGCACGCAGTATCTCCTCTTTATCTCTGTGGTTGAGATATTTGGCAATGGCGTGTCTCGGTTTATCAGAGTCTCTATCACGTGTGGAGCTGTTATTTTCATTTTCCCTGGGGGTATCTCTTGGGGGTCCTATTCTGTGGGTACGTTCGGTTCTGCACTTATGGGAAAGACCCAGTTCTTTAGGTAGTTCAGCCTCAAATACCTCTACAAGCTGTCCCGGGGAAATGGATTCAGGGAGACCCACGATTTTAAGATTGCTACGGCGAGTTCTATTTTCAATATCATCAAGTTTGTTCAAAGTGTATAGTGACTGTTTCTGTAGATCATGCACCTGTTGTTCTAAATCCAACACTCTCTCCTCTGCTGCAGCAATCCTATCCTCAGCTTCCTGCAGTTGTTGGTCATGGTGCTTGATTTTAGTATGCAAATCTTTTGTAGTTGCTGCCACCAAGTCTTTGACTGTCCGTCTGAATTCTTCTGCTAAATGAATTGCCATTTCCTTGGCCAGCAGCTTGTAGTCTATCCCTTGCAGCCCTGGTGCAGTAATAGCTGGTCTTCCCTGCAGCCATGCTTCCCCCTGATACTGGGACCCCTGTGCCCCTTCAGCATTTGTTTCTGGGGAAATTTCTCCCTCCAGATCTTCTGATACCTTCCCCTTCTCCATGGCCCTCTCGCTCCCAGCTGTTGGGGGAGCCGTCTGGATCGGCTGGACCAGCTGGCCCTCCGCCGCCATTGTGCGCTTCCTGCGCTTTGCCTCCGGTCCCTGCGCCACCCCGCTTGTCTCAGTCTCACCTCCTCTTGTCACATACCGATCCATGGTGACCGGTGTACTGCATCCTCCGCCACTCATTTCGGAGGGTTAGGTGTCCCGGGGTCTGGGGATTGCTGTGGATTGTGAGGAGGGCACCGGAGCTTCCTTAACTGCTGCTGCACATGGCGGTTCAGTGTAGTGTTTCCTCTATATGGAAAATAGTTTATGGGACATCAGAGGTTTGAGGGTTTTTAGTAGCTTACTATACAGGGTGGTTATAGATATGTCATTGGGGGTAATTCCTATTAATTCTCCCCACTCGCCTGCCTTAATATTACGTAAACGAGACAGGAGATGTCGCTGAATTTGTAAACACGGCAACCAATGGGACCCCGGGAGGTTAAATTTGTTTAGAATTTTAGTACTCGTCAACCATCTCTTCTCCCCCATGTGCATAAGGTCTCCCAGAGTTTTTATACCCCTCTCCCTCCATGTACGAAATAACAGATTGTCAGTCCCTTGCGGAAAGGATGGTGCGGCCCAGGGGTTCAAAATTTTAGAAATCTGCCATGAAAGATTAATTTTTTTCCTCACTGCCTTCCAAGTCATCACTGTGTCTCTACAAATAGATGTGCACTTGATTCTTGGGGGCAGTGTTTTCAGTGAGGAATGCAGCAGGGCCGATAGATCCCAGGGTTTGGAGAACTCTCCCTCTAGGGCCAAATCAGAGAACTTGGAGGTATTGTTGATCCAGTCTAGGACATTTCTCATGACACATGCCAAATTATAACCCCTTATATCTGGGACTCTCAGTCCCCCCTCTTCTCTTGCCTGCATTAGCGTAGTTAGTTTAATTCTGGCTCTTTTGCCTCCCCACAGGAATTTGGAAAATGCCATATTCAGTCGCCTAACGTCTGTGTGTTTTAGCAACATTGGAATCGTCTGGAGCGGATAGAGTAGTCTAGCGAAGCTAACCATTTTGATCAAGTGAGATCGCCCTAGTAGCGACAGGGGAAGATTTTTCCAGCATTCCAATTCTCTTTCTATTTTTTCTATTATTGGAAGAAAATTCAATTTGTATATCAGATCAGGTGTTCTAGCCAGCTGAACTCCTAGATATTTCAAGTTATTTTTGGCAACAGGGATACCACATAGTGTAGTTACAGGTCTATTAGGTCTTCCATTTTTGAGGAAGAGAATTTCACATTTGTCTCTATATAATATGAATCCTGATAGTGTCCCTATTTTTTCTATGGTGTCTAGGATTGTTTTAAGGTCTCTTAGTGGGTGTTGCATAAATAGAATAATATCATCGGCAAAAAGGGACAACTTAACTTCCTTTTCTCTTACTCTAATGCCTTCATGGGTGTTCTGAGCCGATAGATATAATGCCAGTGGCTCTATCGCTAAGTTAAAAAGAAGAGGCGACAGCGGGCAGCCTTGGCGAGTTCCCTTCTCCAGTGCAAACGTTTCCGACAGAAATCCCGGAATGCTAACACATGCCTTCGGGTTACTGTATAAAGATCTTAAAAATTGGCGAAAGGGCCCCTCTAAGCCGATAGCGTCTAGGACCCAATCCAGCCAAGGCCACCTCACATTGTCGAACGCTTTCTCCGCATCAAGGGTGACCATGGCTGGTTATCCCACCCCGTCCCTCCCACTATGTCTTGTTACATCAATAAGTAACATAGCTCTCCTAATGTTGGTAATTGTCGACCGACCTCTTACAAAACCAGATTGATGAGGTTGAATCAATCTCGGTAAAATCGATGCCAACCTATCCGCTAAAATTTTTGACAGAAGTTTTAAATCTTGGTTTATCAGAGAGATAGGTCTGTAACTAGATGGGTCCGATGGAGGTTTGCCAGTCTTAAGAATCAATTTTATGTGGGCCATATTCATTCTCTCTGGAATCGGAGAGTCTCTCAATATGGAATTGTATAGTTCCATCAAAACAGGAGAAATCTGATCTTTTAGAACTTTAAAAAAGGCCCCATTGAAGCCATCAGGTCCCGGTGCTTTACCAGGATTTAGTAGATTAATTGCCATTTTTATTTCATCTGTTGAGACGGGACTATTTAAATAAAGTTTGTCATCTTCTGTCAGGCCAGGCATATTGATGGAGTTCAGCCATGATACATCTGTCATA
Source organism: Allobates femoralis (assembly GCA_033576535.1). Classification (NCBI taxonomy): domain Eukaryota; kingdom Metazoa; phylum Chordata; class Amphibia; order Anura; family Aromobatidae; genus Allobates; species Allobates femoralis. The sequence continues at coordinate 478,844,303 of JARQOC010000002.1, read as the reverse complement.
TTACTAGTGTTACTGTCCCTATATAACGTTGCATAATGTTTTCCTAGTATCTGGGAAATTTTTTGGGGATCAGACCAAAGTTTGCCGCGCTTATCAGCAATTGTTAATATAGATGTGGTTGGTCTCCTACCCCTTGCTAGTCTTGCCAGTAGTCGCCCAGCCTTATCACCATATCTATTCAATTCTATTTCCAGGTGGTTTCTATATAGTTCTTCCCTTCTAGCTGCCCAAGTATCAAACAACCTCTTTGCCAATAACCAATTATCTCTATCTGTCTCGCCCATAGTCTTTTTATATGTGAGATACATCTCTCTCACTTTGGTGCTGACTAAAATATATTTTTCTTTGACTTGTTTTTTCAATTTAGCGCTGTGAGCCATGATATGACCCCGCAAGACCGTCTTTGCAGTTTCCCAGAACAGACCTGGAGTAGACACATGAGCTGCATTGTTTGTACCACCATTCTTTAAGCAGTTTACCAAAATTCTCATCTCTTGTCTAAGTATCAGGGAACCTCCACAAATAATCTGTTCCCTTGGGGAAGACATCTTTGGTCTCAAGTATCATCGGACTATGGTCGGATATGACCATGTCTCCCATCTCCGCCTCCATCACTTTCTGAAACAACAGGGTCGAGGTGAAAAACATATCCAGTCTCGACCATGTTTTATGAGCATGAGAAAAGTGGGTAAACTCCCTTTCAAGGGGATGTAATGTGCGCCATGTATCAACCAGACTGCAATTGGTGAGCAGATTTTCTAGCAGACTTGGTCTTGAAGAAGGTCTATCATCACCTCCCGAGAAACCTATCACATCTTCCCTCTTTCTATCTTCCGTCTCATTAAGCACCCAGTTATCTCCCCCTAGTATTTTGTTACTTTCTTGGTCTATCAGGATTTGGTCGGTCAAGCTTTGAAAAAAGGGTTTTTGCAATGTATTCGGGGCATAAATATTATACAGACTATAGGTGACATTTTGGATCTGAATACACATATGATATAGTCGCCCCTTATCATCTGATGATGAGGATAGTATTCTGTGGGCAAGGTTTTTACTAATAAGGATCATGACCCCAGCTTTCCTGTCATCAGCCCCTGAGCCGTATAACTCCCCACCCATAGTTTTTTGAGTCTAAAGAAGTCGGTTGGAGCGAGGTGTTTTCCTGTAGCAACGCCACATCAGCTCCAAGTCTCTTGAGGTGGCGAAGAACCATCATACGTTTGGCCGGGGATCGTAGGCCCTTAACATTCCACGAAACCCATTTCACCATCTTTGCTGTGTGGGAGCGATTTCAAATGATAGGTGTGTGGTATATTTCTTGAATGTAGAGTAGTAATGGATCTGAACATATTTGCTTAGGCAGATGGTAGCATAAGAGGACATCAAACATATCAGTGTTAGCAAGGCTGTTTTTTCTCCCCTGTTAAAAAAACTTCCCCCCAACTTTTCTTCCCCCCCATTCTCACCATCTCCATCCTTAAGTCTTGTTGACTTCGCTTTTTTCCTCCTTGCTGAAGCAAGAAGCTCTGCCCACCTCCTTCACTTAAATATCCGATAATACTATCTATAATATGGTCCCAGACCCCAAGAACATAAACATGAAGTTATTAACGTCCTGCATTGTTGTAAAGTGAAATATTATCCCCACGCATAGCAGGTAGAAAAACCTCACAGAACCTCTCATAAATAGTATCTATGTAACTAACACAACTTTTAACATTCCCCATCCCCCACTCCCTCCCCCCCCCCCCCCGTCCTCAAATCATCTGAAAAAAAAAAAAAAAAAAAAAGAGGGAGGGGGGGGGAGGGGAAAGAAAAAAAGGGGGAGCATCTCGACATCGTAACTCTCCTTCTCAATCCTCTTGAAAAGGCGGATCCGTATCAGATTATACGCAGGTGGTCGCCACTCGGGGTTGATCAAAGGAAGAGGTATCTTCATGTCCCTGTCTTATTCCAATCAAGTGGGTTGTCCCATTTTTCTCCTGCTCCATCTAGACGCGGGTTGGCGTTGTTGTCTAGGAGACTGCATCTTCTCCTGGGAGCTTTGTGGCAAAGATTCTGACCGCAGTCTGTATGTCCGTGATGATACAGTTCCACTATCTAATCCTCTTTTCGGTGCATGAGTTTCTCCCACTCCTCTTGGGCTACTCGAATTCGACCCATTACTGTCCAGCGTGGTGTTTTTTTCATTAATTGACTTCATAGCCTCTGCAGGGTCTGTGAAAGACACCATGTCGCCTGCTGGTGACCTGAATCGCAGGGTGGCCAGGTAGTTAAGTTGGAACCTGACGTTTCTTTTAAACAATACTGTACAGGCGTCGCTGAAGGCTCTTCTCCTCCTAGTCACCTCAACTGAATAGTCAGCAAATAGTAAGACTCTGTGACCTAGGATCAGGAGTGGATGTCTTTTAGCCTTATATGCACGCAGTATCTCCTCTTTATCTCTGTGGTTGAGATATTTGGCAATGGCGTGTCTCGGTTTATCAGAGTCTCTATCACGTGTGGAGCTGTTATTTTCATTTTCCCTGGGGGTATCTCTTGGGGGTCCTATTCTGTGGGTACGTTCGGTTCTGCACTTATGGGAAAGACCCAGTTCTTTAGGTAGTTCAGCCTCAAATACCTCTACAAGCTGTCCCGAGGAAATGGATTCAGGGAGACCCACGATTTTAAGATTGCTACGGCAAGTTCTATTTTCAATATCATCAAGTTTGTTCAAAGTGTATAGTGACTGTTTCTGTAGATCATGCACCTGTTGTTCTAAATCCAACACTCTCTCCTCTGCTGCAGCAATCCTATCCTCAGCTTCCTGCAGTTGTTGGTCATGGTGCTTGATTTTAGTATGCAAATCTTTTGTAGTTGCTGCCACCAAGTCTTTGACTGTCCGTCTGAATTCTTCTGCTAAATGAATTGCCATTTCCTTGGCCAGCAGCTTGTAGTCTATCCCTTGCAGCCCTGGTGCAGTAATAGCTGGTCTTCCCTGCAGCCATGCTTCCCCCTGATACTGGGACCCCTGTGCCCCTTCAGCATTTGTTTCTGGGGAAATTTCTCCCTCCAGATCTTCTGATACCTTCCCCTTCTCCATGGCCCTCTCGCTCCCCGCTGTTGGGGGAGCAGTCTGGATCGGCTGGACCAGCTGGCCCTCCGCCGCCATTGTGCGCTTCCTGCGCTTTGCCTCCGGTCCCTGCGCCACCCCGCTTGTCTCAGTCTCACCTCCTCTTGTCACATACCGATCCATGGTGACCGGTGTGCTGCATCCTCCGCCACTCATTTCGGAGGGTTAGGTGTCCCGGGGTCTGGGGATTGCTGTGGATTGTGAGGAGGGCACCGGAGCTTCCTTAACTGCTGCTGCACATGGCGGCGCCGGCACCGGAAGTGCAGATTTTTTTTTTTTATTTTTTAAGAGGAACCATTCAACAACCCCTGCCTACATACTGTGAAGACCTTTGTTAATAGTTGAAGTCTAGGTATGGATACCCATGTGTAAATTATGTGCTTACACTACTGCCCAACCTTTGAGAAAGAAAAAGTCACATGCATCCACATAGAAGCATGTGCCACTACAATAGCCTCAACAGCAGTGCCTTGATAGAAGCACCAACCGTAAAGTCTTCATTCAGTGCCAGTTTTATGTACGTTTTACAATTACTGAGATATAGAAATCCAAGGAACAGTGCTTCCACGATCTGCACTGCTGTTGGGGAAAAGAGGACCACACGAGATCTTGATGTAATGGTGTTTATTCCTAACGTGATTAAGGCGGCCGTCACACGCAACGATTTCTTGCCCGATATCGTTTATGCGATCTCCTTTTTGATCGCTTAAGCGATATCGGGCAAGAAATCGTTGCATGTAATCAAGCGATTTACGATTTGAAATCGCTTGATCGTGGCATCGCTGATCTGAGGTCCGGTTCTCAGATCTAGCGATGAGCGATTTGACGATCTGTCTCATCGTGGTGTATAACACCACGATGAGCGATCTCCCAGCGGCAGAGCCTATGCTGGGAGATGGTAACTATGGTACACGTCGGGTAACTAAGCGACGCGCGGCCCTAGTTACCCGATGTGTACCATAGTAACGAGCGAGATCGCGGCTCCGCATCGCTGGTGAGTCTGTCTGTGTGACATCTCACCAGCGATGTGAGCGATATTGTAAGCGATTGCGCGTGCACGTGATCGCTTACAATATCGCTAAAGATATCTGTGCGTGTGACGGCCGCCTAAGGGCTGTCCCAGCTACCTTAATCAGGGGTACTGAACGATTAGACCCATTGCGCTCTGTTTGTTTCTCACCTTCAGATTTTTAATGACTGAGATATTTCACTGCAGGGCTTCCGTTGGAGGTATATATTGGGGAATGCTCCCAACATACATATGATGAAAGCAAAAAAAAAAAAAACACCAAGAAATGAACAAAGACTAATGCTTAAATATTACGCACTAATACTTCCCAATTATCAAATCAGTCCTTTAATTCAAAAGGTGAAATCCTGAATCCATCACAATGTCTTCTGTAGCTGAATTCTGAAAAATGCAGTAGAACTTACATGAGTTTGGTATTTCTTTATGTAATTATACATTTCACAGTTAAAACAAAATACAATGATTGCATGATATGGTCATCAGAGGCATGGTTTTATGAATATGCTTATTATTTCATCTACTTAAGACTGCATGTTTCTATAGTTAGTATCAATGAACCATATCTGATTTGTCATTAAGTAATTATGAATGCTAATGCAAATAGGGCACCTGTTGCATAAGCCTTCTGAAAAAAATGAACCATTTTATCCTTGTAATTGTAAATGGTGCAGTACAAGATTATTTTCAAATATAGATTACCCGTATATACTCGTGTATAAACCGAGTTTTTCAGCACAAAAAATGTGCTGAAAAGTCCCCCCTTGGCCTATACACGAGTCATACAGTAGCCCCAGCTGTATACAGCCCCCCCACCCCCCGTGGTATCCAGGGCCCCCCTTGCTGCTGCACCTGTAAAGTAAGATGTCAGTATACTTATCGCTGTCGCTGCCGCTGCTGCCACTGCTCGGTCACCGCGCTCCTCCGGGTCTTCATGCTTCCTTCTCCGGCGCACAGGAAATGACGTCATTGTTCGAGCGTCGGAGAAGGAAGCATGAAGACCCGGAGGAGCGCGGTGATCGAGCAGCGGCAGCGACAGCGATAAGTATACTGACATCTTACTTTACAGGTGCAGCAGCAAGGGGGGCCCTGGATACCACGGGGGGGCTGTATACAGCTGGGGCCCTGGATACCACAGGGGGCTGTATACAGCTGGGGCTGCTGTATACAGCTGGGGCCCTGTATACCACTGATGGGGGGAGGGCTGTATACAGCTGGGGCTGCTGTATACAGCTGGGGCCCTGTATACCACTGATGGGGGGGAAGGCTGTATACAGATGGGGCTGCTGTATACAGATGGGGCCCTGTATACCACTGATGGGGGGGGCTGTATACAGCTGGGGCTGCTGTATATACTGCTGGGGCCTGTATATACCACTGGGGAGGCTGCTGTATACTACCACTGGGGAGGCCTGTGTACCACTGTGGGGGCCAGTATACCACACTGCTGGGGGCTGTATACCTGTGCTGGGGTTCACCCTCGGCTTATACACGAGTCAATAGGTTTTCCCAGGTTTTGGGGGCAAAAGTAGGGGGGTCGGCTTATACACGGGTCGGCTTATACACAAGTATATACGGTATATATTGAAATGTACAATATGTAAAAAAGGCAAATACTTTAATGAAAGCATAAGTTATAGACGGCAGAACAGATAATATTATGGCCCTGTTATTACCGTATATACTCGTCTATAAGCCGACCCTTGTATAAGCCGACCCCCCTACTTTTGCCCCCAAAACCTGGGAAAACCTATTGACTCGTGTATAAGCCGAGGGTGGACCCCAGCACAGGTATACAGCCCCCAGCAGTGTGGTATACAGGCCCTCCCAGTGGTATACAGGCCTCCCCAGTGGTAGTATACAGCAGCCTCCCCAGTGGTATATACAGGGCCCCAGCAGTGGTATATACAGGGCCCCAGCAGTGGTATATACAGGGCCCCAGCAGTGGTAGTATATACAGGGCCCCAGCAGTGGTAGTATATACAGGGCCGCAGCAGTGGTAGTATATACAGGGCCACAGCAGTGGTAGTATATACAGGGCCTCAGCAGTGGTAGTATATACAGGGCCCCAGCGGTGGTAGTATATACAGGGCCCCAGCAGTGGTAGTATATACAGGGCCCCAGCAGTGGTGGTATATACAGGGCTCCAGCAGTGGTGGTATATACAGGGCACCAGCAGTGGTGGTATATACAGGGCCCCAGCAGTGGTGGTATATACAGGGCCCCAGCAGTGGTGGTATATACAGGGCCCCAGCACAGTATACAGCCCCAGCAGAGTGGTATACAGGTCCCCTGCACAGTATACTGCCCCAGCAGTGTGCCATTACACAGGCCCCCCTCATAGTTTGGTGCCCCCACCTCACAGGATGGCCCCCCCTGCATGCAGCGCTGCTCACATACATTACCAGGATATCAGCTGTCACCCTCCGGTGACGGATCGCGGCTCCTGGGCTCCGGGCTCCATCTTCCTCTGTGTCTTCCTGCTTTGTGGCCGGGGCTCATCGCGATGACGTCATCGCGACGCCGGCCGGTCACGTGACAAGCAGGAAGACACAGAGGAAGATGGAGCCCGGAGCCCAGGAGCCGCGATCCGCCACCGGAGGGTGACAGCTGATATCCTGGTAATGTATGTGCGCAGCGCTGCATGCGGGGGGGCCATCCTGTGAGGTGGGGGCGCCAAACTATGAGGGGGGCCTGTATGACTCGCGTAATAGCCGAGGGGGGGACTTTTCAGCCCAATTTTTGAGCTGAAAAACTCGGCTTATACGCGAGTATATATGGTAATTATTTTCAGAGAAACAACATTGCTATTGAAAAAATGCTATAGAAAATGTTTTCTTTGGATTTATGGGAGATTTTGGGGGTTCATTTTAAAAATGTGCCTAAAAACTTACAGGCAGGTAGTTGCTAAGAGGGGCCCATTGCAAACACACAATTTTGCTGATGAAAATAAATGTTTTATCATTATATTTTCAACTTAAATTCTTGACTTAATGCTTTCATATCTAAAGGTCTAGCAGTAAGCACCTTGTTCTACAGCCATTGTGTGTCCACCATATCTTACTATTGGCTGTCAATAAGCATGACTTTGAAAGTCACACCTGATCAACAGAGCAGAGCAGGAAACCGGGTAGGTTAGGGTGCTCCTGGTTTGCAGGATGGGTTCAGAAACAGGAAATGTAGGAATTTCAGATATCCAGTGGCATTGAGATTTCCATTGATGAAGAATGGCCCCACTATCTTTGTACCACATATACCACACCATACCATTAATTTTTGTGTTCGAACAGTCTCAGAGGGATCTATCCACTGTGAGTTAGTGTCAGACCAATAGCGGTGGTTTTGTTTGTTAACTTCACCATTCACAAAAAAGTTTGCCTCATCACTCATGTGAAGGCAATTGTCTATGCTGTGAAGATACGAGATGTGCAGCATCTGAAACAACGGATACTGGAAGCCGGTGCTAGCATTTCTTCTGTGTTGCTATCAGTGTGTCAAGAGTGGGAGAAGAGGGTTGCATTGACAATCCAACATAATAGGCACATTTTATAAATGGTTATACACTTGTAAATAGCTCATGAAAAAATAAATTTAGGTTAAAACCAAGCACACCATTGTTTTTCTTATGAAATTCTAAATAAATTCTCATTTTAAAATTCTCATTTTTTTTAGGTGCATCCAATATAGCAGGCCCACCCTGTACTTTAGTAACAACTTAATAAGTGTTTTTTTCTACTTTTAACATACCACACTTAGGCTAGGGTCATACATAAGCCCTTGGTCCGTTTTTGGCTTCATTTTTGAAAATTTTTTTTTCGAAGTCCAAAAACTGATAGAAAAACGGATTGGATGTAATAAACACCCTGTCTGTTTTTTTCTGCACCTAAAAACATTGCTAGCTCCGTTTTTGATCCAAAAACGTTGCTAGCAACGTTTTTGGGGTCCGTTTTAAAAAAAAAAAAAAAAATTTAACATGGGCCCTAAGGAAAAACGGATCCGTTATTTTGTGGTGTCTTAAAAAAACGGATCTGTTTTTTTGAGAATTTCGGTCAAAAAATGACTATGTCCAAAAACGTTCAGAGGTGCAGGAGACTGTGAGTTTCTAAGGTGTGTGAGGGGACGATGAGCTGTCATTGAACGGGGAAAGGGAGTTGCCATATCCAGTAGTTACATCGCATGTTAGGAGTCCATAAAAGTATGATCTAACGAAATATAAATTAATTTAGTAGAACTGGTAAACAATGTAACTGAAATAAAAATTTAAAAAGGAAAAGCCTGCTCCCTATGGATCTAGGGTTCGTACTCGAAGAAAGGACAACAATCCTCGGATTCAGGAAGTTATACCTTAGCAAAAAAAAGGCTAGAATGTTCAATGTTCCTGCAAAAGTGATATTTATTAGAAACAAGCAACATTTCAACCAAGTCAAAGTCTTTGTCAGGATATCTATTATGTACAAAGGTTATCAATTTGGAAAATGTACAATATTTACAAATTCCTAATCATTATGCGACAATGTAAAATGTTACATAACAACCTTTATCTGACAAGCTCATGTGCTTACAGTTCTAGCAGCCCAGTGCAGTGCCCAACTAGAGTGCCATCTTCATTATCTCAAATAGCTAATGTATGGACATTACTAGAAATAGAATCCAGCTATCCCTATCTTCTTGCTGTTTAGTGATTGCAAAGTGTGTATCTTATGCAGCATACACATTAATACTATTGGTTGACTGCATGGAGAAACTCTTGACTTTACTGGCCATGCACAAAGTCATGGATACTATTTACCGATTGCTCCTGTATATCATTTCTAAATGCTAGCGGTGTATGCTTCATGTATGCACTTTTCTAACAGTTAAGGCCGCTTTACACAGCATGATATCGTAACCCAACTACGATAAAAAGTTGCGTGGTTCGTGCGTTTCCGCCGATATCGTTTGTGCGTTGTGTCGTGTAAATGAGCAACGCAACTCAAAAACGATGTAACTACGATATCATTTTTGGATTGTGCATGCTCTCCAACCGTGCAATATTGGCTAGGCGATGTGGCAGGATCGTGCTGTGTGACAGCGCAACTACGACTTGGAGCGCAATTTCCCCTATTCACTCCCATGTTAAATGGTCGTTCCCTGGGTCGCTCGTACACAGCGAGAAGGAAGGGGCGTAGACATCGCAGTTGCATTACCTGCCGATATCTCCCTGTGTGAAAGCTCCTATGCAATCTTGGACAAGTGCCAAAAAAGTGTGCGCTCCCGTGCCGTTGTATACAATATCGTAACGATATTGCAACGTGTAAAGCGGCCTTTAGTTTCCAGGTAGTATATGTTTAGTTTTTAGCTTGTGGTTTATTCAGTAAAGGACCTTTGCTTCCAATAATTGGATATTTAACCCCTTCACCCCCGAGCCCATTTTTGCTTATTTTAGCCTTAATGCCCGAGCCATTTTTTGCAATTCTGACCAGTGTCCCTTTATGAGGTTATAACTCTGGAACGCTTCAACCGATCCTAGCGATTCTGAGATTGTTTTTTCGTGACATATTGGGCTTCATGTTAGTATTAAATTTAGGTCAATAATTTTTGCGTTTATTTGTGAAAAAATCAAAAATATGGCAAAAATTTTGAAAATTTCGAAATTTTCAAATTTTGAATTTTTTTTCTGCTAAACCAGAGAGTTATGTGACACAAAATTGTTGATAAATAATATTTCCCACATGTCTACTTTATATCAGCACAATTTTGGAAAAAAAATTTTTTGGGGGTAGGAAGTTATAAGGGTTCAAATTTCATCAGCAATTTTTCATTTTTCCACCAAAATTTACAAAACCATTTTTTTTAGTGACCACATCACATTTGAAGTCCGTTTGAGGGGTGTACATGACAGAAAACACCCACAAGTTATACCATTCTAAAAACTGCACCCCTCAAGCTACTCAAAACTACATTCAAGAAGATTATTAACCCTTCAGGTGCTTCACAGGAACTAAAGCAAAGTGGAAACAAAAAATGGATATTTAAATTTTTCCAACAAAAATGTTCTTTTAGCCTCAAATCTTTCATTTTCACATGGGCAACAGCATAAAATGGATCCTAAAGTTTGTTGGGCAATTTCTCCTGAGTATATCGATACCTCATATGTGGTCATAAACAACTGTTTGGGCGCACGGCAGGGCTCAGAAGGGAAGGAGCGCAATTTGACTTTTGGAGCTAATTTTCCATTCAAAAAGTGAAATTGCGCTCCTTCCCTTCTGAGCCCTGCCGTGCGCCCAAAGAGTGGTTTATGACCACATATGAGGTATCGATGTACTCAGGAGAAATTGCCCAACAAATTTTAGGATGAACTTTATGCTGTTGGCCATTTGAAAATTTAAAAAATTAGGCTAAAACAAAATTTTTGTGAAAAAAAAAAGTACTTTTTAATTTTTACAGATCAATTTGTGAAGCACCTGGGGGTTCAATATGCCCACTACCCATCTAGATAAGTTCCCTGGGGTGTCTAGTTTCCAAAATGGGGTCACTTGTGGGGGAACTCCAATGTGTAGGCACACAGGGGCTCTCCAAACGCAACATGGTATCCGCTAACAATTTGAATGGAAAATCAGGTCAACTTGTTAGCGGACACATGTCACGTTTGGAGAGCCCCTGTGTGCCTACACATTGGAGCTCCCCCACAAGTGACCCCATTTTGGAAACTAGACACCCCAGGGAACTTATCCTGATGGGTTGTGAGCATATTGAACCCCCAGGTGCTTCACAAATTAATCCGTAAAAACGAAAAAGTACTTTTTTTCCACTTTTTTTTTTTTTTTTCCCATTTATTTGTGAAGCTCCTGGGGGTTCAATATGCCCACTACCCCTCTAGATAAGTTCCCTGGGGTGTCTAGTTTCCAAAATGGGGTCACTTGTGGGGGAACTCCAATGTGTAGGCACACAGGGGCTCTCCAAACGCAACATGGTATCCGCTAACAATTTGAATGGAAAATCAGGTCAACTTGTTAGCGGACACATGTCACGTTTGGAGAGCCCCTGTGTGCCTACACATTGGAGCTCCCCCACAAGTGACCCCATTTTGGAAACTAGACACCCCAGGGAACTTATCCTGATGGGTTGTGAGCATATTGAACCCCCAGGTGCTTCACAAATTAATCCGTAAAAACGAAAAAGTACTTTTTTTCCACTTTTTTTTTTTTTTTCCCATTTATTTGTGAAGCACCTGGGGGTTCAATATGCCCACTACCCCTCTAGATAAGTTCCCTGGGGTGTCTAGTTTCCAAAATGGGGTCACTTGTGGGGGAACTCCAATGTGTAGGCACACAGGGGCTCTCCAAACGCAACATGGTGTCCGCTAACAATTTGAATGGAAAATCAGGTCAACTTGTTAGCGGACACATGTCACGTTTGGAGAGCCCCTGTGTGCCTACACATTGGAGCTCCCCCACAAGTGACCCCATTTTGGAAACTAGACACCCAAGGGAACTTATCCTGATGGGTTGTGAGCATATTGAACCCCCAGGTGCTTCACAAATTAATCCGTAAAAACGAAAAAGTACTTTTTTTCCACTTTTTTTTTTTTTTTCCCATTTATTCGTGAAGCACCTGGGGGTTCAATATGCCCACTACCCATCTAGATAAGTTCCCTGGGGTGTCTAGTTTCCAAAATGGGGTCACTTGTGGGGGAACTCCAATGTGTAGGCACACAGGGGCTCTCCAAACGCAACATGGTGTCCGCTAACAATTTGAATGGAAAATCAGGTCAACTTGTTAGCGGACACATGTCACGTTTGGAGAGCCCCTGTGTGCCTACACATTGGAGCTCCCCCACAAGTGACCCCATTTTGGAAACTAGACACCCCAGGGAACTTATCCTGATGGGTTGTGAGCATATTGAACCCCCAGGTGCTTCACAAATTAATCCGTAAAAACGAAAAAGTACTTTTTTTCCACTTTTTTTTTTTTTTCCCATTTATTTGTGAAGCACCTGGGGTTCAATATGCCCACTACCCCTCTAGATAAGTTCCCTGGGGTGTCTAGTTTCCAAAATGGAGTCACTTGTGGGGGAGCTCCAATGTTAAGGCACACAGGGGCTCTCCAAACGCGACATGGTGTCCGCTAACAATTCCAATTGTTAGCAAACACCAGGTTGCGTATGGAGAGCCCCTGTTTGCCTACACATTGGAGTTCCCCCACAAGTGACCCCATACACATATAATCATATATAATCACACATATAATATAATTACACATATAATTACACAACTGTACCCAGCCTTTCAGAAGGACAGGTCACCGTGAGGCGAGGCCTGGCCTTTCTGCAGGAAGGGATTTGTTCTAGCACCGGAATAAGACCCCCAAAGCCATGGTAAAGACTAAGGGGGCACTTATCGTAGTGCATGTCAGGTTGGTGTGTTGTAGTGTACATCAGGGTGTGTGTCAGGTTGGTGTGTTGTAGTGTACATCAGGGTGTGTATGTCAGGTTGGTGTGTTGTAGTGTACATCAGGATGTGTGTGTGTTTGTGTATGATGTTGTGGGTGCATGTCAGTCTGGGGTCGTGTGATAGATTTCGAAACATCCAAAGATACACAAACCTGGTTTGTCAGGGCACGTTTTACATTGGGTTTGGACGGTCGTTCTGTTCCCCCTTTGATGGCAGACCCGGCACCTTTTTCTTGGCCCCTTCTCTGCAAAATGTTGCCCTGGTACCACGCGGGAATATCGAGTTCCAGGAGTGCTGGGGCCCCCTTCATCTTCTACTCTTCGTCTTCCTCTTTCTTCTCTTGGTCTTCGTTCTCGTCCTCCTTCTTCTCTTGGTCTTCGTTCTCCTCCATTCAACAGGGCCTTGATCACCTTCACCTGGAACTCAAGAAAGGTGTTAGTGGTGTGACCTGCACATCGTGACAGCAAGTATGCATTATACATTGCCATTTGGACAATGTACACGGCCAGTTTTTTGTACCACTTCCTCGTTTTCCGCGTGGCCCTGTAGGGCTTGAGGACTTGATCAGAACGATCAACTCCTCCCATGTTCTTATTGTACCCCAGGACACATTCCGGTTTGTGGACCTGTCCTGGGGTACCTCTGGTGGTGGTGGCCCTGGTGCCGGGACCATGGATCGTGGTCAAGATAAAGACATCCCTTCGGTCTTTGAACTTGACCAGTACCATGTTGCCGCTACATTGAGCTCGGCTCTCACCTGTTGGGAGAGACTGCTCAATTAGCGGCATAGGGAGATCCCTCTTGTTTCTGCGCACAGTACCGCAAGCGGCGGTAGTTCTGGCAGAGAGGGATCTGAAGAGCGGGACACTTGTATAAAAGTTATCAACGTATAGATGATAACCTTTATCAAGTAGTGGGTGGATCAAATCCCACACTATTTTCCCGCATACCCCCAGAGCAGGGGGACACTCTGGGGGCTCGATCCTCGAATCCTTCCCCTCATACACTCTAAAGTTGTGAGTGTACCCTGAGGTACTCTCACAAAGCTTGTAGAGCTTTATCCCATACCTGGCCCTCTTGCTGGGAATGTATTGGCGGAAACTAAGCCTACCTTTGTAAAGGACGAGGGATTCGTCCACACAAATTTCCCGTTTGGGAACGTACACTTCAGCAAACTTGCTGCTGAAGTGGTCGATGACCGGTCGAATTTTGAACAATCTGTCAAAATTCGGTCATTACGGGGAAGGCTGTCAGTGTTGTCCCTAAAGTGGAGAAATTTATGGATGGCGTCGAATCTGTTTCGGGCCATCACTTCGCCGTACACTGGAGTTAGAAAAAACTTATCTGTACTCCAGCATTGGCGCATTTCTGGTCTGTTCACAATCCCCATATGAAGTATCAAACCCCAGTATTTCATAATTTCTCCAGAGTCCACAGGAGTCCAAGAAGAAAAGATGGAATCTGGGTTTTGGACCAGAAACTGTTGGGCGTACAGGTTCGTCTGCTCCACCATGAGCCTCACAAAGTCCTCAAACAGGATTCCTGATTGGGGAATAAAATCAGGAATCTGTGGAGTGTACCGATCAGGGACGGGGATCCACACAGGGGCCCTGGTGCTAGGTTGGGCATGCCTAGCACCAGGTGGAGGGTTACTCACTGACGGCTGTGGGTCTTCCTCCGACTCCTCTTCTCCAGGCTCAGACTCCTCTTCCTCGGACTCCTCTTCCTCTTCCTCTGGCTCCGGACGATCTCTTGTCCTCCGCCGTCTTCGTGGTGGTGGCGAGTCGGTGTCACTGCTGCAGATTTCACTGTCGGAGGAAGAATGTGAGGAATAGTGGAACGTGGGGTCCACTTCCTCACTGTCAGCATCGGAGGCAAGTATAGCATATGCCTCCTCAGCCGAGTACACCCTTTGTGACGTTGATGAGCGGGACGGGCGGGACAGGCGTGACATGTTGTATGTGCTGTGTGCGTGTGTAAAAAAAAAAAAAAAGTAAACTTTTTATTAGTGTGCGTGTATGTGAACGTTAACTGGTGTAACTTTCGGGACGACGGTCAGTCAGGGGCGGCGGACGACGACAGTCAGTCAGGGGCGGCGGATGACGACAGTCAGTCAGAAGCGGCGGACGACGACAGTCAGTCAGGGGCGGCGGACGACGACAGTCAGTCAGGGGCGGCGGACGACGACAGTCAGTCAGGGGCGGCGGACGACGACGGTCAGTCAGGGGCGGCGGACGACGACGGTCTGTCAGGGGCGGCGGACGACGACAGTCAGGGGCGGCGGACGACGACGGTCAGTCAGGGGCGGCGGACGACGACGACAGTCAGGGGCGGCGGACGACGGTCAGTCAGGGGCGGCGGACGACGACGGTCTGTCAGGGGCGGCGGACGACGACGACAGTCAGGGGCGGCGGACGACGGTCAGTCAGGGGCGGCGGACGACGACGGTCAGTCAGGGGCGGCGGACGACGACGGTCAGTCAGGGGCGGCGGACGACGACGACAGTCAGGGGCGGCGGACGACGGTCAGTCAGGGGCGGCGGACGACGACGGTCAGTCAGGGGCGGCGGACGACGACAGTCAGTCAGGGGCGGCGGACGACGACACTCAGTCAGGGGCGGCGGACGACGACACTCAGTCAGGGGCGGCGGACGACGACAGTCAGTCAGGGGCGGCGGATGACGACAGTCAGTCAGGGGCGGCGGACGACGACGGTCAGTCAGGGGCGGCGGACGACGACGGTCTGTCAGGGGCGGCGGACGACGACAGTCAGGGGCGGCGGACGACGACGGTCAGTCAGGGGCGGCGGACGACGACGACAGTCAGGGGCGGCGGACGACAGTCAGTCAGGGGCGGCGGACGACGACAGTCAGTCAGGGGCGGCGGACGACGACAGTCAGTCAGGGGCGGCGGACGACGACGGTCAGTCAGGGGCGGCGGACGACGACGGTCTGTCAGGGGCGGCGGACGACGACAGTCAGGGGCGGCGGACGACGACGGTCAGTCAGGGGCGGCGGACGACGACGACAGTCAGGGGCGGCGGACGACGGTCAGTCAGGGGCGGCGGACGACGACGGTCAGTCAGGGGCGGCGGACGACGACGGTCAGTCAGGGGCGGCGGACGACGACGGTCAGTCAGGGGCGGCAGACGACGACAGTCAGTCAGGGGCGGCGGACGACGACACTCAGTCAGGGGCGGCGGACGACGACAGTCAGTCAGGGGCGCGGACGACGACAGTCAGTCAGGGGCGGCGGACGACGACAGTCAGTCAGGGGCGGCGGACGACGACAGTCAGTCAGGGGCGGCGGACGACGACGGTCAGTCAGGGGCGGCGGACGACGACGGTCAGGGGGTCACTCGGGCCAGGCAGCGGTCGGTCAGGGGGTCACTCGGGCCAGGCAGCGGTCGGTCAGGGGGTCACTCGGGCCAGGCAGCGGTCGGTCAGGGGGTCACTCGGGCCAGGCAGCGGTCGGTCAGGGGGTCACTTGGGCCAGGCAGCGGTCGGTCAGGGGGTCACTCGGGCCAGGCAGCGGTCGGTCAGGGGGTCACTCGGGCCAGGCAGCGGTCGGTCAGGGGGTCACTCGGGCCAGGCAGCGGTCGGTCAGGGGGTCACTCGGGCCAGGCAGCGGTCGGTCAGGGGGTCACTCGGGCCAGGCAGCGGTCGGTCAGGGGGTCACTTGGGCCAGGCAGCGGTCGGTCAGGGGGTCAACACCGAGCAGACCGGACCGGTGAGAACGAGCTCTGGGGAGGGGGGAGAGAGCAAACTCAGGGGAGGGGGGAGAGAGAGCAAACTCAGGGGAGGGGGGGAGAGCAAACTCAGGGAAGGGGGGGGGGGAGAAGACAAAAGGGGAGGGGGGGGGAGAGAGGACAATGGGGAAGGGGGAGAGGACACCAGGGGAGGAGGAGAGGGAGCGGATCACAGCAGCGGGGTACTTACAATCAACAGCAGCAGCGGCGGTGGCAGCAGCGGCGGCGGCGATCGGCGGTGGCAGCAGCGGCGGCGGCGATCGGCGGCGATCGGCGGCGGGGGGGGC
The DNA here is from genome assembly GCA_033576535.1 of Allobates femoralis. NCBI lineage: Eukaryota > Metazoa > Chordata > Amphibia > Anura > Aromobatidae > Allobates > Allobates femoralis. Next base: position 478,827,698 of record JARQOC010000002.1, on the reverse strand, counting down.
TCACACACACGTGGGCACGGTCGGTGGCAGCGGAGGGCTGCAGGGGTGCACGCTCATCAGCGTCCACCGACAGAGTGGAGCTGATGAGCTCGGTGGCCATATTGTGAACATCCCCCTGCACATCTGATTGGAGGGCTTGCATCACATGGATGCTAGCCCCCAATCAGATCGGGGGGGGGGCACACACACCTCACAGTGCCCCAGCCAATGCCTGATGCTTTGAGCATCAGGCTATGGCCATAATGAAAACATTACACCAATTTCTATTGGTGTAATGTTTCAATCATCACTATTGACTAGTTGTCACTTAACTAGCCAATCGGAGGGCTCCTAGCCACGGGGGGGGGAAATCCCCTCCCGTGGGGTCATCTAGAGGTTGTCCCCTATCTGCGGCTCTATTAACCCTTTCGTGAACCCGGTTAATAGAGCCGCAGCAAGGGGGAAACCGCGATGACGCAGCGTATGCGCCATCGGGCGGGAACGGTGATGTTTCCATGGCGCATACGCTGCGCGCCCGGGCGGGAAGGGGTTAATTAATGATGTGCACATGACTATAATTATTTGATATGGATCATGAATTTTGTATATGATTCTTCCTAATTATATATTTAATAAGATAATGAACTCACTAACATGAATGTAAATTTGCTAAAAATTAAAAAAAAACAAAATGTATAAATGTGGGGGAGGGGAATTATCTCAATCCCACAGTTACTTCCATGACATTCCTTTACTCTATAATCCATGACTAAACCAGTACATGAAAAGGATTTCTTGCTGCATGGGTATTTAGAAGTGGGGTCTATTTCTTCCTAATTTTCCACTTTCACCCTACGTGCAATGTGAAAATAATGTTGTGAACAGCTGTTTCCAACTGAGTAAAAAATAAAATGTGCATAAATTGTTAAAAAGGAAAAAATGTCTACCATTAAGACACTTGGAGAAAAGGCAGAGTACATTTATTAGAAGCATACACAGCTCCGAGCTTCTTTCATGTAACATGTTTCACTTACTGATAGCGAAAAGAGGTTGGACTGAATCTCAGTGGATCAATTAACAGAGGGACCTGTCCTTCAACAGAACAAGATCTATTTCATCATTTGCATATCACTGAAAAATATTACAAAGCTGAGATAAATACAGGTCCGATAATAACTCACTGCAGACTTGGCTCCATTCCTAGATTTCCTTGGCTGTTTGTCCTAATAAAGTGTCTCCATGGCACTTATAGCACGGAAGGTTATTAGTACCTGTCAATCACAGGAAAAGTGGAAGCTGAGGAAAGCGGAAAGGAAGAAAAAAGTGATGCTAAACCTCTCCTTTAATTCACGCTGAGCGAGCGGCAAGCACACATACACAAAGAACAGGCCTGATAACTGTGCTTAAACAGTGTCAGAGCTAATTTATCATTACCTGTAACTGTATTAACAAAAGCATAGAACAAATGGAATCTGCCCACAATTGCTCCAGCAGTTCAATCAGATACAGTCATGTTACTTCTATCAAGTGGATACTCAGAACCTGTGCAGCTATTAATTAATATGTTAAAAGTCTCTAATTTACTGTTATGTTTTCTTAATTAACATATCTCTACAACTGGAGCACATCTCTCTGTATGCTTATTTTTATAGAGAATACAGTCCATAGAGTGATAATTGATATCCTTGTCTCCAGACAATAGTTTATTAAATGAAATGACAATTATAACCAATTAAAATTCACTTTACATACTGTTTCACCTATTTTGCATGTATTATGCATAAAGGCAGGGAGAGTGTTTGGCTTCCAGCTCAGGATCATTGTGCTTGTCTGTGCAGGTGATGGACAGTCTTTTTTTTTTTTTTGCTCAATCTGGATCTTTGCTACATAATGCGGTAAAATATGTTAATCCATCAAATCATAAAAATAATCACAAACTATTCTTGAATCCAAAATTATCTTAAAGGCACTGGATTGGATAAGCAGCAGCAATATTTAGGATCAACTTTATATGTTGATGGAGCTCTATAGAAAATTTGTTATAAAGGACAGCATCCAGTAAGTTGAATTTAAAGTAGTCAAAATTTACTAATGCGGCACTTTGCCAGACCTGAATATGTCATGTATTGAGGAATTTAGAGTATTCCCTTCAAAGAAACAGAGAAAATACACGTGTTCTCATAACCTATAGGAAAAAAGGGTTGGCAGTAAAACATCTGATGGACAACGTAAGAAACTGAGGAAAAAATTGTACGTACTTGAAAAATATTTTTCAAAAATACAAATATCTCATAAATAGGAAGACACAATATCCCACATATACCAATGTTGGTTACCTGTGTGTCAGTTATGTCATACATTTCATAAGCATAGGTAAGACCCGTTTCACATCAGCGCTTATGCTGATTTGCGGCAGATCCGGCAGATTTACCGCATCTGCCGCGTCTGTCACGTGATGGCTGCACTTGCGGCACACTTACGGCAAGCCACATTCACTATCTATGGGACTTGCGGTAGGTGGGGCAAATGCAGTTTTTGCTGCAATCCGGCACTTGCAGCAGTTGCGGCAGGTCATAAAAACACTACTAGTTGCGATTTTTTGACCTACCGCAACTGTACAAGCGCTGGATTGCGGCAAAAACCACATTTGCCAAACCCACAAGTCCCAAAGAGAATGAATAGGGCTTACCGCAAGTGTGCCACAAGTGCAGCTGTTACACGGCAGAAGCGGCAGATACAGTAAATCTTCCGGATCTGCTGCAAATCAGCAAAAACGCTGATGTGAGAAGAGCCTAAGGATGGTTTTTCAATTTATCCAGGACCATCAGTATTTTTTTTGTGCCTTAACTGATGACAACTGATGTCAGAACACCATTAGTTGTCATCATGGTTTTTCACATGATCTACTGGTGAGCAGGATAGAATAATGCAACATGTAGTGTTATCTGATCTCACTCAGGGTCCAGCACAACAACTGATGAGTGTAAAGGTACCATCACATGCTACGATGTAGTGAACGATATCGTTAACGATGTCACGTGACCGCTGTCGTTTCGACATCGTTAGTGCGTTGTCACACGCATGGATATCGTTAACGATCTTAAATTTGGCAACGCACCAGCTACTTCACGAACAACTTAGTGTACGATTTTACAAAGCGGCTGGAATAGGAGAATTGTGAACGACATCGTTCAAAAAGGTGTCACACTGATCGATGTTGCTTGTTCACAGAACGTTTATTGGACGACGAACAATAGATTCGAGGTCAGGATTTCAAATTTTTGATGAACGATCCAACGATTTATCATTTCAAGATCTTATGTTTACACACAATGATGCACAAACGACATCATTCGAACAATCAAAAAAGCGTGATGTTTCAAAGATATCGTTAACAATATCGTAGCGTGTGAAGTAGCCTTTAGGCTACATTCAGATTGTGCATTTTTTTATCTGTTTTTTGCAGTGCACTTCAGATAGCAAAGTCTATGGGTTTTCATTTTTGCCATTTAGACTGAGCTCTTTTATAGTGATCCGTTTTTTCATCCGTTTGATTTGAGAAGAAATGTCATAGTCCTCTATCAGTTTAAGGCTACATTCAGACAGTGCATTTAGGAGAGCTCTGTTTTGAAAAAGGACATGTCAATTTCTGTAGCATTTTTGTCATGCATTTTTCCCATAGGAGCCTTTCAAAATGGGGAAAAAAACGCAGCAGTCAAAAATGGATCAAAAAATGCATCCAAAAACGGATCCATTTTTTTGGGTGCTTTTTTGGACAGCTCATGTTTTGCAGCTAAAAACGCAGCAGAACAGAAGAGAAAAAAATGCACAGTCTGAATGTAGGCTTAATGAGGACTATGGAATCTCTTCTCACATCAATGCCACGCAAGTAGGTAGGAAACTGCAACAGCTCAATAGGTACAGTGTTAGCCAAAAGTATTGGCACCCCTGCAATTCTGTCAGATAATACTCAGTTTCTTCCTGAAAATGATTGCAATCACAAATTCTTTGGTATTATTATCTTAATTTAATTTGTCTTCAATGAAAAAAACACAAACGAGAATGAAGCAAAAAGCTAAACATTGATCATTTCACACAAAACTCCAAAAATGGGCTAGACAAAAGTATTGGCACCCTCAGCCTAATACTTGGTTGCACAACCTTTAGCCAAAATAATTGCGATCAACCTCTTCCAGTAACCATCAATGAGTTTCTTACAATGCTCTGCTGAAATTTTAGACCATTCTTTTTGGCAAACTGCTCCAGGTCCCTGATAGTTGAAGGGTGCCTTCTCCAAACTGCCATTTTTAGATCTCTCCACAGATGTTCTATGGGATTCAGATCTGGACTCATTGCTGGCCACCTTAGAAGTCTCCAGTGCTTACTCTCATACCATTTTCTAGTGCTTTTTGAAGTGTGTTTTGGGTCATTGTCCTGCTGGAAGACCCATGACCTCTGAGGGAGACCCAGATTTCACGCACTGGGCCCTACATTATGCTGCAAAATTTGTCGGTAGTCTTCAGACTTCATAATGCCATGCACACGGTCAAGCAGTCCAGTGCCAGAGGCAGCAAAGCAACCCCAAAACATCAGGGAACCTCTGCCATGTTTGATTGTAGGGACTGTGTTCTTTTGTTTGAATGCCTCTTTTTTTCTCCTGTAAACTCTATGTTGATGCCTTTGCCCAAACAGAGAGAACATTCTTCAAAAAATTTTTGGGCAATCTCAGGTACGTTTTGGCAAACTCCAGCCTGGCTTTTTTATGTCTCGGGGTAAGAAGTGGGGTCTTCCTGGGTCTCCTACCATACAGTCCCTATTCATTCAGACGCCGACAGATAGTATGGGTTGACACTGTTGTACCATCGGACTGCAGTGCAGCTTGAACTTGTTTGGATGTTAGTCGAGGTTCTTTATCCACCATCCGCACAATCTTACGTTGAAATCTCTTGTTAATTTTTCTTTTCCGTCCACATCTAGGGAGGTTAGCCACAGTGCCATGGGCTTTAAACTTCTTGATGACACTGCGCACGGTAGACACAGGAACATTCAGGTCTTTGGAGATGGATTTGTAGGCTTGAGATTGCTCATGCTTCCTCACAATTTGGTTTCTCAAGTCCTCAGACAGTTCTTTGGTCTTCTTTCTTTTCTCCATGCTCAATGTGGTACACACAAGGACACAGGACAGAGGTTGAGTCAACTTTAATCCATGTCAACTGGCTGCAAGTGTGATTTAGTTATTGCCAACACCTGTTAGGTGCCACGGGTAAGTTACAGGTGCTGTTATTTCACAAATTAGAGAAGCATCACATGATTTTTCTAAGGGTGTCAATACTTTTGTCCACCCCCTTTTTTATGTTTAGTGTGTAATTATATCCAATTTGGCTTTAGGACAATTCTTTTTGTGTTTTTTCATTGAAGACAAATTAAATGAAGATAATAATACCAAAGAATTTGTAATTGCAATCATTTTCAGGAAGAAACTGAATATTATCTGACAAAATGGCAGGGGTGTCAATACTTTTGGCCAACACTGTATTTGGAAACAAGGCTTCAAGAAGGCCTGTTTTTTGTTACTGAATTTGCAAGTAGTACATTTAGGACAAATATTTGTTTAAGTCAGCGACCACTGAGCCAGTGTAATGGCGGCCAACTGTCATGGAGGTCTTAGCAATTGGCAGGCCATCCGCAACAGAATAATGAGTTAAAGTTAACTTTAAAGTTGTAGATGGGGATGCAGAATCAGCCGTTCTTAATAAATAATGTCCAGATTTCAGGTGCAACACAATAAGACTCACGTTTAGTGAGCAGTTTATGATGGTGGTGATATTACAAATTTACACATCGTAGCCTCTGATGGTGTGATGAACTCACCTCTCTTTCCAGTAATGCGTGGTAGCCTTACTCACTTCTGCTGGTTATGATACCAAACTACGCCCTTAAATATCTTTTCTCCACCTAGATCTTGGCTTCTTCGGTACCTCAGGCTTACAAGAAAGTAATTCAGCTTTCTTTCCTTTGCTGACAACTCAGGATCTCCTCAAGCAGCAATCCACACACCCTCACCTCTTCAGTGCCGTTCCTAAATTGTTGTTGTCTTACAGTTGGATACTACTAGGACTACACATGACACTATGCCCCATCTGGCTTCACAGATCCTGCTTTGTACTGACAGTGACCACAGCAAAGGCCCTGGTTTGCCTCCTTTCTCTCCAGCACCACTGAATCTAATGAGTGCACTGTTCCTGGGCTCAGGAGTTCTTCTATAGAGCTGCTAACCACCATAGTTTACATTAGCCCTTTGCATTGATCATATATGCGTGTATTAAAATGGCTAAAGACTAGAGCTGATTTCTCACATCACCAGAATTTACAGATATTTTTTGTGCCACATATACAACCCCTGGCAAAAGTTATGGAATCTCCTGGCTCAGAGGATGTCCATTCACTTGTTTAATTTTGTAGAAAAAAAGAAGATCATAGACATGGCACAAAACTAAAATAATTTCAAATGGCAACTCTGTGCCTTGAAGAAACACTAAAAGAAATCTTGAAAAAAAAATGTGCTGGCCAGTAACAGTTACTTTTGTAGACCAAGAAGGGGGAAAAATTATGAAATCACTCAATTCTGAGGAGAAAATTACAGAATCACCCTGTAAATTTTCATTCCCAAAACTAACACCTGCATCAAATAAGATCTGCTCGTTAGTCTGCATCTAAAAAAGAGTGATCACACCTTTGGGAGCTGTTGCACCAAGTGGACTGATATGAATCATGGCTCCAACATGAGAGATGTCAATTGAAACAAAGGAGAGGATTATCAAACTCTTAATATAGGGTAAATCAACACTCAATGTTGCAAAAGATGTTGGTTGTTCACAGTCAGCTGTGTCTAAAATCTGATCCAAATACAAACAACATGGGAATGTTGTTAAAGGGAAACATACTGGTAGACCAAGGAAAACATCAAAGCGTCAAGACCGGAAACTTAAAGCAATATGCCTTCAAAACAGGAAATGCACAAAAAAACAAATGAGGAACGAATAGGAGGAAACTGGAGTCAATGTCTGTGACCAAACTGTAAGAAACTGACTAAAGGAAATGGGATTTACATACAGAAAAGCTAAACAAAAGCCATCCAATGAGATTTATAAACATAACTGCCTGAAGAGAACACGCAAATTTCCACAGTCATTGATAATATGGGGCTGCATGTCGGGTAAAGGCACTGGGGAGATGGCTGTCATTACATCTTCAATAGATGCCCAAGCTTACATTGATATTTTGGACACTTATCTTATCCCATCAATTGAAAGGATGTTTGGAGATGATGAAATCATTTATCTAGATGATAATGCATCCTGCCATAGAGCAAAAACTGTGAAAACATTTCTTGAAAGAGGACACATAACGTCAATGTTATTATGGCCTGTAAATAGTCCGGATCTCAATCCAATTGAAAATCTTTAGTGAAAGTTGAAAAAATGGTCCATGACAAGGATCCAACCTGCAAAGCTGATCTGGCAACAGCAATCAGAGAAAGTTGGAGCCAGATTGATGATGCATACTGTTTGTCACTCATTAAGTCCATGCTTCAGAGACTGCAAGCTGTTAAAAAAGCCAGAGGTGGTGTAACAAAATACTAGTAATGTATTTGAGTGTTGTTTTGTTTGTTTGTTTCTCATGATTCCATAATTTTTTCCCCAGAATTGAGTGATTCCATAATTGTTCCCCCTACTTGGTCTACAAAAGTAACCGTTACTGGCTAGCACATTTCTTTTCAAGATTTCTTTTAGTTTTTCTTCAAGGCAGAGAGTTGCCATTTGAAATGACTTTAGTTTTGTGCCATGTCTGTGATCTGCTTTTTTTCTACACAATTAAACAACAGAATGAACATCCTCCGAGACAGGTGATTCCATAATTTTTGCCAATTTTTTGTACATATATCAATTCCTTACTAGACCAGTAGTGGTGCATGTGACACAGATTGCAATAATTTTTAGACATTTCTAAACAGCTCCATATGGATTTTCCTAGTGATAAGTATTACATTTCACAAAAATTCTGTATATTAAGTATGTATTTGTACAGATCCAATTGTAAATAGGTTGGTATGTGTTTCCCTTTCAAGTCTAAAATGTTCTCCAAATTCACCAAGGAATTTCCTAACTCTCAAATCAATTTTTTTAATGCCAAGTAGTACAAATGCAACCAGTGAACTAAGTGCATGTTTTCCAGAGTTTCCTGTACTTTACCTTAGGGAATAAGGCACTGCGATGCTGGCAAAAAAATGAACCAGGTTTTGTGTGATGATGTTAAAGTATTAGTTTTGCAACAAAATCAGAAATATAAAGAAAAATTTGCTGATGCCATTTTCAATCTGTATTACATAGGAATATTGGCATTTTTAAGAGGAGTAAAGACATGTTTGTCAGTAGGTAATTAATCACTTGCATGTTCACAGAAAAAATGCTTACATTTTAATACTAGCATATGTCAAAATATATCAGATCAGGTAGACAACTACCTACAACAAGATGGCAATAAGTGAATATAAAGTCATCTCATCTCCTCAGAATTAGTCATTAATCAACAAGGAATCTTTTGACATTGCTTATTTTGACCTTTGGTTAAAGAACATTGATGACCTTTTGTAATCTCATCCTAATTCTTTTACTCTTACTTTTCCTAACCCTCGCCCATCTATTTATTGCCCACCCTTTTTGTGTTTTCTGTGTTAGGGTAGCATCTTGTCTATCTATTGTAGACAGATATTGGACATTTGTTTATTGTGTTTTCATGCATCCTTTCTTTAAAGTGTATCTGTTGTTTCAGACAACTTTTCAGAATCAATTTTAATACATGAAAAATAAGGCTAGGGTCAGATTTGCAAGGGTAATTGCAGTTACCGCAATTGCCTTCACACACATTTTTTACACAAAATGTGTCCTGCAAACCGCAATGCGGTAACCAGAATGCTCAGGATGTGTAATCCGGAGCCATCCGGTTACCGCCTGCTGCAGAGATGAACAAAGGGTTAAAATTAATAATCCATGTGGGCAACATGTCTCTAGGGGGTGGCCACCCTCCCTAGAGACATGCTGTCCACACAGGTGGGAATGTGAGGGGTTAATATGTGTCATTATAGTATAGCCGGCTATTGTTGGCATTTACAATTTTATGAATGAAGCCAGCGGCTCCTCACTGTGTATGAAATACAGTACGTAATGTACGTACTGTATCTGCTGCTATCCATGGTCCTGAAAACTGTAACATTCGGTCTATGGTGGTGCGCTGCACACCACAGCTCACCACAGGTAAACCCTATGTGCACCTTATTTTTCCTTGCAAATTAAAATTTTGGTTTAATGAAAAGGTCTTGTCATTGTTATTTTCTTAAAGATCTTTAGACTGGCTGCAGAATCAAACTGTACATGCGCCGCCCGCTACAATGATGATGATAGAGGTGCAGAATTTCAATAGCAAAACATAGGCCAGGCAGAGGAGCAGGGAGGGAAAAGATGAACCTGCCCCCAAGTCCCACCCCAATGCACAGAAGACATAATTAAATTAAAACATTAGATGATAATTATTCAAAAATCACTGCAGTGATTCTTTCACTGCAGTCATTAATTTAGTCAGAATCACAGGACCATTATGGCCTTGCCTTTAGTTATAGTATTAATTCTGCTGACAGGTTCTTTTTAATGTTTTACTACATATGATTTACAGGAGCATCGCATTCTGGCTTCCTGACTTTGATGTGGACTTGTAATCTGAGCCCCCATTTTTGCTTGCAGATGATGGCTGTGATGTTTGGACATCACATGCTTCTAACAGCGGATAGTAGAGCACAGATTTGCCTGCTGCTGTTATCCTGTTAAATTCTGCTATCAATATGTGACAGCAGCATTTAAAATGCACCGCCAAGGAAGCTCTTCTCTAACCTCCCATTGGCATTTCAACAGCGCAATTGCGGGATGCAGATGAGTTGCCGTGAAAGCCAGGGCTCTTCTCAAAACATCAAGTATGCCCTTTGGAGGTGCTCAGAAGTAAAAAATATATCAATAATTAATTTTGTGTGCCAGAGTTCTATTGATTATCGATATATATATATTATATATATATCATATATATATATATATGTATATATATATATATATATATATATATATACTGTATATATATATATAGTTTTTCTGTATAAGCCAGTCTGAGTTGGTATTCATCAGAGACTGTGTTTTTTTACTGTATACAGCAATATTGTGGCATTGCTGTATAATACCACAACCATTAGGATAATCGTAGGTTCAAGTACGTGCAAATATAGTGCAAAGACAAAAAAAGTTTAAAACAATATATAAAAGTTCTCAAAACACCCTTCTTTCACCCATTAAAATTTAGAAGTTAAAAAAATTACATATATTTAATATTGTTGCATTCATAAATGTCTGATCTATCAAAATGTAATTAGATTAATCCAATCGATTAATCGAATCAAAGATGCAAAATAAATTTTTCAGTAATTCAATACATAAAGTGAAACACATATATTATATAGGGTCATTACACACAGAGTGATCTATTTCAAGTGTTTATTTATACAAATGGTCCTTATCTCAGAAAATTAAAGTAGGGAGGATGAAAGGTTATAAACTGCACTGCCATATTCCACGAAACATCAAAGGGTTAATATAATATTGATTTATTATCAACGCATTTCAGGACTCCTGAAACACCTGAACATGGAAATATGATATTGATTTGTCCTGAGGAAGCGACCAGGGAGCCCTGAAACGCTTTGCCTAATAAATCAATATTATATTCTCCCTTTGATGTCTCATGGAATATGGCAGTGTGGTTTTTGACCCTTCATTCTCCCTACTCTATATACAACATGCTGGGGACTGCAGCAGCTGTGATATGCTTTTATGGTGGTTGTGACTCTCACAACCACACAAGGTGAAGCCTCTGATACCTATTTAGGTAATATTTTATCTCTCAGACCCCTCATCCTCTCTACTTTAATTCTCTGAGATAATAACCTTTGGGTTTTCTTTGGCTGTAAGCAGTAATCATCAACATTAACATAAATAAACACATGAAATAGATCACTCAGTAATGTCTATATAATATATGTGTTTCACTTTATGTATTGAACTACTGAAATAAATTAACTTTTTGATGATATTGTAATTTATTGAGATGCACCTGTATTTTGACAAACTTCAAATGTATTCCTGCCTTCTCAGCAAAATGGATGGTGTCATTGAACAGTTTAAACTCATATTGCAAAAAAACAAGCCCTCATATAGCTATGTTGACTGAAAAATAAAAAAGTTATGGTTCTTGGAATAGTTAAAAAAAATGAAAGCGCATAAACAAAAAATTGCCTGGTCTTTAAGGAGTTAAGTAACTTGTGCCAGGTTAGTCTTTGGGTGAGAAATGCTGCTAACCGTAGTTTACGATATATATATATATATATATATATATATAATATATACGTATTTACGTGTATAAGCCGACCCGTGTATAAGCCGACCCCCTACTTTTGCCCCAAAACTGGGAAACCTATTGACTCGTGTATAAGCCGAGGGTGGACCCCAGCACAGGAATACAGCCCAGCAGTGTGGTATAACAGGCCTCCCAGTGTAGTATACAGCAGCCTCCCAGTGGTAGTATCAGCAGCCCTAAAAGTAATATACAGCGCCCTAAATAGGTTATATACAGCAGCCCTAAAGGGTATATACAGCAACCCCAGGGGTGTACACAGCAGCCCAGGGGTTGTACACAGCAGCCCCAGGGGTATATACACAGCAGCCCCAGGGGTATATACACAGCAGCCCCAGGGTATATACACAGCAGCCCCAGGGTATATACACAGCAGCCCAGGGTATACAGAGCAGCCCCAGGGGTATATGCACAGCAGCCCCAGGTATATAACAGCAGCCCCAGGGTATATACACAGCAGCCCAGGGGTAGTACACAGCAGCCCCAGGGGTAGTACACAGCAGCCCCAGGGTATGTACACAGCAGCCCCAGGGGTAAGTACACAGCAGCCCCAGGGGTATATACACAGCCCCAGGGGTATATACACAGCAGCCCCAGGGGTATATACACAGCAGCCCAGGGTATATACACAGCAGCCCCAGGGTAGTATACGCAGCCCCAGCCCCTCACTTTTTGGCGCCCCACTCAGGATGCCCCCCCCCGCACGCAGCGCTGCGCTCATACATTACCAGCCTGTCAGCTGTCATCCTCCGGTGGCGGATCGCGGCTCCGGCTCGGCTTCCAATCTTCTTCTGTGTCTTCCTGCATTGTGACCGGGGCTCATAGCGATGACGTCATCGCGACGCCGGCCGTCATGTGACATGCAGGAAGACACAGAAGAGATGGAAGCCGGAGCGCGGAGCCGCGATCCGCCACCGGAGGATGACAGTGACAGGCTGGTAATGTATGAGCGCAGCGCTGCGTGCGGGGGGGAACATCTGAGGTGGGGGCGCCAAAAAGTGAGGGGGCCTGGGGCTGCTGTATACTACCCTTGAGATTTTTTTTTTTTTCAATATACCGTATATATCGCGTATAAGCCGAGGGGAGACTTTTCAGCCCAATTTTTGGGCTGAAAAACTCGGCTTATACGCGAGTATATACGTATATATGTATATATATATATTATTATATATATATACATATACTAGAAAAAAACTTTGCAGCACTCAGCTACTACCAAGATGTACATATGTGACAAGCTGTATATATATGAGAAAAAATCTAAAACTTACGCTTTTTTTCAAAAACTCAACTTCTTATTCTTTTTTTAAATCTGAAGTTCTTAGTACACACATTGGCCAATGTCTGCTTGCTCATCGACTGCGACAAAGTGACTTCAGGTCCGATGAGTCCTATCGCTGATACCCAAGTCCTCCTTGTCCACCCTACCCCACTACTATGAGAAAAAATTTAAAAACTTACGTACGGACACCATCTAGACCCTAGATCACCTGTAGGCAATGAGGGTGCACATTGCAGTTTTTTTCTAGTATATTGACCCAGCATCCCTGCTGGCACCAGTTCACATTGTCTGTGAGTGCTGTGCAGTTTTTTTCTCTTTTGTATCGTGTGGAGTGGCTGGCTCCATTACTGCAATGTGCACCCTCGTTGCCTACAGGTGATCTAGGGTCTAGATGGTGTCCGCCCACTAGTGGGGTAGGGTGGACAAGGATGATAGGGATATCAGCATTAGGACTCATCGGACCTGAAGTCACTTTGTCGCAGTCGATGAGCAAACAGACATTGGCCAATGTGTGTACTAAGAACTTCAGAAATAAAAAAAAGAATAAGAATTTTGAGTTTTTTGAAAAAAACGTAAGTTTTTAAATTTTTTCTCATATATATAGCTTGTCAGCATATGTACATCACTGGTAGTAGCTGGTGCTGCAAGGTTTTTTTCTAGTATATTGACCCAGCGTCCCTGCTGGCACCAGTTCACATTGTCTGTGAGTGCTGTGCAGTTTTTTTTTCTCTCCTATATATATATACATATATATTTATTATATATTGTATTATTTTGTACATATTGTACATTTTCTAAATTATTCATCTGTATTTTTACAACATGATACAGCATGCACCAGTTGCACTTTGGGAATATATTGTTTGTTCTTTTTTATATACTTGTTTCTTTACTTGAAGGCATTTTCTTCAATTGATTAGCAGTGATGAATCGACCCACCGCAAATAGATTTCAAGTGGAATTATCAGAAATTCAATAGTCCCAGCAAATTCAGCCCATTGGTTGTTTTGTTTTCTCATCTTTAAAAATAAGTCTACACATTTTAAGTTTTGCATACCTGTTTTACTAGTCAACTTCAGCAACTGTAAATAAATGATCCACCAATATTGCGTGCTTTTGATGCCTATTTATGTAGTTATATTGAGAATAAATTAAACACTGGTGGACTCAAGTTACTCATTAAGCAACCTGTGGAATCAGTTGTTTTCTCAGCAATTAATTTAGAGTTGTCAGACTACAGGGAGTTGAAGACAAATGTATATATATATATATATATATATATATATGGAGAGAGAGAGAGAGAGAGAGAGGGAGATATATATATATATATATATATATATATATAATATATAATATATATATATATACAATTCATATAGATCAGTAAAAAACCTTAGGCAGCACTCTAAAATAGCAGACCTTTATTGGTCAGTGACTGGGCAATGTTTCAATCCTCAGTAGATCTTTGTCAAGCCTTTTTACTGGTATGTACCTGGCATTTGGGAAGCTATCAAGGTAGGCTTTGCACCAGGCACTGTTTAAATGTGCTGCTCTTATTTTTATATAGATATACAATTATATAAATATACATATATATATTTATATATATACAAAAAGAGACATGGAGCAACATAAGAGACACAAAAATATTAGAGTGCAAGCAGACCAAACCCTCCTTCTGCAGGTTTCCAATACATACAAGCAGTGATAGAGTCACAACACTCCAGTTCTAAGGTGCATCAAAGAATGTTTATTCAAGCATGGCACAGGTGGCAGTGTTTTGGGTCCAAGCAATGTCAGATATCCGTTGGCATTGAGGTTTCTATTGATGAAGAATGGCCCACTATCTTTGTACCCCATATACCACACCATGCCATCAATTGTTGTCTTCCAACAGTCTTGGAGGATCTATCCATTGTGGGTTGGTGTCAGACCAATAGCGGTGGTTTTGTTTGTTAACTTCACCATTCACAAAAACGTTTGCCTCATCACTCATCTGAAGGCAATTGTCTATGCTGCGAAGATACGAGATGTGCAGCATCTGAAACAATGGATACTGGAAGCCGGTGCTAGCATTTCTTCTGCGGTGCTGCTATCAGTGTGTCAAGAGTGGGAGAAGAGGGTTGCATTAACAATCCAACACAATGGGCAGCACTTTGAACACATTTTATAAGTAGTCATAAACTTGTAAATAACTCATGAAAGAATAAAGTTATGTTAAAACCAAGCTCACCATTGTTTTTATTATGAAATTCTCAATGAGTTTGATGTGTCACATAACCTTCTTCCCATTGAAAAAAATTAAGTTGGATCCAAAATGGCTGACTTCAAAATGGCCTGCGATGGTCACCACCCATCTGGAAAACATTTCCCCCTCCCATATACTAATGTGCACAAACAGGAAGTTGATATCACCAACCATTCCCATTTTATTTAGGTGCATCCATATGTATGGCTAACCCTGTACAAGAAAATCAGTAAAGTTTCAACCCTGAGATTTTCCATTTTCCATTTTCATTTTTCCCTCTCATTATTCCAAGAGCCATAACTTTTTTTCCCCATCAATATAGAAAGATGAGGGCTTGTGTTTTGTGGGATGAGTTGTACTTTTGAATGACTTTATTCATAGTGTACTGGAAAATGGGAAAGAAATTCCAAGTCCGGTGAAATTGCAAAAATAGCGTCATTTCACAATAGTTTTTGGGATTCTTAGTTTGTCATGTTTACTATATGGTAAAACCAATGTATCAGCATGATGTCAATATGAGTTTGCAGATACCAAACATAAATACTTTTACGTTTATCTAAGTGGTGAAAATAAAATTCTGAAGTTTGTAACAGAAAAGAAGAAAAGAATTGTGTTTTTTGTGCAATTTTCATTTTATTTTTTGTGATCTGGGGTTTTGTGAAGGCTTTTTTATTTGCCTCTTGAGTTGATGTTTTTAATGATACCATTTTTGTATAGATTCAATATTTTGATCGCCTATTATTGCATTTTATTGCAATGTTGTGGTGACCAAAAAAAATTAATTTGGGCATTTTGACTTTTCAATATGTTACACAGTTTACTGATCGGATGGATTGTCTTTTTATTCTGAAAGATCAGGTATTTGTGAATGCAGTGATACTAAAAATGTGTATTTTTTTAAAATATAGTTTTATTTTTGATGGGGCAAAAGGTGGATGATATGAACTTCTATTTTTTTGTTCTTTTCATAGTTTTAAAACTTTAAAAACAGGGCGCCTCAACACTGCTCAGTCTGATCACTTCTACAGTACAGAGCTCTGCTGCAGAAGTGATCATCTCCAGTGAATGCCGGCATTCAGCAAGCATTGACAAGAAGTGAGTCTTTAGGCTACGCTCTCACTCTGCATTTTTGCCACATTTTTTTCCCCAAAAGCGCATCTCCGTCAGGGTTTCCCGCCAAAGTGAATGGAAATTCACTTTTGCCATTCAGAAGCTGTGCATTTTATGGATGCGCTTTTGGGGCCAAAAGCGCATATGTAAAAACAATGAACTTGTTAATTGTTTGCGCTTAATAGCGTGCGTTTCCTCCCATAAGCCCCATTAAACCACTGGAATTATGCATCGCCATTCATGCAATGCGGTATTCCAGTGCTTTTAAACGTGGGCGCGGGGGGTGTGGAGGAAGTGATCTCACACGGGGGGCAGCCCCAGGGAAAACAGGAACTGGAAATTCCACCATTTTGGAATTTTGTGTTCTTGTTTACCCATGACTGGTCCTGTGTGTGGCAAGCATGTCCGCATATAACTGTATGTCGCTGGATGTTGGTTGCCTCATTGAGGTGGTAAGTATGTGTGTCTGTATGTGTGTTTGTATGTGTGCTTCTATGTGTGTCCTGTGTGTCTCTATGTGTGTGTCCTCTGGCTTTAGCAGTGTGCATACAGGCAGCTTCTGGCTGCAGTACATACACTACTAAAGCAATTAAAATAAAAAAACATGGATACTCACCTATCCGATGGATGGGAGATATGTCCGGTCTTCAGGGCATCATCCATGATGTATAGGATGGTAACCCGATCACATGCTAAAGTCAGATGATCAGCCGGTCACCTGATGTACCAACCGTTTAGCTGACTTTGTTATGTGATCGGGTTACCGGCTGATATATCAATCAGCTGACTTTTGTCAGGTGAGTGGGTTACTGGCCTGTACTTTGCAGATGATGCCCTGAAGATCGGACGACTTCTCCCATTGGATAGGTGAGTATCCGTCTGGTAACCCGATCAGCTGATAGTGGATCCGTTTTCAACATTGCGGGACCCATGACTCTGGACTGCGTCCAAGGGATTTTTATGAGTAACTTTTAATAAAGTGGTGAATGAGGTGTCTGTGTGTGTTTTTTTTCCATAATAAAGTATTTCTGTCTATTTGTCTATTTTTTACCATTTTTTTCACTATTGGTAATTGCCAGCTATCTTATTGATGGCTGACGTTAGCAATAGGGGCTTGGTGTCAGCTGCAAATAAAGCTGTCACCAACCCCATTCTTACCCAGTCTGCCACCGCATATCTCACCTGGAAGAGCGTTGGTAGCCTCCAGCTTTGGCGTCTCTGATGGAGGCGTCAATGCTGGGGTGGTTGCTGGCTGCTGTCCTCAGTGTAGAGGGCCCAGAACACTTGGGCTTTACCATGCTGAGGATTCCAGCCCTCAGCTGCCTGGGTTACCTTTGCTGGACATAGAAAATCCAGCGACGCCCACGACAAAATGTTTTTTTAAGCCGGTTTCACACCACGGTTTTTGACTGTCAGGTTCTGCCCGGTGTTTTGCAGGATGCAACGGACAGAACTTGAGAGCCACGAACAAGCAGAACAATCCTGCTTTTTGCCGGCTTCATTGCTGGCACTGCCTATGGCTGAAATTTCATCACCGCGGTTGCAGGGGAGCTGGCCGCGGTGCTAACAGTTCAGCCGTGAGCTCTCCATGTGCTAAACTTCAGAGGTGACTCTGTTATGGTGCGCTGTCCAGGTGTTGAATGAGCGCGGCTTGAATTTCAGAGCCACCACTCTTTCAGCACCCAGCGTCCGGGAGCCAGATAGCTTTTTTTGCTGGATCCTGTGCGATCCGGCGCCCATAGACACCTATGTTATGGGCGCCAGATTGCCCCGGATCCGGGAGGATCCGATTTTGTTCGTATTTTGCCATAGGCACAAAAAATGCTGCAATCTCTGATTTTGTGTCTGGGGAAAAAACGAAAACACCCGGATCCAGCCGACAGACACAAAACCGGAGGGCAAATAACTGCCATCCGGCACTATAGGGACACATGGAGGCAAAACCTGATCAGGTTCTGTCCGATGCATCCTGAAAAACACCAGACAGAACCTGACAGGTAAAAATTGTGGTGTGAAGCCGGCCTTAGTTTTTGGGTAATGAAAAAAACAAAAAAAAAAGTTTCACTGGATTTTCCATTGCCAGTGAATGTAACAACAAGCATGAACTTCAGCACCATGGAAAGCAATAACCACTAAATTCAAACACCGCTGCAGTTTAAATGTCTGGGCTTTCCATGTCCTGAAGTTTCAACTACTTTCAGCAACCCCGCAATTTCAAACTTCAAATCAGCTTTCACCGCTACTGTCAGAGCAGTGAAAGCTGATTGGATACTGTGCCAGCAACCTGGTAATTTTAAACACCGCTGCTTTGACAGCAGCGGTGTTTGAAAACATTGTAAGTACGTACACGCGTGCGATTATCGCACAGTGTGCTGTATGGGTGCAATTGAACTCACATTTCCCTCGCAATACGAGTTTAGTGCATTCAAATCACACTAATATGACCAGTATCAATTAATGATACTGGTCCAAGTGCAATGCGAGTTTTTCTCAGATTGCACTTGTACGATTCTTGCGCCCATGTGCCTCACCCTAACCTGCATTAAACCAAATCATGTTGATTGTTTTGGGGCATATCTATTACAAATGTTGCACCAGTTTTTGGTGCTTTTCACAACTTAGTTTTGTTAAGTGCAGGATGTCCAAGTCCACTCCCCATTTGCTGCCAAGAGCGCATGTTTCTGGTCTGATTAGTCAAGTGCCAAATGACTCACCATCTGAAGTGATGAGAAAAAGGCCTGGAGCAATACTAATCAAAGCTGGAAGCATTCCCTCTTTGCGGCCCCTGATGAGTGGACTTGGACATCCATATCTGTTTACAAATGCTGCACCAGTTTTTGGTGCTTTGAACAACTTAGTATTGTTAAGGGCAAGATTTCAAGTCCACTTCTCAGTTGTTGCCAAGAGTGTGTGTTTCCGGGTCTGATTCATATTGGTCAAGTGCCGAATGACTCACCCTCCAAAGTGATGAGAAAAAGGCCTTGAGCAATACTAATCAAAGCTGGAAGCATTCCCTCTTTGCGGTCCCTGATGAGTGGACTTGGACATCCATATCTGTTTACAAACGCTGCACCGTTTTTGTTGCTTTGCACAACTTAGATTTGTTAAGGGCAGGATGTCCAAGTCCACTCCTCAGTTGCCGCCAAGAGTCCGTATTTCTGGGTCTGATTCATATTGGTCAAGTGCCGAATGACTCATCCTCTGAGGTGATAAGAAAAGGGCCTTGAGAAATTCCAATTAAAGCTGGAAGCATCATCTAATTGCAGCCCCTGATGAGTGTAGTTGGACATCCATATGAGTCCATATGTGTTTATCCATATGTCTTTATGGGTTAGGTGATTCACGTCAAATGATCCAACAAATTTCTTAGAATCTATTGATTAGTTATCAAATTTCATACAATAAAGACACTTTGGAAAATTCCTTCTGCAATTTTTATTAAACAAGTTGAATCCAATGGTTTGTGGCTATTGTCTTAGTCTACCCATGCGAAAATGTCGCCAAGATGTTCTGCGCAGCCAAGACTTCAAGTTCTAGAAGTGGGTCCGGGACCATTTTCAGGGCCTCTCTGCGGGTCCAGCTACTCAACACCAACACAGGAGTTTTGCCAGGGCACGGCACCTTCTGGACTCACAAAATAGTTAGAGAACGTTTCCTGCACACTGACACCCGAGTCGGAGCGACGAATAGCTGACATGTATAGGAAAGGAGTAAGATTTGCCTGTTGTGTTTTATCCACATGCTTTGTGCTATGTTCATGCACAACGTTGTGGAGAACACAGCAGGGCCTAATCACAGTGCCAACTGATTCCTCCTCCAACTGGATGGTTGTGTGCCAGACCTTCCACTGACTACTCAGATCCCGAAGGTGCACTCCACATATCTACATGTCTGACTCAGCCAATAGTTAAATATGCTCTGCTGGGTATTCAGTCCCCTCCATGGGTATGGGTGCAGCAGGTTTGGCCTCAAAGGAAAAGCTTCATCTGATACCATCACAAAGGGTACTAGATATGTGGAACCAGGCAGAGGTCGTGGGGCTGAGAGCGTTTCGTGATTTTGAAAAATGTACTGCTCAAGCTCTGATCTTCCAAATATCCCTTAATCCCCACAACTGCCTGGGGCAATAACATCAACCTGTAATGGGCATCAGACCAACCTGTAATGGGCATCAGCCACCGCCATAAGGACAACAGAACAGTACTTCTTATTATTAAAGTAGACTGATCCGGATCCTGATGGCTTCTGCATCCTTACATGTTTGCCATCCACACAGTGCACCCACACAGTTGGAGAAATTGGCTACAGTTTGAAAGCCTTCTGCAACCTGTAGCCAAGTCTCCTCGGTTGGGGAAGGCATCACGATGGGCTGCAATTTTATCCAAAACACATTGCATGTGCTCCTCACAATTCCAGAGATGGTGAATATACTAACCCGGAATTGGAAGTACAATGATGCGTAGCTCTCTCCTGTGGCCAGAAATCTACAAAGGAAAAGGACATTATTAGTAAATTAGTAAACCATTTCTGGCCACAATTGAGACTCTGGAAAATAAGGCATACACCAAAATAATTACAATGACAGTACTGAAATATAAATCATCTCTACCTAGCTATCTATGTAAATGTAGCTATCTATCTATCTACCTACTCAATAGAAAAAACTGGAGCAGCACATCCTCACTTCCAATAAGATGGGTGCAAATTCAGTCTGGAGTGGGGTTCAGTCACTCCTACTTAAAGACCATTACAAAAAACACTGCGGCACTCTGTTAAGATGTATCCAGCCTTTATTAGGCAAAGTTGCGACGTTTCAGTCTAACAGACTTTCTTCCAGCAGCCATGGACTTTTCATACATCTCATGTTTTTCAAATTCCAATCAGCAATCAAATATAAAATCGTGTACAAAACATACAATATATTACATACAGTCTTCACATGTGATTATAGTGCATTTCACATCATTGTGTAATACATCTGTGCATTATTTGTATTAAATCACTTATTGCTTCAGCAATAATTTGTACATTAGGCTCTTAATTGGCTACTCCTATCTCAGCTGGACGTTTGAGTAATTATCAGTACAGTGACCGCTTACCTAGGGATGCCCAGTGCCTCCATATGTCTCATTGTTGTACATAATAATAATATTAAATAGTGCTTAGTATAAATAAGCCTTTTTTGAAAAGTAATGGTAAATTCTTATAATTCTAAGTATATTTCTTTAGTAATGGTTTTCTTTAACAATATAAACAGGGAGCTGTTCTTTAATTCTTATCCATAATTAATTATTTACCGTATATACTCGCGTATAAGCTGAGTTTTTCAGCCCAAAAATTGGGCTGAAAAGTTCCCCCCTCGGCTTATACGCGAGTCATTACACACGGGCGCCCCCCCCCATCGGTATACAGGCCCCCCCATCAGTATCCAGGGCCCCCCCCAAGCTCCGCAAACCTGTAAAGTAAGATCATTATACTTATCACTGTCCTGTCGCCGCCGTCCCCGCCGCTGCCATCGCGCTCCTCTGGCTTCATCCGTCTTCTTCCAGCTTCCTCTGGTCGACCAGATGGATAGCCGGAAGACGCTGAATGAAGACGGAGGAGCGCGATGGCAGCGGCGGGGACGGCGGCGACAGGACAGTGATAAGTATAATGATCTTACTTTACGGTTTGCGGAGCATGGGGGGGGCCCTGGATATTGATGGGGGGCACCTGTATACTGATGGGCTGTTGCTGTATATACCTCTGGGGCTACTACTATATATACCTCTGGGGCTGCTGTATACTACCACTGGGGCTGCTGATGTATATACCTCTGGGGCTGCTGTATATACCTCTGGGGCTGCTGTATACTACCCTGGGGCTGCTGTATACTACCACTGGGGCTGCTGTATATACCTCTGGGGCTGCTGTATACTACCACTGGGGCTGCTGTATACTACCACTGGGGCTGCTGTATATACCTCTGGGGCTGCTGTATACTACCACTGGGGCTGCTGCTGTATATACCTCTGGGGCTGCTGTATATTACCACTGGGGCTGCTGTATATACCTCTGGGGCTGCTGTATACCACCACTGGGGCTGCTGCTGTATATACCACTGGGGGGCTGCTGAAACACTGCTGGGGCCTGTATATACCACTGGGGAAGCTGCTGTACACCACACTGCTGGGGGCTGTATACCTGTGCTGGGGTCCACCCTAAGCTTATACACGAGTCAATAGGTTTTCCCAGATTTTGGGGGCAAAAGTAGGGGGGTCGGCTTATACACGGGTCGGCTTATACACGAGTATATTCTGTAATAATATTCATTATTTGCACATATATGTTGCCTATGGGATTCTCCTTACATTAATCTGGTATCCCATTGTAACTTATTGCCTGGGTGTGGGTGCTTGGATATAATGCCCTCCTTTAAGTGTGCCCCTTTTTTGGGATTCAGACACTCCCCTTGTCAGTACGGTATTACAAGGATCATCAATCCACAGAACACCCCCTGCCTAAAGGATAAGGTGGGTGGTAAATCTCCATCACCCATTCAAACCTCCCTTTTTTTTCTTGGGGATACCTAGTTCGTTAACTTATGTAACCTTCTTTACTTATAAGTTCCCGTATTTATTATTATTTTTTTTATTATTTTTTTATTTTTTTATAAACAAGATATGACATTTTTTTTTCAAAAGAAGGCTTTTATTAGAAATTTCTTTTAATAAATTAGTTAAACATATTGTGACTTTATCTAAATGCCATAGTCTGTTATAAAAATAGCAATATTGTGGTCGTGAAAAATAAATATATGTGTTCGGTTGTTCTTTACATGGGCTTGCCCTGGCAAACATGTCACCCGACCTTCAATTCAAACGGTGAAAGCCTGGAGTGTCCAATTCTTCCTATGTGATTATCGTGTAGATTTTCTTGTGATACCTGTGTAATAAACATACAAAAATTACTGAGTGTTTCATTTTTACACCACAAACAGTGACTTAAAATACACAGTTTCTTATGTAAGATAGCACTTCAAAGTATGGATTGAAGTTTGTAGTCTACATTTAGACCTCCTGGCTTCAATGTCCTCAACTTATGTATCCACTTGAGCTCTTTTCTCTTTAACCCCTTCACCCCAGGCCTATTTTGACCCTAATGACCAGGCCATTTTTGTCAATTCTGACCAGTGTCCCTTTATGAGGTTATATCTCTGGAACGCTTCAACGGATCGTAGCGATTCTGAGATTGTTTTTTGTGACATATTGGGCTTCATGTTAGTATTAAAGTTAGGTCAATAATTTTTGCGATTATTTGAGAAAAAATCTAAAATTTGGCAACATTTTTAAAATTTAGCAATTTTCAAAATGTGAATTTTTATTCTGCAAAACAGAGAGTTATGTGACACAAAATAGTTAATAAATAACATTTACCACATGTCTATTTTACATCAGCACAATTTTGCAAAAAAATTTTTTTTGTTCGGAAGTTATAAGGATTCAAAGTTCATCAGCAATTTTTCATTTTTCCAGCAAAATTTACAAAACCACTTTTTTTGTGACCACATCATATTTGAAGTCCCTTTGAGGGGTGTATATGACAGAAAACACCCAAAAGTGACACCATTCCAAAATCTGCACCTTTCAAGCTACTCAAAACTACATTTAAGAAGATTATTAATCCTTCAGGTGCTTCACAGGAACTAAAGCAACATGGAAGGAAAAAATGGGCATTTTAATTTTTCCAACAAAAATGTTCTTATAGCCTCAATTCTTTCATTTTCACATGGGCAACAGGATAAAATGGATCTTAAAAATTGTTGGGCAATTTCTCCTGAGTACACCGATACCTCATATGTGGTCATAAACCACTGTTTGGGCGCACAGCAGGGCTCAGAAGGGAAGGAGCGCAAATTGACTTTTGGAGCTAATTTTTGATTTAAAAAGTCAAATGGCGCTCCTTCCCTTCTGAGCCCTGCCGTACACCCAAACAGTGGTTTATGACCACATGTGAGGTATCGGGTGTACTCAGGAGAAATTGCCCAACTATTTTTAGGATCCATGTTATCCTGTTCTCCATGTGAAATTGAAAAAATTTAGGCTAAAAAAAAATTTTTGTGAAAAAAAAAAGTACTTTTTAATTTTTACGGATCAATTTGTGAAGCATCTGAGGGCTCAAAATGCTCACCACCCATCTAGATAAATTCCCTGGGGGTTCTAGTTTCCAAAATGGGGTCATTTGTGGGGGAGCTCCAATGTTTAGGCACACAGGGGCTCTCCAAACGCGACATGGTGTCCGCTAACAATTTGAATGGAAAATCAGTTCAAATTGTTAGCGGACACCATGTCGCGTTTGGAGAGCCCCTGTGTGCCTAAACATTGGAGCTCCCCCACAAGTGACCCCATTTTGGAAACAAGACTGCCCAGGAAACATATCTAGATGTCTAGATGGGTGGTGAGCATTTTGAACCCCCAGGAGCTTCACAAATTGATCCACAAAAATGAAAAAAATAATTTTTTGGTGGAAAAAAAGTACTTTCTCATTTTTACGTATCAATTTGTGAAGTGCCTGGGGTTTAAAATGCTCAACACCCATCTAGATAATTTTCCTGGGGGCTCTAGTTTCCAAAATGGGGTAATTTGTGGGGGCGCTCCAATGTTTAGGCACAGAGGGGCTCTTCAAATGCGTCATGGTGTCCGCTAACAATTTGAGCTGATTTTCCATTCAAATTGTTAGCGGACACCATGTCACATTTGGAGAGCCCCTGTGTGCCTAAACATTGGAGCTCCCTCACAAGTGACCACATTTTGGAAACTAGAGCCCCCAGGGAACATATCTAGATGGTGGTGAGCACTTTGAACCCCCAGATGTTTCGCAAATTGATCCGAAAATATGAAAAATAACTTATTTCCACACATTTTTTTTTTTTCATTTTTACAGATTAATTTGTGAAGCACCTGGGGGTTCAAAATGCTCACCACACATCTAGATATGTTCCCTAGGAGGTCTAGTTTCCAAAATGGGGTCACTTGTGAGGGAGCTCCAATGTTTAGGCACACAGGGGCTCTCCAAATGCGACATGGTGTCCGCTAACAATTTGAATGGAAAATCAGTTCAAATTGTTAGCGGACACCATGTCGCGTTTGGAGAGCCCCTGTGTGCCTAAACATTGGAGCTCCCCCACAAGTGACCCCATTTTGGAAACTAGTCCCCCAGGGACCATATCTAGATGGGTGGTGAGCATTTTGAACTCCCAGGTGCTTCACAAATTGATCCATAAATGTGAAAAAGTACTTTTTTTTCCACAAACATTTTCTTTTTTCATTTTCATGGATTAATTTGTGAAGCACATGGGGGTTCACAGTGTGCACTATGCATCTAGATAAGTTCCCTGGGGGGGTCTAGTTTCCAAAATGGGGTCACTTGTGGGGAAGCTCCAATGTTTAGACACACATGGGCTCTCCATACGCAACATGGTGTCAGCTAACAATTGGAATTATTAGTGGACACTATGTCGCATATAAAGAGCCCCTGTGTGTCTAAACATTGGAGCTCCCCCACACGTGACCCCATTTTGGAAACCAGACCCCCAGGGAACTTATCTAGATGCATAGTGAGCACTTTGATCCCCTAGGTGCTTACAAATTGATCCGTAAAAATGAAAAATTCCTTTTTTTTCACAAATAATCTTTTTTCCTTTTACGGACTAATTGTGAAGATATGTTCCTTGGGGGGTCTAGTTTAAAAAATGGGGTCACTTGTGGGGGAGCTCCAATGTTAAGGCACACAGGGAGGGGCTCTCCATATGCGACATGGTTTCCGCTAAGAATTGGAGCTAATTTTCCATTGAAATTGTTAAAGGACACCATGTCGCATATGGAGAACCCGTGTGCCACCAGAACAAGGACATCTGGAAGAGTTGGGGGGTACAGCACCAGAAAATGCCGCCTCTAATGAATGTGCTATTTTCTTAGGTGGCTGTGGGTTGCAATTTGCAGCGTGGGGGACCCACAACATTTGGGTCTCTCCACGCTGAGGATTCTAGTCAGCCAGCTGCCAAGTTGTACCTGGCTGGCTACCAAAAATACAGTGAAGGTCTTTTTTTTTATTTCCAGAACTAATTCTAGCAAAAAAAAAAATTACGTGGGGCTCCGCCATATTTTTGGTCCAGCCAGGTACAACTTGGCAGCTACAGACTGCCAGAAACCCCCAGCTGCCTCATTGTACCTGGCTGCAACCAAAAATACAGCAAATCCCTTTTTTTTTTATTTCTAGAACTAATTGTAGAAAAAAAATGACGTGGGGCTCCACCATATTTTTGGTCCAGCCAGGTACAACTAGGCAGCTGGGTGCTGGAATCCGCAGCATGGAGAAGCCCAAGCATTCTTGCAGCCGCCCCAGAAAATGGCGTATTCATTGAAGCGCCGTTTTCTGGCGCTGTACCCAGACTCTTCCAGTTGCCCTGGTGCCGGTGGCAAACTGGGTAATAAAGGGTTAATGCCAGCTTTTTTATTGGCAGCTGGCACTAAGCCCGAGATTCATAATGTCGGGCCAATGTTGGACCCAGCCATTAGGAATCTCTAGTAAATTGTCAAAAAAATACACCAGAGAAAAATCTTTTTATTTAAAAAAAAACAAACGAAATTCTGACACCATCTTTATTATAAAGATCCAACGTAGTCCACAACGAAGGCCCCACAACGCTTGATCGTCTCCGACGTAGTCCACAATGAAGGTCCCATGACACTCGATCACCTCTGCTCAATCCAGAGACTGCAGCAAGGGATCATCAAGTGTCCTCTTCCTACAGTTTCTGGGGTCAGAGTTATGATGCACTGTATGGCAATGATCTGTCATACAGTGCGCCATGACTATGATCTCAGAGACTGCAACAAGAGGACGCATATCCCTTGTTGCACCCATCCATCCAGCCATGCACCGATCATCCACGCACGCACACATCCACGCACGCATCCATGCATGCACACATCCACGCACGCACACATCCACACACGCATCCACACACGCTGACATCCATGTACTCGCACATCCACGGACGCACATCCACGCATGCATCCACACATGCTGAAATCCACACACGCACACATCCACGGACGCACATCGACACACGCATCCACGCACACTGACATCCACGCATGCACACATCCAAGCACGCACACATCCACGCACTTCCACGCATGCACACATCCATGCACACACATCCACGCACGCACACATCCACTGACGCACATCCACGCACGCATCCATGCACGCTGACATCCACGCATGCTGACATCCACGCATGCACACATCCACGCACGCACATCCATGCACGCACACATCCACGCACTTCCACGCATGCACATATCCACGCACGCACATCCACGCACGCATCCATGCACGCTGACATCCACGCACGGTGGCTTCCACAAATGCACACATCCATGCACGCACATCCACACACGCATCCATGCACACACACATCCACGGACGCACATCCACGTACATATCCACGCACGCTGACATCCAGATCCATGCACGCACACATCCACGCACGCACATCCACCCATCCACGCACGCCCACATCGACACACTTCCACGCATGCACACATCCACGCATGCACATCCACGCACGCACACTTCCACGGACGCACATCTACGAACGCATCCACGCACGCTGAGATGCACGCACAGTGACACCCACACAAACACACATCCACGCACATCTACGCACTTCCACATCCACGCATTTCCAGATCTACGCATGCACATCCACTCATGCTGACATCCACGCACACATCCACGGACGCACATCCACGCACGCATCCACGCACGGTGACATCAATGCACGCACACATCCAGGCACTTCCACATCCACGCACGCACATCCACGCACGCTGACATCCACGCACACATCCATGGACGCACATCCATGCACGCATCTATGCATGCTGACATCCACACACGTGACATCACGCACGCACACATCCACACACGCACACATCCACGCACGCACATCCACATCCCGGGGGGGGGCGGATGGGAGACAAGAGGGGCCCTTAATGTCTTCTGGAGCGGGAGGAGGGGGAGGACACCCGCCGATCTGCCCCTCCAGATCTGATTGAAGAGCTCTAATCAGATCTGGAGGGGTGAATCCCTATGATTTCACTTTTACACTGCCGATCGGAGGGGTCCTGGTCACAGGTAGGTTAATCCACCCCCTGTGGGGTCAACTACAGGTTGTCACAGAGCAGCAGCATCTGTGACACCTGAGTGACCTGGCTCACAGGAGCTGCAGCAGCTCAAACATGTCAGGACATTGTACAACGTCCTGTGTCGGGAACGACCAGAAACCCAGGACATTGTACAACGTCCTGTGTCGTTAAGGGGTTAAACATTTGACTCTATCTCCCCCATGCCGTGCTTGCGGTACCGTGTCTATTAATCTGAATCTTAAATCTTTTTTAGTATTATTTGCCTCAGTGGAATGTTTCGAGACTGGTAAATTGAGTATCTTCTTACGTACAGTATGCTATACCGATGTTGAGTAATCTTCGTCTTGAAGTCTAAAGTGGTCTCTCCAGCGTACCACAACTTGCATGGGCATTCCAATATGTAAATCACAAAATCCGAGTTACAGGTTAAAAAATGTCGGATTTTGTATTCTACTTCTGTATTTGGATGGCGGATTGTGTTGCCTTTTAACAGCGTACAGCTAATGCAATTGACACACAGGAAACAACCTGTTCTTTGAATGCCAGTCAATGTGGATTGCTTAGATGTTCTCATAGGGCCTATGTCTGAGTTTATCAAAAGGTCTTTTAAGTTCTTTCCTCTTCTATAAGAGACTAGAGAGAAATCTTATATTCCTCTACATTTGGTAGGCATTTTCCCAACATGTCCCAATGTTTAAAAACTACATCTATAATGGCTTTTGTTTCCTAAGTGAGGATCAAGGGTATTCTATTGTCGTTGTTTCTTTTAGGTCCCATTTTGTTCACTTTCTCTTTTAGTTGTTATAAAACTTTTGTTAGATACCCTCTTCTTTTAAATTTGGACATCAACCCATCTATTGCTTCCTCTCTTTACGTACTCTTCCTCGAGCAAAACCATGATAGCCCCCGCATACAAGCACGCCATGCACGCGCCCATTGCTGTTCCCATAATTTGTAAATAAAAAGTGTCTCCAAACAAGAAATAATTTTGCTTAAGAACAATTTCCAATAGGTCAATTATAAACTGTTAACAATGATCCATATATTCAGATTTCATTAGATATTTTGATATCACTTCTATTCCCATTTCGTGTCTAATCAGCGAGTAAAGGAAAGTGACGTTAATGAGATATTTACTTTATATTCTCTCAATTTGTCTAAAAAATCCACTATATCCTTTATGTATGACTTTGCTGAAACAGCATATGGATGGAAAATCTTGTCCAAAAATGTCCCTATGTTGTAAAAGATGGAATCAATTCCCGCCACTATGGGTCTACCCAAGGCTTTGATTAATGATTTTCACTGACAACAACAGTGAAACCAATATGGGACTCCTTTTAAAAAGTAACTTCAGATCTTAGAGACAGAGAAGAATTTGGGAATACAAATTGATAACAACATTTGACACATGCAAAACAGGACTAAATGCTTCACATGGATTCATGGGATTTTATGTAAAATAAACGGACATTTGGGGATAGCAGATTCATGAATATTTATGTGCAATGAAAGTGCATTTGGGGATATGTTGCAACACATTCAAATTATAGGACTATGGACTCTTGACACTTCTGTCAACTGCCTCACTTAGAACTCTGCTCTCCACAACTCACTTAAGTATTTTTAGGTCTCCAGGGGTTGCTAATCATTTACCTAATACAATTATTTCAGCTTATCTTAGAAATCTGTCTTCTCATTCACCGCTCCTCCACTCCTCCCTAACCTGACTCTGCTTTACGTCACCTGCCGTATTCACCACAGCATATAACACTGTTCTGCTTTTTTTTTCATTTGCTTATGTATTGTGGTGATGTGGCCCCTGGCCGGGTGCATCACACGGGTTATCAGTGCAGGTCTCTGTTCACATGGGCCGGTTTTCCTGTGTGTGTGTGTGTTCTGTGTGAAACCTGTCCAGTGTACAGTGGGTTAACAGCTGTAGGGTTTTCATGAGCCTAATGAGCGGCTGTGTCTGAACCTGTCTATGAGTGCTTTGGTGGGCTAAACCTGAATAGTGCACAGGGGGTTAATCACATCTCAGGTCTGTCTGTGTGTGTGAGATGTGCTGATTGACACACATATGTGTGATTTAAGGACCGAAGACGGCTCAAGGGCCAGGCAGTCATATGGACAGCGAGAGAGACTGAGGACGGCTCAAGGGCCAGGCGTTCATAAGTGTAGCCGACTTTGGGACTGACTGTGCTAGTCGTGATATGGTCCCGTTGACTATGTGATAGCTTATATAAAAATGCCATGTGTGATGGATGTGATGGCTTATGGAAAAGTGCCATGTGTGATGTATGATGCAGTGTGGGTTGAGAGTCCTTAGGAGTAGGTTGAGGATCCATACAGCAGGATGGGGAAAGATCCCTGTCAGGGTGATAGACAGTGATAGCCATCTTTAGAACCAGACTGAGGTCTGCAAGGGTCGGTGGGTGACGCCTTGAAGTTCTGGGGAAAAGTAAGTCTAATGTCTTGTAATGTAATGTCATGTGGGAATGTCATATAATGCAATGTAAGGATATGGGGATCACCACAGCAGTCAGTATATGAAAGCATGAAAATGGCTGTGATAGACCAAAAGATCCCAGCGCGCAGCAACAAGGTGCAGCAACATGGCAGAGGTTCAACTTCCGGTCCCCCATTGCAACGGTGATGCAGGCAACAGCCCGCACATGCGTGGAAGCTGTTTCTGCTATGCATATATCAAAGAGGATTAATTTTTAAAATATAACTTTTATTTGATTTTGTTAAAAAGAAACCTATAGTTCCTGTGATGCGGTTTATGCAATCCAAACCTTACCAAGGGGATCTAGGGGGGTGGGAACGCTGTCCCTATACTCTCCCTATCTCACCCTGCCTTGCAATGGAGTCTTAGACACGTAAAATTCTTGCTGGTGTCCCCATACCACGGCGACTGCCCCTCCTAACCCTGATTGCACACTAGGGTGAGGGGTTATGGGTCTCACAATTTCACACTAACCTAAAGACCTATTTGTCTTGTATACGTGTCATGGAAGTGCAAAAAGAAGTCCTACTAGCAGAGTCCGGGTCAATCCCCGTTACTCAGTGGAAAAAACCACATAGGACGTGTTTGTACAAAAAATCTGTTTCTTGTGATAGGGATCCTCTCTATCACAGGGTGTATGTATAGAGGCGTGTTAGTGTGGTGACCTATTTTCCTATACCAACAATGGTTGGAAATAAACCAAATCTCAGATGAAATATATGTCACACTTTACCTATAACCAACACACACCCATAAGACATGAACATAAAAACACTGTCAGAGACCAAAACCTGGCTCAGACCATAGCATGTAGGACATATAAGACACACAACCGTGCCACTGAGGCCACCTGTAAGGCAGGGGTGTAGTACCCAATGTAGCTAGCCAGTAGTCACTTAGCTTAGCATGATGATGCAGCGTCCTTCACTCTACGCGTTTCCCCACCGTAGTTCTCGTCGGCGGGTTCCTCAGGAGTGATCCTCCGCAGCACCGGGCACCGGTCTGTGCCCTGGGTCGCCCAGGTTGAAGGAGATGATGATCCTCCTTCTCCCCTTCAGTATGGTAAATGGCGGCCCACACGTGCCTGAATCCCTGCCTTTTATACACTCCTTAACTGTGATGATTAATTAGGGGGTGGAGTCAGCGGGTCACCACTGGGGACCAGACAGTGAGTGTGCACGGAGATCATCATACCGGATAGGCGACATTGAGCCGCTTATTAGTTCGTATGCATATATAGAGATGTTGTTTTACTGATGCTTATGTCATATAATAATGACATCCTCGTCGCTCATGGTCATATATCCTATTATGGATCAATGGACCATCGAGCAGGTTCATTGTACTGGTATCTAGACCACATAACATTAGTTACTCAAGGATAGAGCTGGGGGCAGGGACCCCTCCCCAGTCACACAGACACCCCATATAAGAAAGGGGTAAAGGTTAGTTGTTCATTCAGGCCTTGTCCACCCACCGACCCCATCCTATAGATCCACCTTGTCTCCTTCTTCAGGATGGTCTTATCCCAGTTGCCCCCTCTAGCTGGTTTGTCCACCACCTCCATGATTTGGAAGCTAAAGCACCCTACATCCCCCCATGGATATCTCTCACATGACGTGAGATCGGGGTATCCCTTGAGTGTAGAATGTCCCCCAGATGTTCCCCTATCCGTTTCTTGAGGGGCCTCTTGGTTTTTCCCACATAATCCATGGGGCAGGAGCACTGGAATAGATACACTACACCCTCCGTTCTGCAGTTCCCAAAGTGTCTACAGGTGAACTTTTCACCTGTCGTACTACTCTGGAAAGTGTCCGATCTCTTTACAAATTTACAGAAGATACACTTGCCGCATCTGAAGGTGCCACATTGTCGTCTATCCAGCCACGTGCCCTGTTTTTTTGGTGGACAGTACTGGCTATGGACCAACTGGTCTCTCAGTGACCTCCCTCTCCTGTAGGTGATTGATGGTCTCAAAGGGACAAACGGGGCCACCTCCTTATCAGACTGGAGTATCCCCCAGTGTCTCTCAAAGATGGCTCGCACTTCCTTATACCGATCGTCATATGTCCCAATCATCCTAACAGTATCTTGGGGGTCTGGCTTCTCTCTAGGTCTCAGGAGGGTTTCCCTGTTACTCCCTGCCGCATACTTGAAAGCCTCCTTCAGGATATATGATGGATACCCCTTGCTAAGGAAATGATTTTGCATGTCCCTTGCCTCCAGATGAAACCTGCTGATGTCTGAGCAGTTTCGTCTCGCCTTTAGGTATTCCCCTCCTGAGACTTCTGGGGTGGTGGCTGTCCCACCTTAATAGGTCATTGGTGGCCGTGGGTTTGCGAAAGATGGTCGTCTGCAACCCACCACACCCGTCCTTATAGATGGTGACGTCTAGAAAATTGAGAGAGTCCGAATGGACTTCAGAGGTGAATCTCAGACCCAAGGTGTTTATGTTCAGACTGTCGACAAAGTTCCTGAATGTATCACTGTCGCCCTTCCACAGGATCATGATGTCATCAATATATCTACCCCAGAATAGTATCTGGGGACTCCACCAAGCCGAAGCTTCTTCTGTGAAGATGACAGTATCCTCCCACCAGCCCAGGAGCAAATTAGCGTAACTTGGGGCACAGGAACTCCCCATCGCTGTGCCCCTGGACTGGTGGTAGAACCTTCCGTTGAACAGAAAGAAATTATGGGTCAGGACGTATTTAAGCAGTGAAAGGGTGAATAAACTGTGTTCCATATACTGTCTCCCTCGGGTCTTTAGGTAGTGCTCCACCGCCTGTAGGCCCTTCTCGTGGGGGATGCTGCTGTACAGCGCCTCCACATCTATGGAGGCCAACTGTACATCATCACCCACCGAGACACCGTCCAACTTACTTATCAGGTCCAGTGTGTCCCTGACATATGAGGGTAAGCTGGTCACAAATCCCTCAGGACCTTATCGAGGTAGATCCCACAGTTCTGGGTAATAGATCCTACTCCAGAGACTATGGGACGTCCTCGCAGTGGTGATAGACCCTTGTGTATCTTTGGGAGAGCATAGAACACAGCTATCATTGGATGTTGGTTGTACATAAATGCCCTCTCACTGTATGAGATAACACCTCTCTCAAAACCCTCTAGCAAAATGACCCCCAACTCGGCTTGAAAAGCCAGAGTAGGATCTCCCGACAGCCAAGTATAGGTCGTTTCATCATCCAGTATACTATGACACATCTGTTTGTATTGTTTGTGATTCATCATAACAAGATTTCCGCCTTTATCGGCCGGTTTCAATATGATTTGATCATTTCTCGTTAGATCATTCAGAGTGCGTCTCTCCTCATGTGTGAGGTTTGAATAGTATACCTTTTTTTGGTCTTACCTAGTTCTTTCAGATCACGTGAAACTAGGCTGGTGAAAATGTCTACACTGGTGAGATCACTATTAGGCGGCATTTTCTTGCTCGGGGGTCTACAGTCCGTAAATGGACCCTTCCCAACTTCTCTCTGTTGACTCCTTGCCACGTCCCTGAGATCGGAAAAGGTGGCCATATCCTCCTCCTCCACTCCCAATTGTCGGCTTTTTTCCTCGTCGTTCAGCCTATAAAACCTCTTCCACTTTAATTTTCTGGCAAACAGGTTAAGATCCTGCTAGATTTCTGCTATGCCAAACAATGTGGAGAGACATATGGAGGTACTGTGCATCCCTAGGTAAGCGGTCACTGTACCGATAATTAATCAAATGGCCAGCTGAGATAGGAGTGTCCAATTAAGAGCCTAATATACAAATTATTGCTGAAGCAATGAGTGGTTTAAAACAAATAATGCACAGATGTGTTACACAATGATGTGAAATGCACTATAATCACATTGAAGACTGTATGTAATATAATGTATGTTTTGTACACAATTTTATATTTGATTGATGATTGGAATTTGAATAACATGAGATGTATAAAAAGTCCAGCATTTGTGATCAGTGGCTGCTGGAAGAAATTCTGTTAGACTGAAACGTCGCAACTTTGTCTGAAGGCCTAATAAAGGCTGAATACATCTTAAAGGAGTGCTGCATAGGGATGGGTGAATACCTTACTATTCGGAATCGCTATACCCGCAACGAGTAGGTAGCGGTACTCGCTACTCGTTGCGAGTATAGCGATTCCGAATACTTTTGCAGTGTATCAGTAGATACACTGCAAAAGTCCTGTAAAAGAGAGAAAAAGTGGTTAAAAAATAAAAAAAATCGGATACTCACCTTAACCGACGGCTGTACCGGGACCGGCCGATGCACATCCATTCATGTAAAAGGACCTTTCACTCTCTCAGCCAATCAGATGGCTGGGAGAGATCTGGCCAATCAGATGCCGCCACGTCACAATGACGTAATCGCTAGCGGCCACCTGATTGGCCAGATGGAAAGGTCCTCGGTGTACCTGAGAGGACCTTTCCATCTGGCCAATCAGGTGACTGCTAGCGATTACGTCATTGTGACGTGGCGGCATCTGATTGGCTGAGAGAGTGAAAGGTCCTTTTCCATGAATAGACGAGCATCGGCCGGTCCTGGTGCAGCCGTCGGTTAAGGTGAGTATTCGATTTTTTTTATTTTTTAACCACTTTTCCTCTCTTTTACAGGACTTTTGCAGTGTATCTACTGATACACTGCAAAAGTATTCGGTACTTGCTACTCCCGAGCAATCCTAATTTACTCGGCGAGTAGCGAGTACCCGAATACCGCTACTATTCGGCGAGTGCCGAATAGTAGCAAGTATACTCGCCCATCCCTAGTGCTGCAGTCTTTTTTGTAACTGTCTATCTATCTATCTATCTATCTATCGAATACAGGCACTGCTTATCACCTGCCTAATACAATCCCAACAATGAAACATTGTGGTGGCAGCATCACGCTATTGGGGTGTTTTTCAGCTGCAGGGACAGGACAACTGGTTCCAATTGAAGGAAACATAAATGCGCCCAAGTACAGAGATATCCAGGATAGAATCCTATTCCAGAGTGCTCTGGACATCAGACTTGGCGATGGCCCATCTTCCTGAAAAACAATGATCCTAAGCACACAGCTAAAATAACAAAGGACTGCCTTCACAACAACTCTGTGACCATTCTTGACTGGCCCAGCCAGAGCCCTGACCTAAACCCAATTGAGCATCTCTGGAGAGACCGGAAAATGGCAGTCCATTATTAAACAACTCACATAAATACTTCGAAAACATGCCCATACATTTAGCATACATGTTACATACCTGTCTGCGAGGAAGCACTTCAGCGATCATCATGAGCCCCAGGCAACATCTATTCTGCCTGTTGAGGCGTCATCGGTCCATTAGTGAAAACGCAGCATGCAGAACGCCAAATGTGTAGTGTACTCTTCAATGGAGAATGTAATAATGTAAAAGAAAGGAAATTACATCACAAGGGTCTTTTTTTTTCCCAAACTTTGCTTCACTGTGTTTGTAGTGCACATGCAGAAAAAAATGCGTCCATAAAAAAACACATGAAAACAACTTCGTCTGAACACACATGCGTTTTTTTACGAGGGTAAAAAGGCATGCGTTTTCATCATAAAAAACGCATGTGTAAAAATATGCAGCAAAATATGCAATGTGTGAAAGCAGCCTTACAGTGGCAAGGGTCCTCATCTGACTGCTCAGTGCCTGACTAATACATATAATAAATAAATCACCAGGAAACATTCCTGCGGCCATATGAGACTCACAAAAGTTTTTAAAGAGATGAGTGCCTCAGGCAAAATACAGCAATCACATCAAAATTTCAATGGCAGGTTTTTACAATAAAATATTAGCGAGGTAAATAGATCAAATAATGGAAAATATTCTAGACTGGACCGTCAAATTAAATACACATAATAAAGTATAAAGAATCCACTCACATTCAACATCATATATTGCAATATGTAGTGGTATGGGAATGACTCTAAAAAAATAACAAAAGAAAATAAATCGTACCAGAGGGGCTGTGAGCCCAGTAAATTGTCAAAAAAATAATAGAATCAAAATAAATAGAATTTTTGGGGGAACTACAGCCATCAACACCAATAGACCAATAGTAACAAGGGAATGTGCCACAAACATACTATAGCAGAGATATTTTATATGTAATATGGACAAATGTATGTACCAAGTAATTAATCTAAATTGGAGTGTCCAATCTAATGGGATGGCAAATCTCAGGAAGGACTCAAAGACTCAATCCAGGGGGAAGTGTATAGGGTCCACTCAAACAATATATCAGGTCTTACAATACAAATGGTATGCCAAGAATCCTAAAAAAGGAAGTCATAAATAGAGAGCTACTTCTACGACCCTACTAACGACAAGGGAACATGGTAACATGTAGAATAAAGCACCATTATCCTTTGATCCCTTGTGGTCCTTTTCATTGTACAGTTGGTGTTGGTCGCAGAAGCACCGCGCTTTTGGATTTATTTATAACTACCACTGTGCACGTGGAGTTTGGATCCTGCAGCAGCTGTACTATACACATATACTGGTTGTGGGTCCCACAACCAATCCAGGTGAGCAGCGACATTGTCATTTTTGCACAATATTTAAAAAGGATAAGACCCTATTGCGCTTTTGTTTCCTCATTTTCAGTTACACAACCAGTGTAAAGCACATGTAACAGCTGCTGCTGGATCCACAATCCACTGTGGTATCAAACAAACCCAGAGGATAATTGTGTGAGTGATCCCGCAACCATATGATGAAAAGGACCACTGGGGCAAATTCATGCAGTTGTGGCTTTATTTATTCAACGTGTTTTTGAATGTTATCCTCGCTCCTTCATCAGAACACCAACCATCTGGAATGAATAAAGCCACCATTGCATGATTCACCACAGTGGTCCTTTTCATAAAATGGCGGCGTGGATCACTCACACAATTATCCTTTGTGTGTTCGTGAGGTACAGTATACAGTGTCACATCACTCTGGTGAAAATTTTAATTCCCTGTACCCTGCAAATTTTGTGAA
The DNA here is from genome assembly GCA_033576535.1 of Allobates femoralis. Taxonomy (NCBI): domain Eukaryota; kingdom Metazoa; phylum Chordata; class Amphibia; order Anura; family Aromobatidae; genus Allobates; species Allobates femoralis. Next base: position 478,789,871 of record JARQOC010000002.1, on the reverse strand, counting down.
ATTGTTAAATCTAACCTATTTGCTTATTGAATATATCTTTTGCCTTTATATATCTTTATATTGTTTATACTTTCTATAAGCCTAAAAATGATAACATGATGTTGTCCTATTTTTCTAAATTGGACACATTTCATAAAAATATATTAAGAATCAGGTTTATAAGTGAAAATAAATTGTTCTATTATTATTATCACTTATATTACTAATTACTATGAATTTGGGGAAAAATTCACATATATGTTGACTACTGCATTTTTTTTTATATCTACATTTTATCTACAAAACTCCTATTAAACAACTTAACATAAAATCTGTTTCATAGCTTGGAAATTGTAGTGTTCTTTATCCACTTAATATTCCATAGTCTAAGATGTAAATATAAATATTAAAAATGGGAATATACAAAAATGGCTTAAGATGGCTTAATTTTTTTGGCTCCTATCCCAAATAGTTGGCCATAGGGTCATGGTGTTTGACTATTAAGCAATCAGTTCACAAAACCTTTCAATATACTGCTGAGCTGTGATATTCTGATTGGAGGTCATATTTTTAAAGACGTGTTATCTCTTTGTTTCATAAAACATTGCACAGAATTTTCTAAGTGTACATATGTATATGTTTTTGCACCAATGTAGATGCCAGGCTCCAATGAGTGGAAAAACAGCTAATAGATTAATAGCGAGAATTTAGGTTATTAATTCAATTTGCTTTGGCAACGTTACATTTCCTGGTGGTTCTCCGAGCAGTTTGCTGGGCACATCAATTTGTTTTCAGCTATTGTGAAATTGGATATCTTGGCTTTCATCCAAATAATGTCCTTCATTTGCATATCTTTGTTATCATTTCAGGTTCTCCGAACATACTGTGGACTATCACACCATCTGCACCCAGATCCTCACATGCAAACACAAATTAAAAATGAAACTGTAAAATTTGCAAGGAAACAATATAGACCTTTTATCTCATTCAGTCTCTGATTTTATATTTTCAAAAAGGAATCTTCCATAGAGCAAAGCATAGGAAAAGAGGAGGGGAAAAAAGGTTTTATTAATTGGACCGGCATCAAGCACGCATACATAAAATTGTTTATTTTATTTTATTTTTTTTAACTTTTAAAAGGAAAGTCTAACTTGAAAGAGTCTTTGAAGATGACATTCAGATTTTGACATTTCCATGATATTGTACAAATATCAGAGGTGGAATATTTTTTTCAGATAACCCATGGATCAGATGATTAAATCTCTCAAACAGGGTGGGAAATTCAGATGTAACAGAGCATTGTGATGAGGCTTATTTTTTGTAAAGTTTTTTTTTTCTGGAATTCCCTAGCATTATAGTACAGGAATAAACATAATGTAATTTTTTTTATTATAAGTCATGTTTATATATTTTCTTTGTCTTAGCGACCCAAAGTGAATAATCATTTTTTCACTATTTTTTTTATTAAATCTTAAGGACTGGAGCATTAACTAATTGCAACGGCTAATGCCAATCACTGCGTAAATAATCCTTACTGTCCTCATTACATGCTCAATGTTATTAGAAGGTCCTCTTTCTGTTACATTGAGGGTTGTGTGTACTTGTTCCTGGCAGCATGGTTAGCTGGTTGAAAGGCCTCCTGGGGAAAGGGATCTTTGTGGTCAGGTTGCTGTCAAGAGATCCCAGTGTAATTTAATGATTTGTAAATGCTCTGAGGTAGTGTTTTCCTTCAACGATGTTTGTTGGCATCATTTATCTTGGGTGTTCTCCAGGGCAAAAGTCCCATTGTTCAGTAAAAAAAAGGGATGACATGAAGTAGACACCTTTAGGATTTCCATGAGCTGCCAAAGAAATTTCCAAGTAATTACTCTGCCAATACCATCTACGGTAATCAAAAAAATTAAATTGCCTCATCCAGTTGACTATTCTTTAAAGGCAACCCATTAGGTAAAAAAAAACACTATTAACATTCAGAAATGAGTTTAATCTGCAGGTTAATAATGTTGTGAACTTGTCCAGCTCCGGCACTGAGAGCCCCACTGCCAGTGCCACTCAGCATCGGAGCATGGTTACAGCTGAAGCTACATTGGCCCGCTTCCATGACACTTCTCGAAAGAATGAACTTCATCTTTCCTCCTGGCAGCAGGGCTCTTGGTGCTAGCACCAACCAAAAGCTGGAGTATCTGGAGGAAACCCACCAAACACAGGGAAAACATACAAACTCCTTGCAGATGTTGTCCTTTGTGGGATTTGAACCTAGGACCTAGCCATGCAACCATTGAGCCACTGTACCCCCCATGTCCTCAAAATCGACCATGCTACAACTTAAAAAATAAAATACTGTTTATTCTGTATATGAAGTTTTAAGAACCAGATAGACTATTCAAAGGGTTAAATGGGGATGTTTTAAACATTATAGTACATGAAATAAAGATAAAAAATATTTTAAACCCAGTTGTATCAAAAAGAAAATAAGGATAGCACTATCCAATTACCAGTTGCTGTCATGAGAATAAAATGAAAAAAGAATTGGCAATATTCCTGACATATATGAAAAAAGTGTAACAGACATTGGCTTTGAGTGTGAATTTTAATTATAATTAGTATTTCTTATTATTATTTTAATCATAAAAAAGAACATTGAATATCACAATGCCAACTGCAGACGCTTCACCTCATTCATCAACAAAGCTGTAGACTATGCCAGTGTGCAGTGGGAGGAACAGGTTGGTCTCACTGTCTAGTGTGGGAGAGCTGTCTCAACAGAGGCTGTTCTTGCTGATGCTTGCGGTGCTGCCACTTCAAACACTTTCAGTGTTCCAGCCTCCGGGTCTTCTGTTGTTGATATCTTTAAAAATTATGACTGCAGCAAAAAGAATGGACATACATCTTGGAAAGGTATAATAAATAATGATGACAACGTGGCCTTATATGCTTAAAAAATAAGTTATGATGTAGAATATTCATATTTGGATGATATTTAAAGCCTTGAAAATTTTCCAGTGGAGCAGAATGCATATTCAGAGCATGACAAGCCATACATGCCATCTATCTAATTATCTGAGGCAGCAAAGAAACGCGAATATTGTTACCCAGATACATTTTGTATTTCACTGTCAAACCCAATTAATCAGTTAAAAAATAGATATCTGCA
>JARQOC010000002.1:478741077-478786638 GCA_033576535.1 Allobates femoralis | reverse complement strand
GCCAGCGGCGAGGTGGCACGGTGTAACGGGCCCCTAATTGTCATAATGCAACACTCTTCACCTTCATTATGATGCTTACAGTGGCAAATATAATCTTTGCTCATCCTACCTGTACCTTGGCCAAAGTCAACATTTAAAATTAGCCTTAAAGGGGTTGTCCACTACCAGGACAACCCCTTCGGAATTTACTTATTTCCCCCATTTAAAACAAAAAACCCTGTTCTCACCTCCCACTCTGCCACCGTTATAGCGCTGTTGATAACTGTGACTTGGGAATCAATTGACAATGTGATGTCATGCGAGCCCCATGTCCATTCACAGTTGGCTTCTTTCTCCCCTCCTTCAGATATAGAAGCTATCAACAGGAAGTAAGTACTGTGCTTCTTGTTGATAACTACTATGTCTGAAGATGGGGAGAGAGAAACTTATGGAGATTGGACACAGGCTTACGTGACATCACAACATCTTTTGAGCCCCAACCCGCAATTACAAACAGCGCTGGAACGGCCGCAGAATAGTAGGTGAGTAGATGATTTATTATATTAAATGGTGGAATTCAGAAGGGGTTATCTAGCCGAGGACAAACCCCTTTACTAGGATACTTCAGTGAGATAAAAATGTATTGTGTTCTACATTCTATGTAATAATATAAAGGCTCATTTCCCTTTGCTACTGCTTGTGAGTGCTCCCTCTCCCTTCTGGGATGCTATGTCAGAGATCAGGGAGCATTGCTTATCTGTGTAGTGCTTTTTTGTTAGAATAGTCTTCTGACCAAAAGCAATTTGCAGAGGATCTTGAAGCAAAAACATAAGCATTCAGTGGCAATTTTAGAGAGAAACTTGTAGCCTTGTAACCTTGTAAGTGATCAGTTTCTCTGCAGCAGCACTACAAGTAGAATGACGTATTACAACAATTGCACAAAATCAGGAGCTGGTTTACATATGCAAACATGTACTTGGTCCTTTACAAGAGATGCGCTTTGTTACTGCGCTCCGCTCTATTTTTAAACAATAGAAATCAAGGTACCTGTGTATCCAGTAAAAGCCTGAAAATCTGCAAGAATGATTCACAGTGATGATATTAGTACAAATAGGTTTATTGAAATCTCATAGAAAGGTATCAACAGCAATCTAAAGAGTGCCCAAAACACATTTCACCCACAGCTGTAACAAGGGAGTCAAAGCTAGAGCCGAAACATGTGTCGGCCACTTTCTCACTGTGCATTTGTACTTGTGCATCTCAATGAATTAGACTATCATCAAAAATCAATGTAATATTGCCATGGGTCAGGGGTTTCTGGGAGCCATGAAACGTGTTGACTAATAAATCAATATTATATTTACCCTTTGATACCTTATGGAATACGGGAGCACGCTTTTAAATCCTTCATCCTCCTTACTTTCATTTTTGGAAATACTGACCTTTGGATATTCACTGGCTGTAAGCCATAATCATCAACATTAACATAAAACGTACAATTGAAATAGATCAATCTGTTTGTAATGACTCTATATAATACATGCGTTTCATTTTTTGTATTGAAAAAGTAATCCTTCACCCTCCCTACATCATATGCACCACGCTGGGTACTGCAGCAGCTGTGATAACGTTTTATAGCTGTTGTGACTTTCATAACCACACAAGATGAAGCCTCTGATAGCTATTTCAGTAAAATTTTATCTCTCAGACCCTTTATCCTCCCTACTTTAATTTTCTGAGATAATGACCTTTGAGTTTTCATTGGCTGTAAACCATAATCATCAACATTAACAGAAAAAAACACTTGAAATAGATCACTCTGTAATGACTCTCTATAATATGGGTTTCACTTTATGTATTGAATTACTGAAATAAATTACATTTTTGATGATATTCTAATTCATTGAGATGCACCCTTGTATATATTATTATTTTAATATATTTGTTTCCTCATTTTGTGTACATTATCCACCTTTATCATTTGAATCAACTTATTATTAGATATTTTTATTTTATTCATTTTCCAGTTTTGGACATTACATTATATTCTAATTTAATTACCATTCAGACTTATTCACTTTGAGATCTATGTACAGTTATTTTGCTATATACAGTTGAAACCAGAAATTTACATACACTACACAAAAGGAGACATACACATGTTTGTCTCACTATCTGACATGAAATCAGAATATAGCTTTCCCATTTTAGGTCAGTTAGGATTACCATAATATTTACATTTCGCAAATGCCAGAATAATGAGAGAGAAAGAATGTTTTAAGGCATTTTTATTAATATCTGCAAAGACACAAGTGTGCATACACTAAGATTACTATTAGGGATGAGCGAGTACAGAACTAATCGGACTTGCTATACTCGCAATGAGTAGGTCCCCATGCTCGGTACTCATTGCGAGTATAGGGAGTCCAATGTTAATGAATGGGTCAGGCGAGTACTATCGCAGTGTATATATATACTGCGAAAGTGCACTAAAAGTGAATAAAAGTTGTTAAAAAATAAAAAAATATCATACTCACCTATCCGACGCCTGCACCGGGACTGTCAAAGAAGACATCCGATCAACGACAAGGACCTGTGAGTCTGACAGCCAATCAGATGGCTGGTAGTGATCTGGCCAATCAGATGGCCAGACGTCACAAACAACCTGATCGCTACCAGCCACCTGATTGGCCAGATTGCCAGGTCATTGATGCACGTTCAAGACCTGGCAATCTGGCCAATCAGGTGGCTGGTAGCGATCAGGTGGTTTGTGACATTTGGCCATCTGATTCACTAGATCACTACCAGCCATCTGATTGGCTGTCAGACTCACAGGTCCTTGTCGTTGATCGGATGTCTTCTTTGCCGATCCCGGTGCAGGCGTCAGATAGGTGAGCATGATATTTTTTTATTTTCTAACAACTTTTGTTCACTTTTAGTGCACTTTCGCAGTGTATACAGATACACTACGAAAGTGAAAGGACTACTCGCTACTCCTGAGCAATCACAAGAAACTCGAGGAGTAGTGAGTAGCCCAAATGTCGTTACTATTCGGCGAGTACCAAATAGTAACGATTCTACTCGCTTATCCCTAATTACTATGCCTTTAAACAATTTGGGACAGCCCTTATGATGATGTCATGCTTTTGTAAGCTACTGATAGGTTTATTAGCAACATCTGAGTTAATTAGAGACACACTTGTGGATATATTTTAAAGTATATCTGAAAAAACTGCATCTTTGTGCAGCATCATGGGAAAGACTAAAGAAATCAGCAAGGATATGAAGAAGAGAATTGTGGACTTGACAAGGCTGATTCATTCTTGGGTGAAATTTCTAGATACCTGATGGTGCCTCGTTCATCTGTACAAACAATCATACGCAAGTACAAACAAGATGAGAATGTCCAGTCATCATACCTCTTAGGAAAGAGACAGGTTCTGTGATCAGTATTAGGGAAAAGGGAATGGGAGGAGCTCACTTTTGGCTCTAAGTTGATCTTAGTTGCATGACAGTGGCTGGCATCCATTGGTATCCATGGATCCATGTAAACAGAGGCCAGCACCAAATCCGATTCCAATAAATTTTCTTTATTTAGGTATTCACATACAGATTAAAGAATGCATCACTCAGGTACACAGCCCAATCAGATGCATTTCGATAAAAAAGTTATTTTTATTGAAATCTGTCTGACAGAACTGCAAGCCTGAGGGATGCATTTTTTTTATCTGTATGTGAATACCTAAATAGAGAAGATTCGTTGGAATTAGATTTGGTGCTGGGCTTTGTTTACATGAATTGACGGGTTCTGTGTCCTAGAGATGAATGTGATTTGGTCCAACATGTGCATATCCAACCAAGAACAAAAGCAAAAGACCTTGTGAAGATGATGATGTAAACTGATACAGCGAGCACTGTATGAACATGGGCTGAAAGGCCACTCTACCATGAAAAAGCCATTACTTCAAAAGAAACATAAAAAAAAATAGATTAATTTTTGCAAATGCCCATAGGAACATAGGCCGAAATTTTTGGAGACATGTCCTGTAATCTGAGGAAACTAAAATTGAACTGTTTGGCCATAATGACCATCATTATATTTAGAGGACTAAGGGAGAAGCTTAGTAGCCTAAGAATACCATCCCAATTCTGAAACACGAGGTTGAAAGAATCATGTTATTATTATTATTATTATTTATTTATATAGCGCCATTAGGTTCCATGGCGCTTTACATGAGGATGAGGGAGACAAGAACAAGTACACTAAATCTAGGCGATCAGGACGTACAGGTACAGGAGGGGCAGGGACCCTGTCCACGAGGGCTCACAGTCTATGAGGGGTGGGTTAGGATACAGTAGGATGGGGGAAATGTTGTGGGGTTGTTTTGCTGCATCAGGGACTGGTAAATTTCACAAAATAGATGGCGTCATGAGGAAAGTAGATTATGTGGCAATACTAAAGCAACATCTCAAGACATCTGCCAGGAAGTTAATATTAGGCAAAACTGGGTCCTCTAAATGTACAATGACACAAAGCATACTGCCAAACTGGTTAAAAAGTGGCCTAAAAATAGCAAAGTCAATGACTTGGAATGGCCATCACAAAGTCCTAATCTCAATCCTGTGGAAAATTCATGGGTAAAGCTGAAAAGGCAGGTGTCAGCAAGGAGACCTACAAACATGGCTCAGATACAACAGTTCTTTCAGAAGGAATGGGCTTACACTCCTTCCAATTATTGTGAGAACCTTGTGGAAGAATATCCAAAATGTTTGAACAAAGTCATACAGTTTAAATGGTACCAAATACTAATGAAATGTATGTAAACTTGTCACTTTGCAGAAAGAAATTAAAATGGTGTAAAACATTCTCTCTCATTATTCTGGCATTTGGCAAATATTAATAATTATGGTAATCCTAATTGGCCTAAAACGGGAAAGGTTTATTCTGATTTCATGTCAGATAGTGAAAAAACATGTATATGTCTTTTTATATAGTGTATGTAAACTTCTGGTTTCAACCCTTCTTACCTGCACAGTGTGTGAATCTTTATCTTGCTGTTGATTCTTTTCCATATTATTTTAATATTTTTATGAGATTTCAATAACACTATTTATAGTATTATTACTGTTGTGTATCATACGTGTAGGTTTTCGTGCTCTCCACTGTATGATGACTGATAAACCCTTTGACTTTTATTAAGCATGTACTAGGGATGGGCGAGTCTACTCGCTAGGACTCGTTACTCGACGAGTAGTAAGGGACTCGCAGGACTCGGTACTCTGCGAGTTTCCCTGCGATTACTTGCACAGTAACGAGTCCAATGCAAATCAATGGCAATCCTAGTTTTGTCAGAGTCTGAGACTCTGACAAAACTAGGATTGCCATTGACTTGCATTGGACTCGTTCCTGTGCAAGTAATCGCAGGGAAACTCGCACAGTAACGAGTCCGGCTGTCTGCTCTGTGCCGGGCTCGGGTCATGCGGGCTGCCACAGCTCCAGGGTCCTAGAGCCCGCCTGCTCTCCCTGTGTATAGACATGAATGTCTGTGCACAGAGATGATGTAGCAGAGCTGAGATTGTTCTCAGTCTGCTCACTCCCTGAGCATAGACATCTATATCTATGCACAGGGATGTAGCAGAGAGGACATCGCGTTTTGGACTACATCGGACGGAAGAGGATTTTTTAAAATAAAGAATGGCTTTTTTTTTTTATTTCTAATGAAAAAAATTTTCTCTGTGTTGTGTTTTTTTTAAAACAATTTAATAGAAATTCATGGCGGTCATGTCTAATATTGGCGTGACCGCCATAAATTTCGGGCTTAGGGCCAGCTGATAATACAAAGCTGGCCTTAACCTCATTATAGCTCAGTGAGCCACCCGCCACCAGGGCCACTGGAAGAGCAGGGTTCAGCGCCAGAGGATGGCGCTTCAATGAATGCGCCATCTTCTGGGGCGGCTGCGGGCTGCAATTTGCAGCGGGGGGTGCCCAGAAAGCTTGAGCCTCCCTGCGCTGTGGATTCCAGCCCCCAGCTGCTTAGCTGTACCTGGCTATACATAGAAATTGCGCGGAGCCCCACGCATTTTTTTTTTATTATTTCATGAAATTCATAAAATAATTAAAAAAAAGTGCTCCGCTATATTCTTGTGTCCGGCCAGGTACAAATAGGCACCTGGGGGTTGGGGGCAGCCCGTCGCTGCCTGCTGGATCCGGCTGGTTCCAGAAATACGGTGAAGCCCACGTCATTTTTTTTCTGAAAAATCAATAAAACAATCCTAAAAAAGGGACTGCATCTTTATTATTTATTTATTTTATTTATATTGTTTTATGGATTTGTCAGAAAAAAATTTGACGTGGGCTTCGCCGTATTTCTGTAACCAGCCGAATCAAGCAGGCAGCGTGGGGCTCCGCGCAATTTCTATGTCTAGCCAGGTACAACTAAGCAGCTGGGGGCTGGAATCCGCAGCTTAGGGAGGCCCAAGCTTTCTGGGCACTCCCCGCTGCAAATTGCAGCCCACAGCCGCCCCAGAAGATGGCGCATTCATTGAAGCGCCATCCTCTGGCGCTGAACCCCGCTCTTCCAGCGGCCCTGGTGGCGGTGGCACGCTGGGTAATAAAGGGGTTAATACCAGCTTTGTTATACAAGCTTGTATTAAGCCCGAGATTCTTAATGTCAGGCCAGGTTTGACCCGGCCACTAAGAATCTCCAATAAAGGGTTAAAAAAAACACCACACAGAGAAAAATTATTTATTAAAAATAAAGACACAGACACCATTAGGGACTCCAACTTTATTACCACCACATACCCCTCCAAAGACCCAGGTCTTCTCTCTTCTTTCTTCTCTCTTCTGTCTTCCTTCTTCTTCTTGTTGAACTCATTCAGCTCTGCTACATCACAGATCACACAGTAGGGGGCGGAAATGCAGATAGAGCCTGAAGCTTCCGAGACACATCTGCGATTTGTAAATCGCACATTACTCGCTATTACTCGGTTCCCCATTCATTAACATTGGACTCGCTAGACTCGCAACGAGTAGCAAGTCCCGGGCTCAGACTCGCTAGAGCCAAGCGATTCCGAGTAATTTAGGACTCGCCCATCACTAGCATGCACTAATAAGATATTTAAAAGTATATATTTTAAACTACGAACAAGTAAACAAGGCACTCACATGTTAGGTGAATTGATTGTAACTTAGTACAGTTGCTTTTGGAGTTTTTGTGTCCAAATGTTATGCCTGTTATACTGCACCTACAATAGTCATGACACTGCTATATACCATAACATGATGAGAGATTGATAGAGTTTGTCTACTTCCTCACTGAAGTGACAATTTGCATATGCAATTTCCCAGAGGAGTATTGCGGTTTTAAGTCTCCTCACTGCCGGCTGGCAGAATACTCTCCATAGGGAGAATATCTGTTCCCCCAGACCTCGTCTTAGCCTCTCACACAGCCAAATCAGAATTTCCACACACTGCACTGATGAGGGGCAGTCACTCTGAAACGCAGCATCTGCAGTTTGGGGTTCTGATCTTGCACAAATCCTAAGTCATATTAAAAGGCTTCTTAATTAGTCAATTATGACTTTTAAGGTACGACGAGATGGCTGGCAATCCCCGAATTCGGCGATGTGGAAACCACATCGCATGTGCGTAGTTGCGTGTGACTGGGCGATTGTACGGTGAGAAACATGATTGTGTTGTGTGATGCGGCCATCTGTGAAGGGAAAATTGCTTCTGGTCTTCTGCAGGCGATTTCCGGGACGCAGGATCGCCGAAGATCGCATGCTAGATAGCTACGTGTGACAGCTCCACAGTGATGTGAAAAAAGTGCCCGAAACGTGCGCGCTCACATCAAATCACCAGCGATATGGAAGCTATATGGTGGCGTGGGATGGTACCTTTAGGATTGCTACCTTTATTAAGTGGCATTAGAGTTTGTCTACTTTCTCACTGAAGTGACAATTTGCATATGAGAGATTGAAAGAAAACTCCAAAGAAAACAGGAGCTACTACTGAAGTATAACTTGCATAACATTTAGACACAAACACTTTAAGCAACTGTATTAAAGGGGTTTTCCCACGAACAAAGTTAATTTTAAAGTTAATTTTTATCAATAGATCTAGGTATAATAATAATATCCACAATTGGATGTGTTTTTAAAAAATGTACCTGTGCTGAGATAATCTTTTAAACCTGCCCCTAATATGTACACTTTTATTTTTGTTTCTGACCGTGCACGGAACACAGTCTGATCATACCACATCTCCTGGGCAGGGGAGGAAGAAATAAAGAATACAGACATTACAGCACAGGATCAGAAATAATTCTTTCTTTGAGGTAAAACATTTTTTTACAAAAAGGCAGAGAAATGTTTTACCTAACAAAAAAAGTCATCTATGAACCTGTGCTGTAATGTCTGTATACTCTTTTACTTTCTTCCCTGCCCAGGAGATGTGGTATGATCAGACCGTGTTCTGTTTATGGTCAGAAACAAAAATTTAATTTTACAAACCAGGGACACATTTATAAGAATATCTCAGTACAAGAACAATTTTTTAAATACATCTAATTGTGGAAATTATTATATTTCCAAGATCTATTGATTAAAATTAACTTTGTGGGAAAACCTCTTTAAGTTACAATTAATTTACCTAAGATGGGAGTGCCTTGTTTATTTGTTCGTAGTTTAAAATATATACTTTTAAATATCTTTAAAAGTATATATCAAACAATGAAACTTCAAAGTCTATACCATGACCAAGAGCTGTCTAAGGACACAAAAGAGAGGATTGTAGACCTGCACAAGGCTGGGATGTGTTACAGGAAAATATGTAAGCAGCTTGGTGAGAAGGCAACAACTGTGGGTTATTAGAAAATGTAAGAAATGCAAAATGTGTGCCAACTTGGTCAAGAATCATAAGAAAAATCTGACTTCTGTAAATGCAAACAGAGGTTTCTGTACCAAATAGTAATTTCTGCCTTTCTATTGTATCAAATACTTATTTTATGCAGTAAAATGTAAATTAATTATGTAAACATCATATAACATAATTTTCTGGATTCATTTTTTGGAACCTGTATTCCACAATTAAAGTCTACCTACGATAAAAATTACAGACCTCTCCATTCTTTGTAGAACTGGAAGCTTGCAAAATCAGTAGTGTAGCAAATACTTTTTTCCTTACTGTAAGCAAGAACCTGACTCAGGGGCGTAATTACAATAAATGCAGGGGTTGCAATCGCACCCGGGCCCTGCAGCCTAGGAAGGCCCCAAAAGTCCCTTTGGCCTATAGAAAAATAGTAATACTATTAAAGATTTGCAATAATTGGGGGCCCCGTTGGAGCTTCTGCATCGGGGCCCCTGGGCCTTAAGTTACGCCACTGACCTGACTGAAACATATGTGTAAGCCATTACCCTCTTTCTAATTATTAAGCTCTCAGAGAAAACCTGAGAGGTGAAACCAGTTATGTTTAATTGGTGTTTTATTTGATAGGTTGGTTGTACCTGTATTCCCCGGAAGTATAACATTAAAGTATGGAGAAGTAACTAATCATAATTCTTTCTGACTTTCTTTTTCCAGTATTGCCTTCTTTTAATTTAGCTATTCAGAATAAGGCTGCAACAGTGCTTTGGAGAATGGATCATCCATAGAAATGGTTTGGAGACAAGCGTGTATCCACCCAAATATGTCAAATTGAAATTGGATGGAAGGATTATTTTCAGCCAAAAGCCGTATGACGGAATGGAGATACCAGGTTACTGTTCCCAATAACAAATGATGCGAACAGCTGGAGTACAAACAAAGATTGTTGCTGCGGGAGATAGGCTGGTTTCACACTACGATTTTGTTAAATCCGATGCTGTCCGATAAAAATCGGACAGCATCGGATCCGATTTAGCCCCCATGTTCTCCAATGGGGATCGGATCGGATCGAATGTGCACTTAATGGCATCCGATTTGCATCCGATCTGATTTGTCCGATTCTGTCCGATTTTTTTCAGGAGCCAAAATCGGAGACTGCTCCGATTTTGGTATCTGATTAAAAAATCGAATCGCATCGGATCCGATGTGATCCGATGCGATTCGATTAAAATAATATGGGAGCCTATGGGGGATCGGATCGGATGGAAAATTGGATCCGATATCGGATCCTATTTTCTGCATTGAGCATGCTCAATACCCTAGACCACTCCCAAAACCTCCCACAGCCGTCCCCCAGCCATTTAAATCGGATCCGATAAAAAATCGGATCGGATGGCATCCGATTTTGAGCATCCGATGCTGTCCGATTTTCATCGGACAGCATCGGATTTAACAAAATCATAGTGTGAAAGTAGCGATAGACTATGGTTAATTACAAATCAATAAGATTGCCTTATTATGTACTAGTTATTGTGTTGTTTAATTTGTTCTTTACTGACTTACCTTTTGGAGAGTTGGAGGACTTGTTTTTAGTTAAGTTATGTATTTTATGTTCGGCAAATATTTAGAATTTTTTACATAATCAATGTTGTGCATTGCCATAAAATGGGACCTAAATATGTATTAGGATACATTAAATACTTCCATTCTCTCCTTAATTCTTAAGACTAAATATTATATTATAGAGGTACTACAAGCAGGAACTCTGGGTGTCATTGTTTAAAGTCCATATACTCAGTTCAAAGTGTGTGCCATGCAGTAAAAAAATGGCCCACCAACAATTAAAGGATTGATTTACTCTGAATTCATAAAATGGCAACTCTGTAAAATAAAAATCTTATATCTGGACATAGTGTAATATACTCGTGCTACATGAGTCAATGGGATGCGTTCTGTGGAATATAAAACAGCGGTTAATGTCTTTATGTCTTTATGCTCTGCGATCCCTCTGGAGTGTGTTGACTACCTCTGTTTATAGCTTCTTTGTTAGAATTGACTGTGTACTGTTCAACGGTTCAAGGTTATTTGTAATTACATCCTCTAGTCATTTTGTCTCTTCTTCAAACAGCGTTGTCCTGAGGATCATTCTTTGCCACAGTGTGACAAAGAACTACTGGAACGGTGGATTCAGAAGCTGTCAGCCTCATAACAACTCAATGCACAATCACAGGACAAAGGTTAACTAACTGGTTATGGAGTAGCAAATAAAGGCTTTTCTCTTTCAGGGATTAAAAGAAGAAATGTGCGCCAGAATGACATTTTCAATAAACATAATTTAATTTCATAAATTAAATCAGCAGCATTTCAATGTTTTGTACTGTGTTTCAACTTTGAGTTACCTTCTGGGCCTCCATCTGTCAATATGTAAGTGTTACTAGTAGTACTTCCCATGAGTTAAATATGATAGAATTATCATATGTAGTTGTGATAGCACTTCCCCCTGTAGATGTTTCTGAAAATAATACTCAAAACATAATGATAATGCATTGCCATCATATGAATAACTTTATTATTTCACTAATTCTGAAAACACATTTCTGAAATAAAAATAATTCTTATAATATAATAGCAATGTAATAAGGATATATATTAAATATTGTATAATAAATATATAATATTATGTAATTGCAAGAACTACATATATATTGTGAGGAAGTGACCAATGAAGGTCATTAAGTGTCCCCCAGAATGTGCTCTGAAACCCTATAAGACCCGCTGGAGGGTGTTGTCCTCACAGTGGGTGAGTACAACACAGAAATAAAGGAGTGTGATCTGGATCATGTTATGTGACTCAGGTTTTTAGGAAAACCAGATATGGGCTTTTATTTGGGAGAATCCTTAGGAATGGGTGGGATGGATTCTCCCTCCACTCCGGGTCTTCTAACATGCCTGCCCATGTCCGGGAACATGTTTTAAACCTGGACTGCAGGAAAGGGTGTGTTATCAGTTTAGAGCCCTGTGGTTTAAGCAAGTGTGCCAGCCTGTGTGCTGTGAGCAGAGCAGCAGATTGCCTGCCGAGCTTGGAAGGGTGCAGCTCTGAGGGAGCAGTGCCGAACTGCAATCCTGTGCGTATAAGTGATTATGCGGCACTGATCCAGTCAGTGTAGGTGCCTTCTTAAACACAAATTAATTTAAAAGATGTAAGTGGCACTCTGTAGTGACTTATAGAAAATGGAATCTTCATAACAGTAAAGTGAGATACCTATTATTATGGTAATGACCAAATCCATAATCCACTCAGTTGCCTCGTTGATGTGCATATGATAACTGGGTCCTAACCATTGTTATCTTCCTATGTCTTGTTGGGTTTTTCCTCTATTGGTGCTTTCAACATGCAATCTGTGCCTTTGGAAAGGCACCTTCCCCATTCTAGTTGCTAAATTCGTGCTATTGCTTTCTGGCATCATTCGCTAACATGCCTAAGGGGTTAACTTAAAGGCACAGATTAGATATTGAAAGAACCTGTCTCAGTCTATAAGACTACAATTTCTATTACTCTCTGGTATCTGTCGCCAATAGAGGAAAAACCCAACAAGACTTAGGTAGATAACAATGGTTAGGACCTAGTTATGAGATGCGCCTCAACGTGGCAACTGGGTGGATTATTGATTGCCCTTCTCCATAAAGCTAAGTATCTCACTTTACTATTGTGAAGATTCCGTTTTCTATAAGTCACTGTATAGTGCCGCTTACATTTTTTAAATGCAATCCTGTGCGGTTGGAGTCTGCAAGGTAATCAGACTTTATATCATGGACATTATTGTGTTATTGCCTGAAGAATAGGAGTATGTCTAAATTACCCGTATGGTTTATGAAAACTGGATAATAAACCTGTAGATCTTTTATAAAGAAGTGATTGCTGTGTTTCTACCATTGTGCTGCCGTAAACTAATCTCCTCCTAGCACTACCTCACATATGGTGGAGAATGCGAGCATTGCAGCCTGGTTGCTAGCGGCAATGAATGAGGTGCACGTGTGAGGATTCAATAACCCTGCAACCTGGCTGCTAAAGGCAACAACATGGTGGAATTCAACCAGCGTGCTAGGAATCAGCGGGTTCCTGAAGTCCTGAGTGGCAGAGCCCGTTCCCACACGTCTGTGCTTAAACCTGCCACTCTACAGTTGAAACCAGCTGCCACCATGGAGGACATTGTAAAGACGTTGGCCCAGGCCAATGTACACTTGCTGAAGCCCTTGGACCAATAGCAGCAGACTAACAACTTTTTTGCCCAGCAGATGGCAGCTTTCTGTGAGCCATTACCAACGGCAACCACAGCACCCACAGTCCATCCAGATGCCCTAGAAAAGGTTAGAACAGCGCTGACCAAGATTACTGCGGATGACATCCCTGAGGCATACCTCCCCGTATTTGAAAGGACCGCTGAGCAGGAAGAATTGCCCATTGACCGCTGGGCCAATGTCGTGGCCCCGTTACTGGTGGGCTATGCTCAAAAAGCCTACCTGGATTTAAGCTCAGAGGACGCCAGGAACTATGGGGCCCTGAAATGTGAGATCCTTGCCCGAATGAGGGTTAATACGCATGTAAGGGCTCAGAGGATACGCCAGTGTTTTTTTGAGGAGGGTAAACCTGTACGGTCTCAGGCATATGACTTGTTGCACCCGGTGAAGAAGTGGCTGCAGCCTGAGACCTTGAGCCCAGCGCAGATGGTAGAGAGGGTGGTGGTTTACCAGTGGTTTGTGCGAATTCTGCCTGTCCCCATTCAATGGTGGGTGGGACACAGTGACCCGGGTACCCTTAACCAGTTGTTGAGCTTGGTGGAGCATCATGTGGCTACACAGGACTTAATCCGGGACTCTAGGACATTACGTGCAGTCCGATGGTCTAAATCCAAACAAACAAATAAAGACGATCAACAGCCCATTCCCCTAAATTAGGTACTTTGAATAGACTCACTCCGACTATGAGGTGCTGGCGATGACAAGGGCTGTGTCCACTAACCACTGAGCCCATGGACTGTGGGTATGCCCGCCGGGTATCTATGTATGCCCAGACTGTTCAGCGAACACTGTTACCATGGGGAATTAACCTTATCTGTGCCAAGTGCATGTTAATAAGGTGACTGCCTTGTTAGATTCGGGAAGCATAGTGACCCTCATGCATGCATCTCTGGTCTCAGGGAAAAAAAACACTGGTCATAAAGTGGGGGGACTCTGTATCCATGGGGACTTCCGAAAGTACCCTACAGAGGTGGTCACTATCACTACCCCATCTGGAGAGGTTCAACACAAAGTGGGGGTATGAAAACACTCCCATATGATATGATTTTGGGAAGGGATCTGCCTCTTTTATGGACTCTATGTAGGAGGCAACCCAATCCTCCTCAGGCAATGGAACGGTCTGGGCCCTGAGCCTGAAGATCCCGAGTCTGGGATACCTGCCATAGGGGTCACCAATATAGGGAGAGAGTGTAATCCCAACAGATCTCCCCTAGAGGTAATGGCAGGAGAGCTTGAGACAGTCGAGCCAATATCGAAGCTAGAATTGCCTCTGAATAATTTTGGGACAGCCCAACTTTAGGATACTAAATTGGTACATGCCTGAAGTAGAGTGGTAGTGATTGATGGTGTGGCGCAAACGCCCAGCACCAAGGTGAGTTTTCTCCATTTTGCCCTCAAGCGAGATTTACTGTATCAGGTGGATATTCAAAAAAGGCCCCGACCCTTACCATGAAGCAGATAAGGGCTGTCCTTGACATCATGGGTTATTATAGATGTTTCATTCCAAATTTTGCTGGGTTGTCTGCACTGTTGATGGATCTTTTAAAAGGAAAGAAGTACGTCATGGTGCGCTGGAATCCTCAGGCAAGGGAAACCTCCAGGCACTAAAGGTGGTCCTATGTGGACAGCCTGTTCTCACCAATCCCAACTTTCGAAAACAGTTAATAGTACAGACGGATGCCTCTGAGGTTGGTCTGAGAGCGGTGCTATCACAGGAGGTAAATGGAGAAGAACACCCCGTGACACACTTGAGTAGGAAGCTCACCCCACCAGAGAGGAACTATAGCATAGTGGAGAAGGAGTGCCTGGGCATAAAGTGGGCCCTGTAGTCCCAAAGCTATTACCTGCTGGGGCGACAGTTTCGCTTGGTGACACACAACTCCCCGTTGGTCTGGATTAGAAATGCCAAGGAGAGGAATGCTAAGGTCACTCGATGGTTTCTCTCCCTGCAGAACTACAGATTTACTGTGGAACATCAGGAGGGGAGGTTGCAAGGAAATGCAGATGCCCCATCTAGGGGCCCTTGTATGATGGCAAGTGTTCAACTCTACAAGCTTGAACAGAGGGGGGTATGTGAGGCAGTGACCAATGTCATATATGAAGGTTGTTATGGGTCCCCAAGAATGTGCTCTGAAACCCTATAAGACCTAAGACCCGCTGGAGTGTGTTGTGCTCGCAGTGGGTACTTTGAGTATAACACAGAAAGAAAGGAGTGTGAACTGGGTCATGTTATGTGACTCAGGTGTTTAGGAAAACCAGATACGGGCCTTTATTTGGGAGAATCTGTAGGAACGGGTGGGATGGATTATTCCTCCACTCCAGGTCTTCTAACATGCCTGCCCAAGTTCGGGAGTATGTTTTAAACCTGGACTGTAGGACAGGGTGAGTTCTCAGTTTAGAGCCCTGTGGCTGAAGCAGGTCTGCAAGCCTGTGTGCTGGGAGCGGAGCAGCAGATTGCCTGCAAAGCTTGGAAGGGTGCAGCTCTAACGGAGCAGAGCCGAAATGCAATCCTGTGCAGTCTGAGCCCGAATGGTAATCAGACTTTATGTTATGGGCATTATTGTGTTATTGCCTGAAGAAAAGGCCTATGTCTAAGTTACCTGCATGGGTTATGAAAACTGAATAATAAACCTGTGGATCTTTTATTAAGAAGTGATTGCTGTGTTTCTACCATCGTGCTGACGTGACTGTTCCCCCCTGAGTGCTACCTCACAATATATATATATACAAATGTACATATACAAATGTTTCCATTGAAATAATCTTTAAATGTTTTACTACTGTTTTTGCGTTATTAATCCTGATGCGCTTTAATGACCAGTGCCAGATGAGAGTGGCCTAAGGCCTTAATGCTAAAATAATGGCTGATTTAATTGTTCCTATTGTGTAAAGGTTTTCTTAGTTCCATCATTTGAATACTGGAATCAGTTCATAAAAATGGAAAGAATAGTAAATCATTTAGATGTTTTAAATATTAATTGAAAGTGAACATACAGTATTAGCATGTAATTGGTAAAGTTTAACCATTTCCTAAAGAGTTAATATGAAATTCTTAATGTCTTAATATGACAACTATATTGTCTTATGCAAAAGTTTTGGCACTATTTGCAAATTAAATCTGTGACCACTTCAGACACCATGTGTGTTGCGCTGAGCAGCTTGATTGAAGAATTCAAAATAATCATCATTCAATTTTACTTTTTCATTAATAAAGCTAAGTCTAATTTGATAATTAGACTTTGAGAGTCACTGTTTAGGCCCACACATACATAACAATAGTGTCAGCTGATTCGGCCGATAAAGATGGGCCTGACCAACAGTCTAATGTATTTAGAGCCTCCCAACTGTCATATGAGAGATGATGGATGATTATTAAGGAGATAACGAATTAACTTATCTGATTTATGTTTGTTCTGCCACCATTAGAGGAGACTGACATTAGTCTCTCTTAGGCTGGGGTCACACTTGAGAAAATGCATGCGTTTTCCATAGGGGCCCATGTTAAAAAAACGCATCAAAAATAGTGCATGCACTATTTTTGGGTTCGGATTTAAAAATGCATGCAAAAACGCAGGGTGCCATCACACACCTTAAAAAACGCATGCAGAAATGAAAAAAAACGCATGCGTTTTTTTAAGGCACTAAAAAAAACGCATGCCAAGTGTGACCCCAGCCTTACAGAAAACAGCATTTCTGTGTATGGAGGAGTTGGGGATGAGCTATCAACCAAACAATCAGACAAACCATTCTATGGCTGGGGTCACACTTGCGTTTTTTCCATGAGTTTTTGGAGACCTGCATTTTAAATAAAAACATGTAAAAACGCACCCATAGGCCCCCATGTTAAAAAATGCATGCCCTAATAGCAAAACGCATGTGTTAATAGCAAAAACGCATGTGTGACACTACCATGCGTTTTTGTGTGCGTTTTTGCAATTATGTGATTAGCTGACATCAAAAATGCATGCAAAAATGCATGGTACATTAGTAACATTTAGTACCATCCAAAAACGCATGCGTTTTCCATAGGGGGCCATGTTAAAAAAACGCATGCATTTTCTAAAAAAACGCATGCGTTTTTAAAACAGCACCAAAAAATAGTGCATGCACTATATTTTGGTGCGGATTAAAAAACGCATGCAAAAACGCAGGGTGCCATCACACACCTTAAAAAAAGCATGCTGAAATGAAAAAAAACGCATGCAAAAACGCATAAGTTTTTTTAAGTCACTAAAAAAACTCATGCCAAGTGACCCCAGCCTATGTCTGACAATTATCTATTGTATACAGGGTCCACTAGAATAAGGGGTCAACAGCTTTTTATTGTTTATGGTCCTATTATAATAAACCAGGATCTGGAAAACTAACATGGTAAGTTATGCAATGGAAACCTTCACATCTAAATCACAGAACTAGAGGAATTGGTGTATCAAGCCCTGCTTCATAAACAAGCATCTAACCTTTGATCTGTTCATGCAATCCAAAATTTCAATTGTGACACACAAAGGTTTTAAAAGTCAGAGACATTTCATATCAACTGTTGATATTCATGAAAACCAGATGGGTCTATTTTAAGAAACAAAAGAGTACCTTATGATATAAAATATGACTAGTCATGCTCTGCTTTTGGGATATGTGCAGGGCCGCACCGTCCATTGGACAGTGTGAGCCCTGAGTCCAGAGCGGCGGCAGCCAGGGGAGTAGCATCAGAGAAGGGGGTGGCGCCACCAACATCAGCGGCCGGCCTCAGGAGAGACGGACGCTTACCCCGGTAATAGTGGTAAGAGGGCGGCTGCCCTGCCCCCCCCTCCCCCCGGACCTCAACTAAGGCTGCAGGGGCGGCGGGGCTGAGGACCGCTAGCAGCACCCCCCCTCCCGGACCTCAACTAAGGCTGCAGGGGCGGCGGGGCTGAGATCCGCTAGCACCTTCCCCCCGGCCTCCAATCGGCTCCGGCGGCAGGGTGGCTAGATGCACCTCTGGATATGTGGCTTGGATTATTTAATAAATACTAGAGATAAGCGGAAGTAGCCACGGATAATCAAATTTGAGTTGAATTTCCTGAATATTGCAATTCCACACAGATGTGAGCAATCTTCGATTTGATTTGCGAGGATCAGACAAAAATGCTTGGTGCTATTTCACACATGTTGCACACTCAATGAGGCTTCCTGATAATGCCATGCATGAACCCATTCACAGCTAGTCAGAGGAATTATTAAAGTCAGAATAAAACAGAGATTGGTCAACGGATGCCATTTTATGCCTGCACTGTTTAAGAATAGGAGCACTCAGAGCATACAGCATGGGTTGCTTTGATAAAGAGTGCAGGATTGCACTCAAAATGTATAGGCTTCCTTACCCCCCACCACCCTCGTCATGCCATTACATTTTAAACTTTTTGTACCTAATAAATAGTAGTTTTATTCACACAATACCAGCAAGCAAGGGTTATATTAAATCACTCATTGCAGGTTTTGCAACTAAATCTAAATTCTGACTTCAAGGCTTGTTTCTTAATTTAAACCCAAACCTTTGCCTAACAAAGTATGTGTGGTGTTGAAATTATTTTTTAATCCCACTTCATTACTTCAATAGTCTAATATTAAATGTGTATACAATCAACATGAATACAATAGCCAGTTGTATGTTCTTGCTATAGAGATGTGATTCCACCTAGTTTCCTATACCCATACTGTTTTGTAAAGGCTTATGACTTTTTTAGTTTTTGATTTTTATCTTAAAGAGCAAACAATATAATACTGAAATTTAAACACGTGTTTACATACTAAAGTGTGTGTGTTTTTTTTATTTTTTTTTTTTGAGTCCTGTTCATTGTTCCAAAAGTCATAAACACTAAGCGTAAAGCCAAATTGGCGTCAAACTCGCGTGAGTGCAATGCGAGAAAGTCTCGCATTGCATTCAGACCAGTGTTAAATCTCAGGTCATATTGGTTATTTTTTCCTCAGTTGAACTCAGACTGCTTGCAAAATTGCAGCATGCTGTAATTGCACGCGTATATCGCTTTGCACTAGCAGTAATCAATCGCGCAACTTTCATGCATCAGAATCACTCCGATGACGCATACGCCAGTGTGCCTTTACCCTTAGCCTGAATACAGCAGCAAGTTTCAAGTGCATGCTTGTGGAAGTTATCCTACTTATATTTTCTGTTCACATCCTATTTTATAAAGGCCCATGGTTTATTTTTTAGTCTTCAGTTTAATACAAAAAGTCTATTTTTGTAGTTGGAAAACCTATTTTAGGCTGGGGTCACAGTACCATTTTTCACATGCGTTTTTGGAGACCTGCGTTTTCAAAAACGCATGTAAAAAACGCACCCATAGGCACCCATGTTAAAAAACGCATGCCATAATAGCCAAAAAGCATGTGTGACTGTCCCATGCGTTTTTGGAGCATATCCAAAAACGCATGCGTTTTTTAATAAGGGGCCTTATGGAAAACGCATGCAAAAACGCATGTACAATTAGTGCCATTCAAAAACGCATGCGTTTCCCATAGGAGCCCATGTTAAAAAAACGCATGCGTTTCCGGAAACGC
Organism: Allobates femoralis; assembly: GCA_033576535.1. Classification (NCBI taxonomy): domain Eukaryota; kingdom Metazoa; phylum Chordata; class Amphibia; order Anura; family Aromobatidae; genus Allobates; species Allobates femoralis. The sequence continues at coordinate 478,766,936 of JARQOC010000002.1, read as the reverse complement.
ATGCGTTTTTTTAACATGGGCTCCTATGGGAAATGCATGTGTTTTTGAATGGCACTAAAAGGTAGTAATTGTACATGCGTTTTTGCATGCGTTTCCCATAGGAACCCATGTTATAAAAACGCATGCGTTTTCTACAAAAACGCGTGCGTTTTTCAAAACGCTCAAAAAAATACTACAAGCACTATTTTTAGGTTCAGATTCAAAAACGCACCCAAAAACGCAGGGAGCCATCACACACCTTACAAAACTCATGCTGACATGAAAAAACGCATGAGTTTTGTAAAATCATTAAAAAAAACGCATGGCAACTGTGACCACAGCCTTACTTGTCCATGCTAGAAACCATGCAACCCGAGACAAAACGTCCTGTTTTGGTTCTCTGAAAAAGGGTGTTCATTTTGGAAGAATTAAGAAAAAGCCTTTTTAATCGCCTATGGATTTTACAATTAGTAATCACTTTGCGAAACACAAGATATTCACTCCTAGTTGAAAAACAACAACTTATTAATTTTCAAAATAGTACACGTTTTCTCTTCAGAAAAAAAAGGCTGATTTTTGGATGGCTTGACAAAAAGTCTTTATAATTGTCGAATCATTTTGTGGTTAGCAAAATAGTTGTGGATGTCAAAAAAGGGATAATTTTTCAATCCAAGTTGAGAAACAATAACTTCTTCATGTTCAGAACGGTACACCTTTACTCCACAAGTAATGGGATAATGTTTGTACCACTTCTGAAGAAAGTCTCAATTTACATAGTCTGTCATAGGCTAGGGTCACACTTCAGGTTTTTTTTTTTAAACCTGATCTGGTTTTGAGCTTTTAAAAAGCTCATAACCGGATCAGGAAACGCTCCCCATAGGAGCCTATTATAAAAACCGGATTGCTTCACAAGCAATCCGCTTACCGCCTCCGGCTCTGCAGCCTGCGTGAAAAATCATGCAGGCTGCAGTTTTCGGAGCGGTTCTCTGACCCGCTATGCGGTAACCGGATTACTCAGGATTACACATCCTGAGCAATCCGGTTAACGGATTGCGGTTCCCTCCACACATTTTTAATGAATAATTTGTGTGGGACCGTAATTGCGTTCACCGCGTCCGGATCTGGATGCGGTGAGCACAATTCTATTTTTAAGTGTAACCGTAGCCATAGTGTTTGGATAATTTACTTAATAAAAAGCCAACAAAGGGTAGGGTCACATTGAAAACATAAATTGCATTCACCGCATCCGGATCCGGATGCGGTGAATGCAATTCCGGTCACACACATTTTTTCTCAAAAATGTGTGCATAATACCGCACTGCGGTCACCGGATGGCTCAGGATGTGTAATCCCTGAGCTATCCGGTAACTGCATAGGTTGCGGTTCCCGATCGGCAAAGTTAATAAAGATTTAATTTGAGTACAGAACTGACTGTTAGAGGTCTGTAGGGGGGCTTAGACCCCCCTACAGACCGGGCGGCCACTTCTATAGTGTGTTCTTCTACAATTTTACCTATGGCACGGGCTGATCTGAGCTCCGTGCATGTGATCCAAATATCCCCCCTCCCCCTATCACTATACAGGGGTGCATACACCCCTCTAGTACAGTACTGCTTTATTTAAGTTATAAACAGCAAGAATTGTCCCAATCGGAAGATAAGTATATATTTACATGTGTCCGGAGGCAGAGTCCAGTGATTTCCATGGGCGGGGCTGTGTGCAGTAGCCTCCGCCCACTCCTTCTTGATGCCCGCCCCCTCTGGCCGTAATCCAGTGTTGTGGGGGTGGCCGAGTCGTTAAAGGGGCGTGGCTAACCATGAGCCGCGGTTAGCCATGCCCCTTTAACGACTCGGCCACCCCCACAACACTGGATTACGGCCAGAGGGGGCGGGCATCAAGAAGGAGTGGGCGGAGGCTACTGCACACAGCCCCGCCCATGGAAATCACTGGACTCTGCCTCCGGACACATGTAAATATATACTTATCTTCCGATTGGGACAATTCTTGCTGTTTATAACTTAAATAAAGCAGTACTGTACTAGAGGGGTGTATGCACCCCTGTATAGTGATAGGGGGAGGGGGGATATTTGGATCACATGCACGGAGCTCAGATCAGCCCGTGCCATAGGTAAAATTGTAGAAGAACACACTATAGAAGTGGCCGCCCGGTCTGTAGGGGGGTCTAAGCCCCCCTACAGACCTCTAACAGTCATTTCGGTACTCAAATTAAATCTTTATTAACTTTGCCGATCGGGAACTGCAAGCTATGCGGTTACCGGATGGCTCAGGATTACACATCCTGAGCCATCCGGTGACCGCAGTGCGGTCCCTGGAAACGCTGCGAAAACTGCTGCCTGCATGATTTTAAACGCAGGCAGCAGTGCCGGATCCGGCCACCGGATGGCTTGTGAAGACATCCGGTGTTTTGCATAGGCTTCCATCAGGAGCCTTTCCTGGTCCGGTTTTGAGCTTTTTTAAAGCTCAAAACCGGATCAGGATTTTAAACAAAAAACGCCAATGTGACCCTACCCAAAGTCTGGAACTGCTGTGTGTCATTAAATAGGCTGCTGATTACCACAATATACCATCCCTTTTCCCCTATCCAGATAATTTAAAGTCACTTGGACAGTCCCTTTTTGTGATGATGAAAATTGTTGCTTATTTTTTTTTCTTCGTTTCTTCCTAGAGCCATAACGTTTTTATTTTCTCGTCTACATAGACACATTAGGGCTTGTTTTTACGGAACAAGATGTACATTTGAATGGTACCATTCAGTTTTCCACAAAGTGTATGGTAAAACAAGGAAAAAATTCCATATGGGCAGAATTGTGAAAAAAACACAATTCTGACATAATTTTTTAAAGAATTATTTTACAGTACCGTATGATTCTCCTCATCAGTGTGATACAGCAATGCCAAACATGTCCAGTTTTTTATTATTTAATGTGCACACATTGAGTAATTGTTTGCAGAAATATCTGCACCAAATGTGCATCTCCTTGCAGGAAAAATGTATAAAAAATGCAACATGTTTTTAACACTTTCTTGCATACACTTTTTCCATGTGTTTGAATGCAATGAGTAGGGAGAAAGAAGCACTCACATGAGCATGTTTGTAGTTGAGGCTACTTTATTGTAGATCCATGGGGTTAGGGTGCAGGGAGGGGGGTGACAGGTCAACGGTCACCGTTTCATGCTTAGTAGCACTTTCACGTGTCCTGGGAACCTTAAACCCATGGATCTACAATAAAGTAGCCTCATTGCATTCATGAACTGTTATACTTTCCAGCTGAGCACCACAAGAAGAGGATTACACCACCCTGGTGAACCAGTACTGTGAATCGCCAACAGGTCAGTGCCTGGTTCCCCTTTGTTTTTCCATGTGTTTTCCTTGCATTTGGGGTAGATAAACACTGCAAAAACACTGCAAGATTTAACATGATACAGATTTATTTCTGCAGATCTTCAATGGAAAATAAACCAACAAGTGCACAAAACGTCAGGATTCCCTTTGACTTTGCTGGCACAATAATTTGCATGCAGTTTAGTGACAAAACTGCATGAAAAATGAATAAAAAATGGGATGAAAATGCACAGGGCCTTAGTGGTGAAATAAAACTCGGAATTTTTTTGTGGGGTTGTGTCACTATTTTCAATACCAGTAGTGTTTTAATTATTCAGTCATGTGATGACTTATTTTTTTACTGGGCAAGATGACATTTTCATTTATAATACTTTGGGATAGATTTTATATTTTGATCACTTGTTAAAGGTAAGTTGTCAGCTACTTTATGCCCCCAAGCTATCACTACCAGTGCCTACAGCTTCCTACTTAAAGCCATATTCCCAGAACTGCCACTGCTCTCCTATAGAAGAAGGTAAACAAACTGTAAGCGGTCTAATTGGAGGCGCTCAGGCACAATGGCAGCAGGCACTGGGATGGTTTTTCAACATTCCTTTATTCAGGCTCCCCTCCTACTGCACAACATGTTTCGATAGATTCTCTATCTTCCTCAGAGGGTAAAGCGGTGGGGAGCAGCTAGGCGCAGAGTGAAGCTTAACGTGAGGACCTGGTGTCGCCTGGCAACAGGAGCTTTAACTTAAGGACCTGCGGTGACGTGACCGGATGCTCGGAGCTCCCGGAGCATGCGGTGTGCGGATGAGCTAGAGCCTGTGAAGGGCGCCTTATCAAGTGTATTACCGGGTTGTGTGGAGACAGCACAACCCGATAAGGTGAGTGGCCACCTATTAGTACGCCACGCTAAATAAAGCCCCCCTGGTAAACGCACTATTGCGCCCCTTTCTCTCTCTTTTTCTCTTGCATGACTTCTCTCCTATAAACAGCCCCCCAACCTAAGGAATCTCCTTGTCAGAAGTGTCCTCACATCACCATCACAAACGGGCACATTCCCCCTGTAACAGCAAGAAATGCAAGACGTGTACCCACATATTATCAACAGATACATTCCTTATACCCAACACAAACCAGGACTATAAGATCATGGACTTCTTTTCATGTACATCCTCCAATGTGGTGTATATGATACAATGTTCAAAGTGCACTACAGGAATGTATATTGGAGAAACAATGCAAAAGCTACAAACAAGGATGAATTTACATAGACATACAATACAAAATAAGCTGGACATGCCTGTAGGAATACACTTCTCTGAGTCTGGACACAGCATGGCAGACCTAATAGTCCTGATATTGAAAGGTCACTTTAAAAATGACAGAGAACGTAAAATCTGGGAATTCAAATCCATAAGAATGTTCCAATCCTTAACATAAGGGCTCAATTTGACACCTGGATTCATGACTCATTACCTAGACACAATTAACACTTCCACAAGAAGATCTTCTGATGTGTAAAAGAACATTGTACGTCATCTGCATCATTAACAAAGACTTCATTTTAATTTCCTTATGGTGCTGTCACACCTGGCGACGTCGCTAGCGACATCGCCGAAAAAGTGACGTATCAGCGATGTCGCTAGCGACGTCACGCTGTGTAAACGAGCGGCGCGACCGCGTTTTATCACTGGTCGCAGGTTGTCAGGTTTACGGGAAGAACCGTAAACCTGTCAACCGGCGACCTGCGATAAGGCTGGATCGCGCCGTGTGACATCGCCAGAGCGATGTCGGCGGCGATCCAGCCTATACCGCAGCGTTGCTGCGGATCGCTCGCTGGGCTGAGCCCAGCCCAGCGAGCGATGTCGCCGCCCGCATCGCTGCGGTGTCGCCGGCCGCAGCGATGCTGTGTGACAGCTGGCCAGAGATGTCGGAAGCGAGTGGGCACCCGCGCATAGCTTCCGACATCGCTGGCCAGATCGTGCTGTGTGACGGCACCATTAGCACACCTCCATTTCCTTATGTCCTGCTGTATTGTGTATTTAAATGTCTCAGTAACTCATTTGTAGTATTGTCTGATGAAGGAGCCTTGAGCTCTGAAAGCTTACAAATACAATTTTTCTTATTAGCCAATAAAGGTATCACTCCTATAATACTTTTCTCAACCTTTATTTTGGGACTTAAGTATTTACATTGATTTCCCTGGCTAACATGGTACCACAATATTATTTTCTATTGTACTCTGTATCATTATGACAAACAATGATGGTTTACACTGTTTGTCTGTATCAATATGATCAAAAATAGTAGTTTGTTATAGGTTTACATGAATGGATCAATTAAAATATCTATTTTTACAGTATGTTTGCAGTACAATCCACCCTTGGCTATTTCAAGCCATACATTATTTATACACAGTACCATACCCTAGGATGGTTTTGGCAGATGATTGACATAATGAAAGTGAACACTGTATGAAACAACAAAAGGCAATGCATGAACAAATTTTAGCAAAAATTACTACTAATATATAATGTAAGTATCCAAAATCAGGAAACCAAGAAAATAGCCAGTCTCAACATCTATTGTCATAAGTGATATTGATTTATCTGGAATTAAAGATCTTTTTTGTGATCATATAGGCTAAAGCAATAAATACCTTCAAATTCTTGACATCCATAATTATTGGCTATCAGTAAGTAATCTATTGTTGCTCAGTTTTGCAAAATAACCTTTCAAAACTTTGTATATTTATGAAAATGTCTTCAGGGGCTATACTTGTGGTATTTAAAAATGTAGCCACCAGACAAGACAATCAACCAACTCCTTTAGTTGCATATGCCACTATAGTAGGAGTCCCTCTCTACAATTATTGGGGATAATCCTAGTATTTCTGATTTAATTAACAATTTTGCAGTCTTCAGATACGGGAGAAAGGTCCTGTTTATATGGGAAGTTCTATGAGCTTAGAATAAAGAAAACATCATTAAAGCTGGAATATTTTTAAAAGTGATATTTCCACAGGAAAACATTGACCCTCTTGGCAATTTTATATACTTTTATACTTTTGAACTTTTTATCTGAATGTTAGCTTCATATAATAGCAATCTCTGCATCCCCTTTCTGATTCTGTATTATTAATTGTTGATATCTGCCTATTTTGTTTTTATCATAAGTCATCTGCTAACATTAATCAACTGGCATCATCTCTTCCATTAAAAATTTTCACAAGTTCAGTTCATACAGGCATAATACGGATTGTATGTGAAGTTTTGGGTCACAATTTCTTCTTCTTCTATGTTTTTGTCTATGTAAAGGGCTTGGTACCACCACCATACAATGTTTCTAATATATTGACATGCTAAAAGACTAATGTTCATTAGCTGAGCCAAGTAAATCCCTAGATTTTGTTTAATTCTCCATAAGACAACATAGTCTCTCTGTTCTGGGTTTAAAGATTGTTTAGGTAGTGACTAAAGTTGATAGCACCATGCAGATGGTGCAACCAACGGTGTAGATGGTGACCACCGGCATTTTAGAAATAGACAGTACTAGCAACTGAGCTATCCTATCTCCCTGTCATGCTTGAGAGGTGAGGAAATCAGGTGACTGGATGGTGTGATGGGCAAAGGTATTCAGGGGGAGCTAATCAGACCCTGTAACTGGGGGTCCCTGGCTTACCCTGATCTCAGAGGTATCTCTGATGGTGAGGAGGTCCGAGTCACCACCCTTTCACCTTAAGCTCCTAATTAGTCCTAGATTGAGGGCCCCTACCTCCACCCATGGATCAGGAACCACAGCTACTCCCAAGGCAAGGGAACTCCTGGAAGGACTTCAGCCCAGCAGCAAAGCGACTTCACAGCACAGAGACCAAGAGTAAATAACTCTAACAACGGCATCTGACAGGATAGAGGAAAGGCTATTTAACGCTAGAAGTCCCAGAGAGGGGTCATTTAACATTTCTACCTTTGGAACCCAGAGATGGGTCAAATGACCTGAAGGATTTTAGCTAACATCCTCTAATCACCGTATTTTGTTCTGTAATTAAGGCCATTACTGTTGCACCATAGGAGGTTGTTGTTTTCCATTGAGTTTAGCCATTTAGTTTCTAGTTAGTTCTATTCAGTTTGGACTAAGGGTCATTTGACCCTCTTTCAGGACTTCAGGGGGAGCTCGAAATTTCTGGGACTTCTAGTGTTAAAGGCCAGGTGGGGGGATTGCAGGTGAGTCACACCCAAGCCTCACATAAACTAGCAGTTGTATTAAAAGAAATGGTGATGCACAGCATAAATAATTTGGGGTGCAGAAAACCGCATGACAATTATCATCAAAGGAATTATTAATGCACACCCAATGTAAATATATAATTTTTATTAAAGTGATCTTAAACCCAGAAACTGACCCCCCCCGTATCTTTAGACCTGTCCCTGCACCCCCTCTTATCATTTCTAGCCATCCCTTTTGCAGAAAAAATCGCTTTTGTAAAGTAGAGAAAAAGTTATATTACTTTGTCCTGTGTGAGTTCTCTGTTTCTGAGCAAGCCGCAATGGGCGGTGCCTGTCTGCTGCTGCCTTGTATTTATGCACGCCCCTCTCTGCTTCTAAGAGCCTGCCCGCGCCATGAAAGGGGCGGGGCTAAATCGCATCATGCCGGAGCCCCGCCCCCTTTCATGACGCAGCCAGGCTCTTAGAAGAAGAGAAGGGCGTGCATAATTACAAGGCAGCAGCAGACAGGCCCCGCCCATTGCGGCTTGCTCAGAAACAGAGAACTCACACAGGACAAAGTAATATAACTTTTTCTCTACTTTACAAAATCGATTTTGTTCTGCAAAAGGGATGGCTAGAAATGATAAGAGGGGGTGCAGGGACAGGTCTAAAGATACGGGGGGGTCAGTTTCTGGGTTTAGGATCACTTTAAATTATCACAAAAACAAAAACAAAAGCACACAGATAAAAAATATTTAAAACCAGGTAGGTCCCATAAACCAGGTTGTACATTCCAAATGTATACAGCATGTACAAATAGCATGCCATGACAAGGTATATCGGAGAACCAGTATGGTACAACATAGAACACACATTATAATCCAATATCAATGAAGAATCAATGAAAATACTCAAACCGTATATACAAGATCATTTGTCCAGTGTTCCTGTATAAACGCCTGTTCTCCAACTAGCCATGCCTCTGATCATATAATATTAATATTGCCCATACCAAATGAGTCTACAACCTGGGTGTCTGGGGGTCCAAACTAGCAGTTGAGCAAGACTTTCACAGTCGAACCTCATGTAGCTCCTGAAGAAATACAAACATGAACACACAAAGCAGCATGCAACAGAGTCAGCGCAATCTAAACGTGTGACACTCCCTTCTATATTAGCAAGTCAATTTCACCAATATTCCACCTTCATTTTTTCTTGATAATCCTGGTCTATCAATCTTATTACCAGAATTTCTTTAAAGGCCAAACCTGACCTTGGGGCTATGGGACCAAAATGCTCAGGGGGCATTTACAAGCCTATTGTGGTCCTGATTGAAAATAAAGGTAAAGAACATAAATACAAAACAAATAATAACCATTAGGCAAATACAGTGCCCATTCATCACATTTAGATAATGACACGCTTAATTGCTTGCAAACATTTATTTAATCATTTACTGTGAACTAAAAAATCAAAATGCTTTTGTTTAGTCTGATTGCTCAAATATCTCTTGACAACAGATCTCCAGTCCTATCTATGAACTATATGCTAATAGATTCAGGTCGTTTCCAGTTTCGATTTGACCAACATACCTGAAGTTTTTTGGAACACTCTGAAAAAACAATTTAAATCATTGGACACAGATGAAAGGAAGCCTGAGGAATTATGGACAAATATGAAAACTATCATTACTGAAGAAGCCAAAAATACAATTTACAAGAGGCAAAAGAGACCCATGGTTAACAGAAGAGACCCTAGATATCATCGAAGAAAGAAGAATGGCAAAAGCAAAAGGTAACCAGCAGGATCCAGGCAAAATCAGTAAAATACTGAAGAGAGCCATTCTTTATCAACAGAGAAAGAACTTTATTACCAGATGATATGTGCAGAGATAGAAAATGAACAACTGAAGGGCAAGACCAAGAAACCATACCAAAAGATCAAAGAGATACGACGAAAGTTTCAACCAAGAGTAGGAATTCTGAAAGATGCCAATGGAAACAACTGAGTTAGGACAGAACAAAGAAAGTTGGAAATAATACATGGAGCATTTCTATAAAAACAAATCATTGATACGGGTAGAAACTGTGACTGGACATGTTAGGGTTCCTTTACATGTCGCAACTTTTGGCGGTGATCGGAGGCAACCGAACGTGCGCATGCACGTTTTTCATAGTTGCCTCCGAACACCGAAGGCACTTTTAGACGCTGCAATTTCGCCCTCAACCTAAGGTGACATGTCTCCCTGGAAGTTCCCACACAAACTGCGGGAAACATCCGGTAGACTCCCGTCGCCTCTTCACACGCCGCAATCCCCAAAGGAATGTGAGAGAAATGATGGGAGTGATGGTGTGTCACGGTCCGCGCTGCTCTGGGTTCAAAATAACTCACCAAGGAGCCAATCAACTTATCATCTTCTTTATTCCTCCTCCTCCAAGGAGGAATAAAGAAGATGATAAGTTGATTGGCTCCTTGGTGAGTTATTTTGAACCCAGAGCAGCGCGGACCGTGACACACCATCACTCCCATCATTTCTCTTGGATCATACCACTATCCAGTGGTAGGTGGAGGTCCTGCAGCAGCTTGGAACATTGATTCCTAAACGCCTTCAAACCAGTTGTGGAGATCACAACTGGACCAGGTGAGCGGCTCCACAGCACCACCATATTACACTAGTGTCACTAGTGATAGGGCACTATTGCGCCTCTTTTCCCCCTCCCTTTTATATTTTACACCAAAGGAATGTGGCGTACATGGTTAGCGCTGCAAGAATATAGGCGTGACAGACTGGTGTATTCCGCGCCCCAAACACGCTGATTAGACAACGCAGTAACGTTATGATTGGTCAGCCTGCACAGGAAGGGTGGCTAATACATGACGTCATTACCATTGTGTAGTGTGATTGGACAGCTGTTCAAATATGGTGCCCTGTGACGGACAGCCAATGGAAACACAGTAGCCACCACCAATCATCGCAGATGGGGCGTGGTGTCCAGCACGCTGTGGCACGCCTCCAGGAATTCAGTAGGCGACACTGATTCCATCCCTATCGCCCCTTCACACACAAAAAGCCGGGAAAATCACCATCATAGTTGCGTCTGGTTTTCGAGCAGTGCTCTGAAATCACAACCGGCGCAACTTTCAAAAACATCACCAGGTTCCCTACATACACACTGCAATTTCATAGCAATTTCACGGCGACGGTGACGGGACTCCGTAATTCCTCTCAGTTTTCCCACCCCAGTTGCGGCATGTAGAGGTACCTTTAGGGAATCAAAGATCTTAAAAGAAGAAGTCTTTGCTGCAATAAACCTTCTGTCTAAAAGCAAAGCACCTGCATGTGACAATATTTTAATGGGGCTAATAAAGTCTTTTGAAGCAGCAGTAAAAGTCTTCACATGCCTATGTCAACAGATATGGACTAATGGTAAATGGCCCAAGGACTAGACAAGATCTGTGCTTAATACTATTATGAAGAAGGGGGATGCTACTAATTGTGGAAACTATTGGACTATTGAGCTCATACCTAATACCAGCAAAATACAGCTGAAGACCCTACAAAGGCTGCTACAGCCTTACTTTAATAAAAAATTGCCAGAGGAACCAGCAGAATTCAGAAAAGCCAAAGAAACAAGAGATGGAATTGCTAAATGAGCTTGATAATGGAAAAGGCCAAAGAATACAACAAGAAGCTTTATTTTTGCTTCATCCACTACAGCAAAGGCTTCAACAGCGTTAATCACTGGAAACTTTGGAATACCATGAAAGATATGGGTTTACCAAACCATCTGATCAGCCTCATTATAAACCTTTACTTTGACCAAGAAGTAACAGTCCAAACAGAACATGATAACACAGCATGGTTTAAAGTAGACCAAAGCATCAGACAAGGCTGCATTCTGTCACCATTTCACTTCAATATATGTGCAGAATAATGTATGGATTCAAAGTATCCATTTTTATGTTTGCAGTACACATACTGTATGTTCTTCCAGTTTTGTATAATCTCGCTATTAGTCGAGTTGATGCCTCTGTGCTGTTATTCTATAGGTGGGAGTACACCTTGGATGGTTCTTTGGAAAACAGGGCACTTATCTTCTTGGCCTCAGCTTCTCTAGTGCATCTCCCTAATTTTGCAGCAGGTGCTGTGAACCTTTGTTTAGCAGTCTCTAGGGCTTCAGATGGAGTCAGGTCTTTGTACTTGTCCAGCTTAGTCTTATCCTTGATCTTTAAACCCTTTTGTACTTCTATAGTTGCCTGACTTCTCTTTATGTTACCTTGATCTTTGTCTCCAGTTTACTTCTCCAATGGGGTCACAATCTTTTGTTGATTTTGTTGGTTGTATCGCCAGGCATTTCCAGAATTGTTGAGGAAGTGGCATAGATCAGTATTGGTCAATAGTAAGACGTTCTAGAAAAATACATCTTCAAAATGCATAATATTTATAGCCAAAGGAGTTAATTACTTTAGAGAAGTTAATTTCTACACATGTTAGTTACTAAACATTGTTGCCCAACAATGTCATAATGGCTGCAAGTTTAGGAGGATTGGTGAGTTAGTTACCCTATATTAATTTACTATTTGTAATTATTTATTTTTTAAAAATGGTGCACAGGATACCAGGAAACACTTTTGCTTTGTCCAATTTTAAGCAAGACCTGTAATAATGAGTAGGTTTGTTGGATCCAGGCACTCTTGATTCCTTAAAATGTGCATGAATATTAATGAGTCAGAAGCATCTGGCAAATTCTGTGTGCTCCTATGTGCCTCAACACAAATCTTACTTCAGTCAGGTATTAGAGTAGGATTTCTGATGTAAGGTGTGCTACAGCTTGTCCTCACTGTTATGCCCCTGTCACTTAGAAGTAGAGATAAGCGAACTTTGCTCGAACATGTTCGCCAATATCAATAGTAGTTTAGCTAGTACTGTTTCTTGGCAAATATGGTCTGCTGGATTAACATCCCCAGATTTTTTCGGCCTACAAAAACTGACTTGCAAATCTATTAACATCAAATATGAGTGGTAAAAGCCATGGTCATGATGAAAAGGAGAAAAGGCATAGTAGTACGCCTATGGTGGTAACATCTGGTATCTGTGGGGTAAGTTGTATAGTAATCAAAAGTTCTGCTCAACAAACACTGGTTCCTAGGCAAACAAAAATGTCAAATAACTGCAGTGACAAAACACAGTATTCACTGATCTCAGGGAGACCAGTTCAAGAAAACACTGCGGGCAGCCGGCTTAAGCGCTCAACACAGTGAATTCCTAGGCCCATTGCCCCCTGGGAATTTTGAATATGCAAATAGAGTCTGTGGATCCTCATTTAGGAGTCTCAACACAGGACTAGCCAGATCTTCCTCTAGTGAAGGACCTAGCCATGATAACCACCATATTAAGTGGCCCTTTGAGTCAATATCCAGCTCTTTACAAGCTTAAAGACATGACAAGGGAATACCAAGGCCAGGTATCCATCCACAGACAGCTGTTTCGGGGTGTTGCCCCTCATCAGTGTGGAGTAGGATTCTGGCTAGGTGGGAGCAATGCCTAGTAGACCAACAAAACACAGTATTCACTGATCTCAGGGAGACCAGTTCAAGAAAACACTGCGGGCAGCCGGCTAAAGCGCTCAACACAGTGAATTCCTAGGCCCATTGCCCCCTGGGAATTTTGAATATGCAAATAGAGTCTGTGGATCCTCATTTAGGAGTCTCAACACAGGACTAGCCAGATCTTCCTCTAGTGAAGGACCTAGCCATGATAACCACCATATTAAGTGGCCCTTTGAGTCAATATCCAGCTCTTTACAAGCTTAAAGACATGACAAGGGAATACCAAGGCCAGGTATCCATCCACAGACAGCTGTTTCGGGGTGTTGCCCCTCATCAGTGTGGAGTAGGATTCTGGCTAGGTGGGAGCAATGCCTAGTAGACCAACAAAACACAGTATTCACTGATCTCAGGAGACCAGTTCAAGAAAACACTGCGGGCAGCCGACTAAAGCGCTCAACACAGTGAATTCCTAGGCCCATTGCCCCCTGGGAATTTTGAATATGCAAATAGAGTCTGTGGATCCTCATTTAGGAGTCTCAACACAGGACTAGCCAGATCTTCCTCTAGTGAAGGACCTAGCCATGATAACCACCATATTAAGTGGCCCTTTGAGTCAATATCCAGCTCTTTACAAGCTTAAAGACATGACAAGGGAATACCAAGGCCAGGTATCCATCCACAGACAGCTGTTTCAGGGTGCTGCCCCTCATCAGTGTAGAGTAGGATTCTGGCTAGGTGGGAGCAATGCCTAGTAGACCAACAAAACACAGTATTCACTGATCTCAGGGAGACCAGTTCAAGAAAACACTGCGGGCAGCCGGCTAAAGCGCTCAACACAGTGAATTCCTAGGCCCATTGCCCCCTGGGAATTTTGAATATGCAAATAGAGTCTGTGGATCCTCATTTAGGAGTCTCAACACAGGACTAGCCAGATCTTCCTCTAGTGAAGGACCTAGCCATGATAACCACCATATTAAGTGGCCCTTTGAGTCAATATCCAGCTCTTTACAAGCTTAACCCCTTCCCGACCCTTGGCCCTACGTTTGGGCCATGGAAACAAAGTGCTTCCCGACCCTTGGCCCTAGGGGTGGGCCATGGAATGATCGGACTCCTGCGGCCCGTGTGAGGGGGGTGACTCAGGTGTCACTGTACATAATGCACAGTGACAACCTGTAGTACACCCCACGGGGGGTGGATTAACCCCCCCGTGCCCAGGGCCCCTCTGATTGGCAGTTGAAATTCAGACTGCCAATCAGTGCTAGTAATCCCCTCCAGATCCGATTGGAGCTCTCCAATCAGATCTGGAGGGGCGGGATGGCATGTGCCGTCTCCCTCCTAGCCCCCCCTCACTCCAGGGCCCCCCGATCGGCCTCCTGGCCCCCCCGATCGCCGTCCTATTTCCCACCCCACGGCGGCGGTAACAGTCATCACGCCGGCGGTATGCCCGCCGGCGGTAAATGACAATCACCGCCGCCGCCTGTCAGCTTCCACAGCCCCCTCCGTGCGATCACGGAGGGGGCTGATGAAGCTAATACCCCCATGCCCCGTATCCCCCCCCCCATCCCTCTCTCACCTACCGGCGGCCCGCCGGTGCAGCCGCGGTCCAGCTCCGGTGTGGGCTCCTCCTCTTCCGGGCTCCTCCTCCTGGATCAGGTAAGTATGTGTGAATGAATGAATGCATGTATGTAGTATGTATGTAGTATGTATGTATGTAGTATGTGTGTATGAATGAATGAATGTATCTATGTATGTAGTATGTATGTAGTATGTATGTAGTATGTATGTAGTATGTAGTATGTGTGTATGAATGAATGTATCTATGTATGTAGTATGTATGTAGTATGTATAAATGAATGTATGTATGTATGTATGTAGTATGTATGCATGTATGTATGTAGTATGCATGTATGTATGTAGTATGCATGTATGTTTGTATGTATCAATGAATGAATGGATGTCTGCGTGCGTCGCTGTCTGCGTGCGTGGCTGACTGCGTGCGTGGCTGTCTCCGTGCGTGGCTGACTGCGTGCGTGGCTGTCTGCGTGCGTGGCTGTCTGCGTGCGTGGCTGACTGTGTGCATGGCTGTCTCCGTGCGACGCTGTCTGCGTGCGTGGCTGTCTGCGTGCGTGGCTGACTGCGTGCGTGGCTGTCTCCGTGCGTGGCTGTCTGCGTGCGTGGCTGACTGCGTGCGTGACTGACTGCGTGCGTGGCTGTCTCCGTGCGTGGCTGACTGCGTGCGTGGCTGTCTGCGTGCGTGGCTGTCTGCGTGCGTGGCTGTCTGCGTGCGTGGCTGACTGCGTGCGTGGCTGTCTGCGTGCGTGGCTGTCTCCGTGCGTGGCTGTCTGCGTGCGTGGCTGTCAGCGAGCGTGGATGTCAGCGAGCGGGCGTGGATGTCAGCGAGCGGGCGTGGATGTGTGTGTGCATGGCTGATGGGTGCATAGGTGAATGGATGGGTGCAACAAGGGATCAAGTATCCTCTTGTTGTAGTCTCTGGGATCATAGTCATGGTGCACTGTATGACAGATCATTGTCATACAGTGCAACATAACTCTGACCCCATAGGCTGTAGGAAAAGGACACTTGATCCCTTGCTGCAATCTCTGGATTGAGCAGAGGCGATCGAGCGTCGTGGGACCTTCGTTGTGGACTACGTCGGAGGCGGTCGAGCGCCGTGGGACCTTCGTTGTGGACTACGTCGGATCTTTATAATAAAGATGGAGTCCAAATTTTGTTTGTTTTTTTTTCAAATAAAAGATTTTTCTCTGTGTGTATTTTCTGACTATTTACCAGAGATTCCTAATGGCGGGTCTACCATTGGCCCTAAATTATAAATCTCGGGGCTTAGTGCCAGCTGCCAATAACAAGCTGGCATTAACCCCTTTATTACCCAGTTTGCCACCGGCACCAGGGCAACTGGAAGAGTCTGGGTACAGCGCCAGAAAATGGCGCTTCAATGAATGCGCCATTTTTTGGGGCGGCTGCGGGCTGCAATTCGCAGCATGGGGGGCCCAGAACGCTTGGGCCTCTCCATGCTGTGGAATCCAGCCTCCAGCTGCCTAGTTGTACCTGGCTGGACCAAAAATATGGCGGAGCCCTACGTCATTTTTTTTCTAGAATTCTAGAAAGAAAAAAAAAAAGGGCTTTGCTGTATTTTTGGGTAACAGCCAGGTACAACGAGGCAGCTGGGGGTTGCTGGCAGTCCGTAGCTGCCAAGTTGTACCTGACTGGACCAAAAATATGGCGGAGCCCCACGCCATTTTTTTTTTTTTACGTCTACCAATAAAATGACAAGGAGCTTTGCCTTATTTTTGGATGCCAGCCAGGTACAACTTGGAAGTTGGGGGGCTGCAATCCCCATCGTGGAGAGACCCAAATGTTGTGGCCCCCCACACTGCAAATTGCAACTCACAGCCACCCCAGAAAATAGCACATTAGAGGTGCCATTTTCTGGTGCTGTACCCCAACTCTTCCAGTTGCCCTTGTGCTGGTGGCACACAGGAGCACTCCATACGTGACATGGTGTCCGCTAACAAGTTGAATGGAAAATTAGCTCCAATTATTAGTGGACACTATGTCGCGTATGGAGAGCCCCTGTGTGCCTAAACATTGGAGCTCCCCCACAAGTGACCCCATTTTGGAAACTACACCCCCCAAGGAACGTATCTAGATGCATAGTGAGCACTTGAACCCCCAAGTGGTTCACAAATTGATCCATAAAATTAAAAAAGTACTTTTTTTCCCACAAAAAAATTATTTTTTTCATTTTTACGGATCAATTTGTGAAGCACCTGGGGGTTCAAAGTGCTCACTATGCATCTAGATACGTTCCTTGGGGGGTCTAGTTTCCAAAATGGGGTCACTTGTGGGGGAGCTCTAATGTTGAGTCACACAGCGGCTCTCCATATGCAACATGGTGTCCGCTAACAATTCCAATTGTTAGCGGACACCATGTCGCGTATGGAGAGCCCCTGTGTGCCTAAACATTGGAGCTCCCCCACAAGTGACCCCATTTTGGAAACTACACCCCCCAAGGAACGTATCTAGACGCATAGTGAGCACTTGAACCCCCAAGTGGTTCACAAATTGATCCATAAAATTAAAAAAGTACACCCCCCAAGGAACGTATCTAGATGCATAGTGAGCACTTTGAACCCCCAGGTGCTTCACAAATTGATCCGTAAAAATGAAAAAATAAATTTTTTGTGGAAACAAAGTACTTTTTCATTTTTACGGATCAATTTGTGAAGCACTTGGGGGTTCAAAGTGCTCACTATGCATCTAAATAAGTTCCTTGGGGGGTCTAGTTTCCAAAATGGGGTCACTTGTGGGGAGCTCCAATGTTTAGGCACACAGGGGCTCTCCAAACGCGACATGGTGTCCGCTAACAATTTGAATAAAAATCAGCTCAAATTGTTAGCTGTAACCATGTTGTGTTTAGTGAGCCCCTGTGTGCCTAAACATTGGGGCTCCCCCACAAGTGACCCCATTTTGGAAACTAGACCCCCCAAGGAATGTATCTAGATGCATAGTGAGCACTTTGAACCCCCAGGTGCTTCACAAATTCATTCATAAAAATATAAAAGCACTTTTTTTTCCACAAAAATTTTCTTTTTACATTATTATGGATCAATTTGTGAAGCACTTGGGGGTTCAAAGTGCTCACTATGCATCTAAATAAGTTCCTTGGGGGTCTAGTTTCCAAAATGGGGTCACTTGTGGGGGAGCTCCAATGTTTAGGCACACAGGGGCTCTCCAAACGCAACATGGTGTCCGCTAACAATTTGAATAAAAATCAGCTCAAATTGTTAGCTGTAACCATGTTGTGTTTAGTGAGCCCCTGTGTGCCTAAACATTGGGGCTCCCCCACAAGTGACCCCATTTTGGAAACTAGACCCCCCAAGGAATGTATCTAGATGCATAGTGAGCACTTTGAACCCCCAGGTGCTTCACAAATTCATTCATAAAAATATAAAAGCACTTTTTTTTCCACAAAAATTTTCTTTTTTCATTATTATGGATCAATTTGTGAAGCACCTGGGGGTTTAAAGTGCTCACTATGCATCTAGATACGTTCCTTTGGGGGTCTAGTTTCCAAAATGGGGTCACTTGTGGGGGATCTCCAATGTGGAGACACACAGGGACCCTCCAAACGCGACATGGTGTCCGCTAACAATTTGAATGCAAAATGAGCTCAAACTGTAAGCGGACACCATGTTTGCGTTTGGAGAGCCCCTGTGCGTCTCCACATTGGAGCTCCCCCACAAGTGACCCCATTTTGGAAACTAGACCCCCCAAGGAATGTATCTAGATGCATAGTGAGCACTTTGAACCCCCAGGTGCTTCACAAATTCATTCATAAAAATATAAAAGCACTTTTTTTTCCACAACAATTTTCTTTTTTCATTATTATGGATCAATTTGTGAAGCACCTGGGGTTTAAAGTGCTCACTATGCATCTAGATACGTTCCTTTGGGGGTCTAGTTTCCAAAATGGGGTCACTTGTGGGGGATCTCCAATGTGGAGACACACAGGGACCCTCCAAACGCGACATGGTGTCCGCTAACAATTTGAATGCAAAATGAGCTCAAACTGTAAGCGGACACCATGTTGCGTTTGGAGAGCCCCTGTGCGTCTCCACATTGGAGCTCCCCCACAAGTGACCCCATTTTGGAAACTAGACCCCCAAGGGAACGTATCTAGATGCATAGTGAGAACTTTGAACCCCCAGGTGCTTCACAAATTAATCTGTAAAAATGAAAAAGTACTTTTTTTCTGCAAAAATCTTTTTTTATCATTAATTTGTGAAGCACCTGGGGGTTCAATATGCTCACTACCCATCTAGATATGTTCCCTGGGGGGTCTAGTTTCTAAAATGGGGTCACTTGTGGGGGAGCTCCAATGTTTAGGCACACAGGGGCTCTCCAAACGCGACATGGTGTCCGCTCACAATTTGAATAAAAATCAGCTCAAATTGTTAGCTGTCACCATGTCACGTTTGGAGAGACCCTATGTGCCTAAACTTTGGAGCTCCCCTACAAGTGACCCCATTTTGGAAACTAGACCCCCCAGGGAACTTACCTAGATGGGTGGTGAGCATTTTGAACATCCCAGTGCTTCACAAATTAATCTTTAAAAATGGAAAAAGAAAATTTTTTGGAAATAGAAGTACTTTTTCATTGTTACGGATGAATTTGTGAAGCACCTGGGGTTCAAAGTGCTCACTATGCAACTAAATAAGTTCCTTGGGGGTCTAGTTTCCAAAATGTGGTCACTTGTGGGGGAGCTCCAATGTTTAGGCACACAGGGGCTCTCCAAACGCAACATAGTGACAGCTAACAATTTGAGCTGATTTTTATTCAAATTGTGAGCGGACACCATGTCACGTTTGGAGAGCCCCTGTGTGCCTAAACATTGGAGCTCCCCCACAAGTGACCCCATTTTGGAAACTAGACCCCCCAGGGAACATATCTAGATGGGTAGTGAGCATATTGAACCCCCAGGTGCTTCACAAATTAATGATAAAAAAAGATTTTTGCGGAAAAAAAGTACTTTTTCATTTTTACAGATTAATTTGTGAAGCACCTGGGGGCTCAAAGTTCTCACTATGCATCTAGATACGTTCCCTTGGGGGTTTAGTTTCCAAAATGGGGTCACTTGTGGGGGAGCTCCAATGTGGAGACGCACAGGGGCTCTCCAAACGCAACATGGTGTCCGCTTACAATTTGAGCTCATTTTGCATTCAAATTATTAGCGGACACCATGTCACGTTTGGAGAGCCCCTGTGCGTCTCCACATTGGAGCTCCCCCACAAGTGACCCCATGTTGGAAACTAGACCCCCAAAGGAACGTATCTAGATGCATAGTGAGCACTTTCATCCCCAGGTGCTTCACAAATTGATCCATAATAATGAAAAAATAAATTTTTTGTGGAAAAAAAAGTGCTTTTTCATTTTTATGGATGAATTTGTGAAGCACCTGGGGGTTGAAAGTGCTCACTATGCATCTAGATACGTTCCTTGGGGGGTCTAGTTTCCAAAATGGGGTCACTTGTGGGGAAGCCCCAATGTTTAGGCACACAGGGGCTCACTAAACACAACATGGTTACAGCTAACAATTTGAGCTGATTTTTATTACAATTGTTAGCGGACACCATGTCGCGTTTGGAGAGCCCCTGTGTGCCTAAACATTGGAGCTCCCCCACAAGTGACCCCATTTTGGAAACTGGACCCCCCAGGGAACATATCTAGATGGGTAGTGAGCATATTGAACCCCCAGGTGCTTTACAAATTGATCTGTGAAAATGAAATAGTACTTTTTTTTTTCACAAAAATTTTCTTTTAGCCTAAATTCTTCCGTTTTCACATGGCAACAGCATAAAATTCATCCTAAAATTTGTTGGGCAATTTCTCCTGAGTACACCGATACCTCATATGTGGCCATAAACCACTGTTTGGGCACACGGCAGGGGTCAGAAGGGAAGGAGTGCAATTTCACTTTTTGAATGTAAAATTAGCTCCAAAAGTCAAATTGCGCTCCTTCACTTCAGAGCCCTGCCGTGCGCCCAAACAATGGTTTATGACCACATATGAGGTATCGATGTACTCGGGAAAATTTGCACAACACATTTTAAGATCCATTTTATCCTGTTGCTCATGTGAAAATGAAAGAATTGAGGCTAAAAGAACATTTTTGATAAAAAAATTAAAATATCCATTTTTTGTTTCCACTTTGCTTTAGTTCCTGTGAAGCACCTGAAGGGTTAATAATCTTCTTGAATGTAGTTTTGAGTAGTTTGAGGGGTGCAGTTTTTGGAATGGTGTCACTTTTGGGTGTTTTCTGTCATGTACACCCCTCAAAAGGACTTCAAATGTGGTGTGGTCACTAAAAAAATGGTTTTGTAAATTTTGGTTGAAAAATGAAAAATTGCTCATGAACTTTGAACCCTTATAACGTCCTAACAAAAATTTTTTTTTTTCCAAAATTGTGCTGATGTGAAGTAGACATGTGGGAAATATTATTTAATAACTTTTTTCTGTCACATATCTATCTTGTTTATCAGAAAAAAAAATTAAAAATGTGAAAATTGTGAAATTTTCAAAATTTTTGCCATATTTTTGATTTTTTCACAAATAAACGCAAAAATTATCGACTTAAATTTAATACTAGCATGAAGCCCAATATGTCACGAAAAAACAATCTCAGAATCGCTAGGATCGGTTGAAGCGTTCCCGAGTTATAACCTCATAAAGGGACACTGGTCAGAATTGCAAAAAAGGCCAAGGTCTTTAGGGTCAAAATAGGCTGGGTCCTGAAGGGGTTAAAGACATGACAAGGGAATACCAAGGCCAGGCATCCATCCACAGACAGCTGTTTCGGGGTGTTGCCCCTCATCAGTGTGGAGTAGGATTCTGGCTAGGTGGGAGCAATGCCTAGTAGACCAACAAAACACAGTATTCACTGATCTCAGGGAGACCAGTTCAAGAAAACACTGCGGGCAGCCGGCTAAAGCGCTCAACACAGTGAATTCCTAGGCCCATTGCCCCCTGGGAATTTTGAATATGCAAATAGAGTCTATGGATCCTCATTTAGGAGTCTCAACACAGGACTAGCCAGATATTCCTCTAGTGAAGGACCTAGCCATGATAACCACCATATTAAGTGGCCCTTTGAGTCAATATCCAGCTCTTTACAAGCTTAAAGACATGACAAGGGAATACCAAGGCCAGGTATCCATCCACAGACAGCTGTTTCGGGGTGTTGCCCCTCATCAGTGTGGAGTAGGATTCTGGCTAGGTGGGAGCAATGCCTAGTAGACCAACAAAACACAGTATTCACTGATCTCAGGGAGACCAGTTCAAGAAAACACTGCAGGCAGCCGGCTAAAGCGCTCAACACAGTGAATTCCTAGGCCCATTGCCCCCTGGGAATTTTGAATATGCAAATAGAGTCTGTGGATCCTCATTTAGGAGTCTCAACACAGGACTAGCCAGATCTTTCTCTAGTGAAGGACCTAGCCATGATAACCACCATATTAAGTGGCCCTTTGAGTCAATATCCAGCTCTTTACAAGTTTAAAGACATGACAAGGGAATACCAAGGCCAGGTATCCATCCACAGACAGCTGTTTCGGGGTGTTGCCCCTCATCAGTGTGGAGTAGGAATCTGGCTAGGTAGGAGCAATGCCTAGTAGACCAACAAAACACAGTATTCACTGATCTCAGGGAGACCAGTTCAAGAAAACACTGCAGGCAGCCGGCTAAAGCGCTCAACACAGTGAATTCCTAGGCCCATTGCCCCCTGGGAATTTTGAATATGCAAATAGAGTCTGTGGATCCTCATTTAGGAGTCTCAACACAGGACTAGCCAGATCTTCCTCTAGTGAAGGACCTAGCCATGATAACCACCATATTAAGTTGCCCTTTGAGTCAATATCCAGCTCTTCACAAGCTTAAAGACATGACAAGGGAATACCAAGGCCAGGTATCCATCCACAGACAGCTGTTTCGGGGTATTGCCCCTAATTGCAGTGGACAGTCTGGTATCAACCCTTTCCAGGGCAGCAGCACATTGCTATGACTTGTAGATGAGGCCCAGAAAGAGCAGGTACTACAATGAATATCAAGCACTCCATTAAGTGGCCTCTCATCCACCTCAACTTCAAAAGCACATGCACTGAAGTCCTCACAGGTGTCAAGCCAATCACATATCATGTGTCACAACAAGTCTCCAATCACCATACTGACTGTGGGTTAACACAGATGGCCGAGTCTGCAGAGCTGTTTACACATACTATAGCCTGGGAATCATAGGTCTTCTCCAAAGCTTCACTGAGTCAAGAGGAGAAAGTGATCTGCACCAATGCAGAAAATCTTTTTAAGTCAGATCCAGCGCTGGATGAAGAAGGGTCCGAGCATGATGTAGACCCTCATTAGCAAATTTTAGCCACTGTTAGTCGAAACTATGAGGCTAATGATGATGAGACTCAGGTGCCTGAGGTGGATGTCTATGTGACTTTGCAGCCAGCACAGGAAGAGGGTGGCTCTGAAGGCGAGGAGTGTGACAACACAGAGGGAGATGATGAGGTTCTAGACCCCTCTTACTGTCAACCCACAGGCAGACAGTTGATGAGCTCAGCAGAGTAGGGGAAAGAGGAGGATGATAAAGCTGACAAGGTTTGGTTGCGGCTTTCTGGACAGAGATGGAGTGCTGAAAGCACATAATCGTCTGGGTCCTCTGCCAAAACTCTGCCTCTGTGCAGAAGCCATTGTGACTCTGTAGTTCACATGGGCAGTAAGCCTTGCCTAGCCTGGGCCTTTTTCCAAATTAAGAAAAATCTAAATCATGCTATCTGCAAAATATGTAAGCAAAACCTGAGTAGAGGCACAAAAATCAATCATTTAAGTACTTCATGCATGAACCATCACTTGGGTATTCAGCATGGGATACAGTGGGAAGCTCCCCATGCTAAAATGAGGGTTAGCAGTAGAGATGAGCTACCACCGTAGTGTTCGAATTCGATTTAAATCGTCAAATTGGGGGTGTGTTCATCGAATCCTTGAATGTTCCTCGAACACCATCGAACACCATTGAAAACAATGGCAGGCAAACACAAATACACACGAAACATAGATATCACATAGAAAACACCTTCTAAGGTGTCCAAAAGGTGACAAACTACTCAGAGTACAAACAAACACATGGAAAAGTGACAAAGTGACAAGTACATATAAAAATGCAAAAGAAAAGAGCTGGATGAGTAAAAGAGGAGGAGACACAGATACAGGCATGTCATGCCTTCTAAAATCATGTAAAACACAGAAAGGGGACTCCAACAAGAGTCTCCATTTTTTCCAAAAGTTTGGGCAGACACCACTTAAGTGGCATCAATTGCCCTACATTTGCAAACTTGAAATGGTTACTTTCATGAAGCACATGGAAAAATTCACAAGTCTATTGTCTCCCCAGGATGACACAGGGGTAGAAAAGTCCTTGCGGATCCATGACTTGTTCTTCTTGATGAACGTTAGTCTGTCCACATTGTCACTGGACAGACACGTGCGCTTATCTGTCAGCACACCACCAGCAGCGCTGAATACATGTTCAGTGAGAACGCTGGCTGCAGGGCACGACAAGATCTCCAAGGCGTGAGTGGTGAGCTCAGGCCATTTTTCCAGATTGGAAGCCAAAAATGAGCAAGGCTCCAGTTTCCCAGTAATGGCATCGATGTTAACTTAGAGATACTCCTGTGAGATTCACTTTATGCACTACTGGTGTTTAGTGGAAAAGCAGATCTAAGATTCTGTAACAGCTTCTGCTGATACTCCTGCATGCCTGCGTCCCTTTCTATGGCAGGATTTATTTCACCAAATTTTGTCTTGTACCGGGAATCTAAGAGTGTAGCAACCCAGTAGTCAGCATTACTTCAAATTCTGACAAAGAGAGGGTCATGTTGTAGGTAGTGCAGCAAGAAGGTGCTCATGTGTCTTGCGCATCCAGGAGGACCAAGTCCTTGTTGTGTTGGTGGCTGCGAGGTGAGAATCACGCTTCCTTCCTCTGCCCTCTCCCCCCAAACTCGCACAACAGAAATGTGATCAAGGTCTCCCTCATCTGCTGAGTCTTCCATGCCCATCGCCAGTTCATCCTCCATTCTTCCTCGACTCCTGCACCTTCCTCAACAGTTTGGCTGCTACCATGTGCCCTTGTTAATCTCTCTCCCCCATCCTCCCATGCCTGCTGCCTTGGTGCTGTCGACCGTCTAGACCAGAGGTCCCCAATGTCAGTCCTCGAGGGCCGAACCAGTGCAGGTTTTCAGGATTTCCTTACTATTGCACAGGGATTGGAATCATTGCCTGCTGTGCAATACTAAGGAGATCCTGAAAACCTGCACTGGTTCGGCCCTCGAGGACTGACATTGGGGACCTCTGGTCTAGACCTTGGAGATCATGTTATCCCTTCCACATATGACTCCTTCTGTACTTCCTCCCACTCCTCTTTTCCCACCACCTGACTCTGAATACTATTCAGTAGAGATGAGCGGTGTACGATTCGAATTGTTCGCCAATCTCAAATTCGAGCTGTTTTTGCCGTTGTTCGAGTCATTCATCGAATTAGAACAATTTGCTTGAAATTCGGCACCAAACACTTCGATCACCAAAAGCTTAATCTTCCTGACCCTAAACCTAGTCCTAATACTGCAAATGAATGTTAATATCCAGTTTGTGTGTATAGTGTGCAGGGGGGGTTGTGTCAGAGCTGCAGCAATAAGGTCGCTTTTTTTTTCTCCTAAAGCATGTACAGTGGGGCGGTTCAGGCTGCTAGCCAATCACAGTCCCACACTGCAAAGTGCATTTTTTCACACAACCAAGGTCATCATTGGCTGTGTCTGTCACATGTCCTAGCACTGCAAGACTCTGCCATTTTGACGATCGCCACCATTTTTCTTATACCTGCTGCAGGCTGTTAGACGGCACTGCTGCAGCTGCATGCGCGCTAAACAGTGCAAACTCTAAATTGTGTTCTCTCAGTCAGCTAGTGAGCGAATACAAAGTTAGATAGATAGGTTTAGGGAGTAGAGACTGGCGGGAGGGTGCGAATCTTAGTAATATGTGCCCTTTTTAGGGCTGCTCCATAGGAGTAGTGATTAGGGATAGGGACTAGTAGTCTATCAGCCCTTTTCAAGGCTACGTCATAGAAGCAGGGGCTAGTTTTAATTGCAGCCCTTTTGAGGGCTAGGTTAGAACAGTCTCTATTAGTTTTTGCCAGGTAGAAGCGTG